>CM067359.1:148614567-149139567 GCA_034401795.1 Chaetoderma sp. LZ-2023a
AATTTTAATAGATGTTAGGGATTCAGCAGGAAATTGTACTAATAGCAAAGGAACGTAATTCAGATAGATCTGCTTTAAACAGCTTTCTTTCCAACGTGTCAAAAAATCACAATTTCAATGTAATTATACAAGTAAGCCGTTGAATATTTTGAAACTAATTTGACTGGTATCTGTTAGCAACAACAGCGTCCAATCAAATTAATTTCAAAATATTTGACATAATGTGTATTAATTAGTAAACCGATCACAGACACAGAATTAGTACACTTGGCGGAATGTTCATGACGACACTAGATACATCACTATGTATTGAGTAGTACGTCATATATTTGAGTGACAGAACGGATCTCTTCATTGAGGCAGTAGGGGAAATACTGACAAAACTGTCAATAATAATGGCATACATACATAAATCCGAGACCGTCAGCTCATCATCATACACAGTATGAACTTTATATTATCATCTATTACTAGAATTACACTGGGAGCAATTATATCTTCAAATTATAAAGTATGATTCCCACTATATCCACCGCCCACTATGACTCAAATGCAGGACCTCACCTTCTTTAAAAACCATGTGTATTAGCAGTTCATTCAAATGAGGGAATTAATAGCACGGAAAATCCAAAGCTCTGAGAAATGGTATCTGAGGGTATGAGCAATGAACTATTCAGATAGGCAAGTGGCATTATCTCAAACCCGAACTGGCACCTGATCAATTCAGTATTTATGCACCACCTTTCCATTGATCCTGTATTGGAAGGGACCCATGTCGTGCTAACCAAGCCAATGAAGCCACCCCGCCGAAGCGAATCTCCGGTCCATTGTGCTCCTCAACAGCACACGGAAAATCATATTCAATGTTACTCTATGCTGCATCGGAGACAAGATCGATGACTTCACTAGATCATGGCGACGTGACCTTAAACGTAGACGCAGCTGCACAGACACTTTATGGGCGCAAAGCATACTTGTGTCGGTAGTCATGATTAAACGCTGGAACTTCCACAAAATGGCCATTGATATGTCACGGTCCTTCGACATAATTACACGCTCAAAGATCCTAGATGCACTACGCCAGGCAAGTTGCAATGAAGATGAGTTACTACTTGCAGACGCCAAACTCAGATTCTATAGAATATGTACAATACATCGCCGCTGTCCGTAAAAGTCGCCCAGTAAGGATGGTCCATGTTTAGCTATGTGCTATGGATGCCAGAAGACACACCAGCCCAAAGAGCCTTGGAATTCGCCTTACTGTGAGCCAGCAAATATAAAGCCAGGGAGGACGGCATTGCATAACTATGTTAAGTTTGCTTTGAGGTGACCTCAAGAGAATGAAACTCGGTACACTCAAGTCAAGAATGGACCTGAGGAATCTAAGGATTTCGGCTGAGGGCAAGACACAGTGGTCAAAAGCGAAAAAGGGCTATGCGATGTTTCTACTGCTACAGCTGCAGAATACAGTAATCATACATAGAATAACACGGTTCTGGCATGTTTGTGCCATTGATGCCTTGCATTCATATTCGTACTTGCCCCATCAAGGTATACATTATCTTATCAGTTGTCACTATGTTAATAACAAAGTTAAATAATGCATGGTCATTCCACATGATATATCATCACTGTGTGTGAAAGCTCTCGCTAGTTATCGATTTGCCCACATATTGTCCATGGAGAAAATGTTCATGAACAGAAATGTGCTGATATGATTGATCACTAATTAGGTTGACAATTATATATATATAGAGAGATAGATATGCAAATAAGCAGGTCGATCGGCTCATGTATTTTAATCTAAGGAATCTAATCTATTATGGCCGGTTGGATCATTTTAGGATAATGAATGAATAATGGGCATATATCTCACAGCTCACGATATGAAAACGAAAATACGACAAAATGTTATTTTATCTATGTTATTGTTCCCTGGAAAAATGGTCAAATTGCTTATCTACACATATTTGCTCGTAGTAATATGATATATGAATATATTCCCTCTCAGTGGAAAGTAATTAGTAAGTGAGTATTAATCATGAAATAACGCATTTTTTCTTAAGCGGTTTTACTCCGCATTGCCTAAATCTCGATTATAATGTCAACGTCTTGTCCGTATTATTGAACTCGGAAAATGGTTTCAAAGGATCAACTATTTTCAAGAAATAAATAATTCCACTATTCAGTAATTATTGATTACTCTCCTGGTACTGAAATGGCTATGGGGGATCCGGTCTGTCACTCAATTATCTAAAGGCATAATAAAAGTATGTCATAACAAATACGGCTTTCAAACACCCATGCCGCCACCGGACAACATGGACTGGACACATTGCTGATCGCAAAACCCCTAAAGGTTCTAAGGCTACAAAAGCTGTCGTCAACCAAATAGATTTCATACTATGCAAGACAGCAGCAAAATCTCTACTTCGGGATGCTCGTTCCTATGGAGGCACAAACCTCAATTCTGACCATAAGCCAGTCATTACACGCCTCCATATGAACCAGCTCTACCTAATGGGCAAACGCCATACCAGGCAAGTGGGTAGAGTCACCTACAACTTACCCAAGCTCATCAGCGACACTGACACTCAGATGTCATACAGAAGGCCCTCGGGGAGCAGATAGCTGACATCGCCGTCATCTCCGATCCAAGCGAAGCCCTAACCAAAATACTGATATCTATGGAATCATCAGCTACTAGCACCATGGGTGTTCTAAAAAAACAACAGGACTAGCTATACTGACGACCTTTTCGTAGTAAAGGTGGCCAACGTGAAGATCGCACCAATCTACACCAGGAACGCAATAACATTCTGCGCCACATTAGCGAATGCTTAAAAGATCTTGCTATCCAACAAGCCCTAGCAGATGAAATCACTGCCACGGATGACTGCCACAAAATGTTTGGGGAAGCCCGAGCCCTTAGAGTTGCTGACTACACATCACCACTAATTGTACACAACTCTGAAGGCCACTTTATCGCGACTGACCAGGGCAAATCCAAGGCGATTCGAGAATGGTTCAAGGAACAGTTCACTGACCAGGATGATGAGCCCTTGCACCCATTCTCAGGAGACACCAGGCCATTACTAACACCAATTAATACAGCAGAGGTTGAGAAGGCACTTAAAGCCCTGAAGAATGGACGTGCATCTGGACCTGGTGTCATGAGCAATGAACTATTCAAATATGCAAGTGACATTATCACAAAACCTATCACGCACATAATCAGTTCAGCTTTTATGCACCACCTTCCCATCGACGCTGTAGGCCAAGGCATCCTTGTTGCACTACCCAAGCCCACGAAGCCACCTGACCCCCAACCAAGCTGCAGCCCATTGTGCTCCTCAACAGCATACGGAAAATCCTATCCAATGTTACTCTAAGCAACATCCGAGACAAGATCGAGGACTTCACCGGATCATGTCAAAGTGGCTACACACGTGGACGCAGCTGCGCAGACATTGTATGGGCCTAACGCATGCGTGTGTCGGTAGCCATGTCCAAACACTGGGATTTCCACAAAATGGTCATTAACATGTCACGAGCCTTTGACACAATGAAACGCTAAAAAATCCTAGATGTACTACGCCAGGCCTGTTGCAATGAAGATGAGCTACGACTAGTGAGGCTACTGCTTGCAGATACCATGCTGAGAGTACGAGTGAAGGCAGTGAAATCTGTAGAGTTTGAGACATCAATCGGCTCCCCACAGGGAGATGGTCTATTCCCAGTGCTCTTCACATGTTATCTGGCTGCTGCATTGAAATCCGTGCGGGAAAACTCCACAAGACCAAGCCCCCACCACCCCCACCCGGTGTCAATACTGGGCATGCTGCTAGAGATGGAATATGCCGACGATGTGGACTTTATAGATGAGGAAAAGAAACCCCTTGACGAACTTCTCCCAATAGCTGCAAGCAAACACAAAATTGAGAATCTTTTTATGAATGAATCCAAAACAGAGTTCACCCACATATACCTATCTACAAAGCACGAAACTAAAGAAAATGACGATCCACTCCGGGGCGGCGAACCATGGAGGAAAAGTAAAATTCTGGGGGCTCACTGCTTTGCAGTACTGCTGACATTGCTGCACGCTGCATCATGGGGAACATAGCTGTCCAGTCCTTCTGGACGCTATGGATTCGTAGATCAAAGATGCCCTTGGTAAAAAGACTACGTTTATACAATGCAACCTGCGTATCCTTGATGATGTATAACTGTAACAGTTGGACAGCTCCAAAGGCAGCTCTAGACAAACTTGACACCTGTCACCGCAAACACCTACGCACCATCACCGGGCACCGATGGCCAGACAGCATAATTTCCAACGATGCACTATACAAGATATGTAATACGCCGCCTCTGTCTGTAAAGGTCGCCCAGCAAAGATGGTCCATATTGGGCCATGTGCTAAGGATGCCAGAAGACACACCAGCACAGAGATCCTTGGAATTCTCCCTACTCGGAGCCAACAAATACAGAGCCAGAAGAGGACGTCATTGCATAAATTTGCCAAGCGTACTACGAGGTGACCTCAAGAAAGCAGGAGTAGGTACACTCAAGTAAAGAATGGACATGAGGAAGCTAAGGAGTTTGGCTGAGGACAAGGCACAGTGGGCAAAAGGGAAGACGGACTGATTGCAGCTGTAGGATGATTCTATTACTACAGCCACAGAATACAGTAATCATGCATACATTCTCTGGTTTTAGAGAATACTCTAGAGTATCTGTTCACGTTAGCTTTGCGATTGAGAGAACCAGAGTTCTACAACCATGCAGATCTTTGAACTTCCCGTGGCAAATTATTTTATTTTAACCCTCTGGTGTCAACTTAGCCTTTTAATGGGCAACCTAACCAAAACAACTCTACAGTGGTCTTGACACATGCATATTAGCGGGTCAAGAGAAGAGTATTTTTGACAATTAACCACTGGAATGACTGGATCCGTAACCCAGAATATCATTCCAGTGTTAAATTTTCAAAAATACTCTTCCCTTGACCTGAAAATTGAAACTGGGTAAGCCAAACCTTGAATTTTCTTTATCATTGCCCGTTTAATGGTCAAGCCGGTCAAAATTTCAGAGGTAAATTTACAAGAAATACCAGTCTTCTAACATTTCTTGAAAAGTGTTGACCATTAAAATTCTTAATTGATATATGTAGTATTGTTTGCGCATTAAGGCGTTGTTCACACCAAGGGGATACAACTGAAAGGTACCAGCATCGCAAGTCCGCAAAATATACAAAATGAATGTATACAAGATCCTTTCCTATTATTTTAATTGTAAGATTGAATTTCTTAATAGGAAAAAACTTTCTTTAACATGTTTTCTAGCAAAGCTCGTTTGGGCTTCCTATTTATGGCTTCCTACCTGTATAAAGGTACCAGCACCGTTCTGGAAGAATCCGTATCTGCTTTCGGTGTCATTAACTGGATTCTGGATAAGGGATCAATAGCAATGTCCCATTATTTTATACACGACTGTTTTGTAGTCTCGCATAATCTTCCATATTTAAGACAGCAGTTTAATCACCTCAACGCGTATTGAGCTAAGATTCTCATTTCAGAACCTAGACATTCGAGGTTTAGCTATGCCCCGCCCACCTCTAGCTAAGCTCCAACCACACTTCGCCGTGTTGGGATCGATCAATCCCCGAATGCCCTGACTATCTATCTCCTGAAAACTATGCAGGTATGCTGTTGGAAATATTTCGTAACTAATTTGACAGGGCGCTGTTGCTGCATATGGCAGCAACAGCGCCCCGTCAAATTAGTTTCAGAATATCTATTAAATGGTAAAGACATACCATTCGTACAGTGTGTCGGACTATAAAGACGGATTATATCGAGCCATTCATGACATCAGCATTATGCCGTCATCATACACGATAAGTAGCTGATTATGATGTCATTTGATGGATGGATAAACCTGGAAAGGTCCATTACGTCACTTATTAGTGGCATAGGTCCTACACAAAATGTCTAAGTGTAGCCTAATCGTCTGAATGGACCTTTCCCGTTCATCCATCCACCATATGACATCATAATCAACTACGCGACGTGTAGAATGACGTCATAATGAATGACGTAGATGTGTTCGTCAAGAACGCATAATTATTGACGGTATAAGCGTTGCTGTACGAATTATGTTTTTATTCTTTAATAAACATGCTGTTGAATAATTTGAAACTGGTTTGACTGGACGCTGTTGCTGCCATATGTAGCGACAGAACCCAGTCGAATTAGTTTCAAAATATTTAACAGATTATCGTGATCTCTTTCTGGACATTGATAACCAAGGAGTTCAGTGATCGATCGATCCCAACACGAGCTGGGATGTTGGCAGAGTTTAGCTAGAGATGGGTGGGGTATGGCTAAAACTGTAACGGTCCCTTGTATGACTGTGTTCAATCCTTACAAACTAATTTGAATGGGAACTGATGTTAAGCGCTTTACACATAGGAATGACATGACAGCAGTTATATATGCTACATTGCGTGGTGATTCGATATATACAGTAAATGGCATTGATTTTCATATTAAGCGTGTGGCGATGGGGTAGAGGGGAGGGATGATTTTCACTCCAGAAATTAACCCTGCTGTACACAGTAGGGCTGTGCGGTTTTGGTAAGAACACAACCGGTGACGGTGTTGGCCATAAACCCTGTTTTAACCGGATATCCGGTTTATTGGTTGAAAATATTTTCAGTTTTCGTGAAAAAAATTATAATTCGCAATACCACGAAAATAGAATGTTTTTAGTGGTAGACTTAAATCTGTAGCTACATGTATAGTATCCGATGAAATGTTAGAGGATATAGTGAAATCATTACTTAAATTGCTTTAAAACATTAGATTTTGCGCTTTTAAATGCATCGCGATATGTCAAGAGTTCTTGTACAATCTGTCATATATTAGATTCCTAGACAATTAGTATTTGTATACCCCCCTCTAGGATAACGCGTCGAGAGATACATTGCCAAATTTACTGTGGCTTTTAGTGGCCAATTCAAGCGGTTCATGGAGTAGAAAATATATTTTTGGATGACTAAACTACAGTTAGAAAATTTGTAGAGCATTCGCTAAAGATACTACTCGATGGTTAGTCATTTCAGGTCTTGGAAACATCGAGCCAGTGATAAATTCTGAAAGATGGCAGACCTAATCAGACCGTTACACAGCCTCCATTTTGGAGACCAGTGAGATTCACGAGACGCATTATGCAAATGTATATACTATAAGGAGTAGTTTCCGATAGCCTACGTTTACGCACGCTTATTTCGAATTTAGTTGCAGACATCGTAATGCTGCCACGTGGTACAACTCTGCATACCCTATATGCCTTAACATGCGTAGTAAATCAAATTTATTGATCTAATTAATCGGACACGTGTAATCAAACTCGGCCGTATTATACTAGTTACTAGCATACAATTTCAGCGAAAAAGGAATTCATACATATTTTAATATAGATCATAAGCACGATTTGGAAGGACTTGGTTTAGAACTGTATCAGTTGTAAGCTGTAACAGTTGTTTTCCGACGCTAATACTGTATATCGACATGCGTCGAGTGTTAATTATATCGTCCAACATACGTCGAGCCAGCTCCTGAACATTCACGAGAAATTACTCTTGATCGCCCTAGCGATTAGGCAAATTCCATCTGAACTTACTTTGGCAGGTTAGATCACGTCCCGGGTTTAGAGTCCAGGATGCGCGTTCAGAATTCATAATAGACATAGATATCAGAAACACTAGATCGCTTATGATATGCTTTCAAGCGTGTCTTATAGAATTTAATAAAACGCTAGCAGATTATAATTTCTGAACGTATGTAGCAATACGATCTAGCAGCATGCTCCTGTTACGATACTGCGTAGCTATGGTTTTATTTCAGATGTTTATTTCGCAAATATATAAAATTAAAGCAAATTTATACAATCAATGTTATATATTACGATATATCCTTAAAAAATAATTATAAAACCGGATTTCTTAACATACACGGTTGTACGGTTGTCAAATTATATCACCGGTTTTCGAACCGTCATGCTTAAAAATCCGGAGACGGTTCAAAATCCGGATAACCGCATAGCCCTAGTACTAGGTTATTTAAAGTGTGCCTGACCTCAATCAACTCTCTTTCATCTGGTGCCACGACCTGTCAGAGCCAGGATGAATTGTAATCAGGAAACGCGCGGAATGTAATTGACAGTAGCGCCATTAATTTCTTCACATATATTACATGATTATAAGCTACATAATAGGAAGAATCGAACTCATCTATGGTGCTTTAAAGTTTGTAAATCAATGCGCAAAATCCAATGTGCCCAGTTATTTTCTGTTTGGTGGCAAATGCTGGTAGCGTAACTAACATTGTTTTACATTTCTCTTGGATATAGCGTGTATCAATCAGTTCCAAACCAAACAGTTAATTTTATACTTTGTGGAGTGAAATCACGGATACAAAATCACAATATCTCATATCTGTCCATTTCCATTTTATTATAGGCCCCTATAATTGTGACTAATGTAATGCTCGTAACGTGATTAAGATGGTTTCGGCGGACATTTGATGTGGAACATTTTTATGAATGCCCATACTATATCCACGTTAGACATAGATTTTCCTATCTATGCCTTGAAATGAGTCCACCAAGCTAATTTCACAGACTAACGCAGTGGGTAAAATGTTGTATGGTGCATATATTGCATCAAACGTGCGGACATCTGATTTTGGCCTAAAATGTATTTTCCTAGAATCCTATCTTGCTAAATATATTCCCAGATAAGTAAAAGTATCTATGTCCAGGTTCGGTATCGTTGCCCTTTTAACACTCATATCAGCTAAAAACGGCGTCTGCAGTGGTCTTGAGAAATGTCCATTTGCAGACCAAGAGAAGACTATTTTTGCAAATTTACCACTGGAATGACTGGCTCGGTTATCGAGCAAATTATTCCAGTGGTAAATCTGCAAAAATAGTCTTCTCTTAGTCTGTAATTGGACACTTTCTATGAGAAGATTGAAATTTCTTTTAAGAAAGTCAAGGGTTAAAGCGTTAAATCTAGCAAGATATACCACATAGTGCACAATCGTGTCCAAGTAAAGCAAACCCCATTCAAAAGACATATTATATTGAATGTAAAACAGGGTGCATCACAACAAAAATATGGCTTCACTAGGTTGACTTGTTTGCATAATTTAGTTTTAATATGAGAGTGGCCCTTTTTGCCATCTCTCTTCCACCGCGTCGGCATTGTAGGCATTTTCCTGTGACGGAGGACCACGCGAGGCACTTTCCTCTCACAACAAAATAATGTTCCGTAGGGGTTAATATGGTTTATATTAAACTTGCTACGTAGCCGCTCTGGGATCCTCCTTTGCGGGGATACCTCATGGATCTCATTCCATAAGGTAACTATGGCAAGGCCCACGATTATGAATCATCAACCCGGCCCCATGTACTAGACCCCAACACCCTCACCCCAGGTTGCAGTAAACGAGTATGATTGTTTGATTGCACAACTTTAATTATATTGTATGTATCTTTAACTGAATCCCACAGCCATAAAATGGAGCCGGTGACACAAACAGTGTGTGGACGAGACAGTGTGGTTCAACTTTGGCGACAATGGTCGCACGGCCCCACTGGAATGGGAACGTTCCACCGACTCTCGAGGTGGGTTTCTGTACAATCCGGTAGCACACAACATCGGCTCCGCAACCTCGAGATCCGCTGCTAACCAGCTCCCCCGACCCGCTGCGCCACCCACCAGCGGTGCCACAGAATGGGTATGTCTGGCGAACCAGCGCGCTTGCCCAGAGGCTACAAGTGGCGCCAGATGTGGGGCTCGAACACAAAGTGAACCCACGCCCACCGGAATGTTCTGGTCTCCCTATTACTATAATCTGCCCTCTCCCGACTCAGAGGTGGAGTACTATGGTGGAAGGGCGACCCGAGCACTCACAGGTGACGAGCCAAATTACTCTGAATTAGAGGACACACCAGTAGCACGACAACACTAGTACTCGCTGATCAGTAAGGAGGCTTTCTATGATGCATCCCAGGTGGGTGCGTCTTTTATAACCCTGTCTGACATCCGCACTAGGCACTCTACGCCTGGGCCCTATCACGGACAACAGCGGAGAATTCCCCCTTTGGGGCACCCAATACAACCTACACACCCATATGTTTCACCATGTCAATTTTATGGCGACCAGTGGCCCGTCCGGCATGTGCCATGGCCCGCATCTCCACCAACAAGAACCTCATCTTCTGCTACCCTTCAGTACCGCAGCAAGGGGATAGGAATGCGGAAGTACCACGGCCATCGTATCCCAGAAGCGGCATCAATACCCATCACACTCAGTGACCCGTAATTCCTCTTGACCTCCGCCATACTGAGAAAGACCCGAGCAATATCCTACGGACCCGCCACGATGGTTGCATGACACACTACCACCGGTGCATCGTCTTATACCGAGGTAGACGCTCCCGGGTGCATTCGTCCCAATCTATCATATGGAATCGCATAGATGGGAAATCCTCCCCCACCTCCCCCCTACTCCCCCACCTCACCATGTGCGGAGGGACCAGGATACGTGGAGCCGTGTCCCCCAACACCGACCTACATCTGCATTCACCCCATTCACTCCACCACCCCCATCAGGATTCGCGCCCATTGTACCTTATCATGGCACCAGCCGAGTTATCCGCACCCCTGAATTCAGTGGAGAAGGTGACTGGGCAAATTACCGGTGCCAGTTTGAAATAAGCTGTACAAACAGATGGATGGATCAACAGTTGGGGGAGGAATCTGGCCGCCAAACTGTCAGGAAAATCCCTGCAGGTACTAGCAGATATGGGGTCAGACCTCACACCCACATACACAGAGTTGCAAAGTGCTGTTTCTGAGAGGTTCGGAGATACGGTGTTGGGAGAGACGAGCCATCTTCTATTGAAAAATCTAAGAAGACGTGCAGAGGAAATGCATCCCGAATTAGCTAGCCATATCCGTGGCTTCGTCACAAGAGCATACACCAACACCAGCCATGAAGGAGTCACTCACCTCCATTTAGATACCTTCATTGATGCATTGAGCAGACAACCAGCCGGCAGGGAAAAACTATTCCTTTTGGGGCACGGGAGTCTTCAAACTCTTACCGCGACAGCTGTATGCATTGAGAATGTCCTCAAGCGGGAGAAAAATGCCCACCGTCAACTTCACCCTATATTTGAGCTAAATGACGTGACCACCCTCACTCCTACAGACCATCCACATACAGCAACAACCACCGACAGCAACAGTACAAAAAAATGCGCACCACCTCCCCGAGGAGATCATGTGCCCCAAGGAAGCGGGCATGGCCAGTCCCATCCCGGTGGCCACGGCAATGCTCCAGGACACGGGATCCAGCAGAACAACAACAATAGACAGGCAATGCACGATAGGTTAGAAGAGATCACGAAAAAGATCGCCGCCCTCACTAATTTGGCTACCACACTTAGCACCGCGGTGGTGACCCAACAAACTACATAACCACCACCAAGCAGCACCGCGCCCCACACACAACCACCCGACACATGCTACGGATGTGGGCCATTTGAGGGACTGGTGTCCAAACCGATCCCCCCCACCTCTGCTCCATTGGCCACTGATCGACAAACCCCACAGCCAGAGGATCCGTTAAACTCGAATGGGCACTGATTAGAGAGTCACTTCAGTGCCCCATCCTCACGCCCAGCTCAACTGCAGTCCATCAACAGCAACTTCAGGTGGATTCATCAGATAATACAAACACTACACGGAAAACGGCTTCACACACGCCGGTGCCTACGATGCACACTGCATCTACAGCTCAAACTATTAATCCCTCCACGGAAAATTGTGACCATGCAATGGCCGTACCTACTAAACACTTTTTCCTATGTAAAACGGCAGTGGTTGGTTGTAGCACATCCACTGGTACAACGTTTATACAAGCACCATGACCCACCACCAAGGCACTTGACACCCTGTTCCCTCTGGTGGTTTGCAACAACCACCAACCATCATCATGATCTTCTCCAGCTCTCAGTAGCAGTAGTAGTGACATGAATGGAAGCCGGCACACCGCATCATGGATCCGCAAAAAGGTATTGCCACAAACATCAGCACAAACAGTGGCAATGATGCTGTTTCTTTTGCGCATCTCCTAAACACCCTATGATGTGTTGTCCAAAATGGCTGGCTCAAATAGCCCCACTCCGCTCCGGCCCAATTCAAACTAGTGTCGATACCAACACTCAGCACACACGACCAACCTCAGATACAGCACCATTGCTACCCCCAGCTTCGTCGCCGCCTAAACAAAATCAGCTGCAACGCCGACGAGTTGGCCCCTTCTAAGCTCAGCCACCAATTGCACTCGCGGAAGCGATCGAGAAGTAGGCCACTTTCATACAAGGCCCCATCGCAGCTTGGAAGGCCCCACAGACCTTGGTCTTGGAGACTCTTCCGCAAGCACACCGGAAAGTTATCTATAAGTGTGCTTGTTTGTTCGGTGGAATATCTACCAGTGCCACTGTAGACACTGACGCTTCCATCACTGTCTTTAGCAAGCGTCTCTATGAGAGCATCCCACCTCATCAGAGACCACCACTTAGGCCTTCTACCATATGTTTACGAACAGCCACGGGGCTGACGTTCCTGTGACTGGAACAATTAACATTGTAACACAGATAGAAGAGAGGCAATTCGTTCAGCGAGTTGTCATCGCCTCCATCCAAAACGATGCCCTCTGATTTTCTCAGATTCTGATTTTCTCAGAGCCAATGGAGCCGTTATTCACCGCAGGCAACATGAATTAGACATACATGGCCGTCGCATAGCCCTCGGACTGGAGTCATCACTGTACGATACATGTGCAGTGATTTTAGCGTCAACCACAACAATTGAGCCAGGACATGAAGAAATCATATGGGCCACCGCACCACAGTTAGGAAATAATACACACATAGCCATGCTGGAACCCGACCCTGAATACATGATCGCCTCCCAATGCGCAAGTCCAAGAATGACAGTGGACACCACCAACAAAAACCATATACCCTACTGGGTATTCAACGGAACAGCCGACCCTATAATGCTTGTTCCCGGTGTCCGCTGCGGCCATTTTGTGGACGTAATTTCCTTGGAAACCGCTCCCAACACATGTAGAGCAACAGTAACTTCTGACGACAACATACAGGAACATCTGCATGACCTATATCTACATGTCACAGTTGGACTGATGCAATCTCACAAACGTAATGTACAGCGGATCCCGTTTAAATACCAGGAGAGTTTTTCCACAGGAGACATAGACATGGGAGAAACTCACCTCGTACGTCACTCCATCGACACGGGGAACAACCGACATGTACGGCAGCTGGTATGTCATCTTCCCATACATAAAGAGACAGAGGCACATCAACAAGTGAATGACATGTTGCGGATGAACATTATAGAGCCCTCAGCATCCCCATGGAGCAGTCCCATTGTGCTTGCAGGTAAGAATGATAGATGATCTTTGTGGTGTTTTATCAACTACCACAGCCTTAATGATCTAAGCATCAAAGATGCGTATCCGTTACCTCGGCTAGATTCTCTCTCTGGAGCCAGATGGTTCTGCACCCTTGACCAGGCAAGGGGGGTACTGGCAGGTAGCCATGTATGAGGCTGACTGGGAGAAGGCCACCTTCATGTGTAGAGACAGTATTTTCCAGTTCCACAAGATGCCCTACAGCTTGTGCAACGCTCCAGGAACATTCGAGCGTGTCATTGAGCAGGTATTAATTAACCTGCAATGGGAGATTTGTCTCTGCTATATTGACGACGTTATCGTCTTTGGGCCTTCGCTTGAGCAGACTTTGTCCAATCTGGACAAGGTCTTAATGCGATTCCGTACCGCCAATCGAAAACTCAAACCCAGGAAGTACCATTTCTTCTGCCAGAGTGTCGAATTTCTCAGACATGTAATATCCGCAGATGGAGTGATCACTCAACCTTCCAAAACACAGGCAGTGGCAAACTGGCAGAGGCCAACTTCCATAATGGATACGCGAAGTTTCCTCGGGCTCTGCCAGTACTATCGCCAATACATCCACCACTTCAGCGAGATCGTGTCTCCTCTCTTCCAAATCACTGAAAAAGATCGACCCTTCGAGTTGACAAGTGAGTGTGAGGTTTCCTTCATGGTATTGAAGGACCTTTTAACAACCGCGCCTATTCTTGTCCATCCTAACCCTAACCTCGATTTCATCTTAGACACTGATGTGCATGCTTTTGTGAGTGGCGCTCTTCTATCACACGTCAAAGAAGATGGAATGAAGCAGGTACTGGGTTATGGTTCGCATACTCTGAACAAAGCAGGGAAACGATATGCAACCACTAAGTGAGAATTATTGGCAGCAGTGTACTTTGTTAGGTACTATACACACTTTCTGTATGGGCGCCCATTTAGCCTACATACAGATCATACCTCCCTACGCTGGCTCAGAGGGCCAGGTAGCGAGGTGGCAGGGAGGAGGCCTTTAACTTCAATGGTGGTCACCGTCCTGGCAAGTTGTATGGAAATGCGAATGCCCTGAGCAGAATCGGGCTTGGAGATGAACAAGAAGTGGCCACCACCATAACACATATAACCCAGCCGGCTGCCGTATTCCCTGAGCTGCGGTGCACAAATTAGGATGTGGAGGAGCTCTTCCATGAATAGGCAATGGGTGCGCCGACATGGAGGATATATGCGTGGATCCTGGAGGGGGTATGCCTAGCAAGGGAATCTGTTAGTCCTTTATCCACCACGACCAAATATTTTGATCAAAGGTTTGGTGAGTGCCACATGAACGATGTCATTCTCTACTTAAATAAATGGATGGTAATTCCTGAGCGCCATAGCGTCATCATATTAGAACGACTACATGACCGCACCGAACATTTGGCCATTGAAAGAATGACAGAGAGGATCAAACAGAGATTCCACTGGATTGGGATACGCGATAGTGTCAAGGCTTGGGTCGCCAAATGCATCCCCTGTCAAAGACAGGCCGGCACCACACTGCACCCTTACAGATTAAAATTTCAGGTGCACCATGGGAGTGAGTGTCTATTGATGTGCTCGGTCCCTTGAAAACGGCGGATGCTGGAAACAAATACATCCTCGTATTGCAAGATTACTTCACTTGCCGAACCAACAGGTATCCACAGTGATGGAGGTTCTGTCAAACACAATGTGTTCTGCCATTTTGTAATGCCCTATGAGTTACATTCCATCCAAGGTAGTAATTTTCAGAGCCGGTTGTTCTCCGAGCTCTGCAAATTATTCCATATAGTCAAAACATGCACCACACCTTACCATCCGCGCAGTGATGGGATGGGAGAGAGGTTCTACAGAGCCCTCTCAGTGATGCTGACTAAGGGAACACACCTTGATTGGCCTTACTTGGATCTACGACTCCGATATGTGATCATGGCATACCGCACTTCAGTACATTGGTTAATGTTAGGCTGTGAATCAGCCAAACCGCTGGATCTGGCCATTCCCAGAATTCCGGGGGAGAAAAATTCACCATCTCTCTATGTGGAACGTATACGGCAACGGATAGAACAGGCCTATGAGCTGGTGAGAAGATCCGTCTCCAGTTCACACTGGCGTCAGAAAACGTGGCATGACCGGCGGGTGCATGGAGACCCATATGAGGCAGGAAAATGGTTTGGGTTCTGCAAACGTGCCGAGTAAACTGAGTTACCAGTGGAAAGGCCCCTATGTGGTAGTAGGTAAGAAGTCGGACGTGACCTACCAAATCCGTGCCTCCGATGGCATGACCTCAATCATCCACTTCAATCGTCTTAAACCTTGTTTTAGCGACGACCCTGTGCCAGAACTCAGACTGGGTGCTACGCGTAACACTGGTACCCATACCGATGTATCTATGGAAACAGGTATTCCCGACGTTAGTGCATGGCACCACGGGTCTAGTTCGACCCGTCTCCTACCAAGCCAGGAGTCCAGTGAACAAACGGCTAATGCTGAAGACAATGATGAGCCACGTACTCGCCCTCTCCCTACCAGATCTGGGGAGTCGTATTTGAAGACTATCTCGTTTGTGCTGTCCAAGGTCACGGATGGAAAAGTTATTCTGCCGTCATCTTCCCATTTCCACCCACTTCACGCGATTACCCCAATTACAGAGCTACCAGAAGCAGAGGCTGAGGCTGTCACGAGCCATGTTTTTTTGTGGGGTGGAACATATAATATGTAGCCTGGAAGTGAAGAGGCTTGATGAGGCCTTGCGGAGAACAGGAAAACCGCACAGCTCAGAGCACACCCTGTCCAAAACACGAAATCGCAGAATCACCCTCCTTCCAAGTCATGTCAATGGCACCACACCCATTTCAATTCGCATCCCTTATTTCTGCACCGAGCTCGGACATCACACGTCCCATCCCTCTCACACCCCACTTGACGTATGTTGACTGTCTATCTTCAGATATGAGAGAGATATTTCAGAGGCTGGAACCTCCCGCACCACTGCCACCCTCACATATGGTGGTGAGCGGGGAGGCGGCCTGTTCAGTAGACTCTCAGCTCGATTTTTCGCGGTACATAAAAACTATGACCAGGTACCAAACGTCGTGTGATGTCCATTCCCATCCAAAGGGCAACCCCGACCACAACCACCCTACCAAACTCCTCCATGAGCAGTCAGAACATCACATGAAGACACAAAGCGACAGAAGCAACAAAATCACAATTGCCCCCAAGGCTTGATACGTCAATTATGTAATGTGCGACCACTACATACACGACAGGTTACAAGAGATATAATGGAAACATTCTACATCCCATTACAACGAACAGCTTATTCGTCACCAACTAAGTACCTCATCAACAATATAACAGCATGCACCTAACTTTCGTAACAGAAAAAGTTAGAGACACATTATCCGCAACGAATGCGGGGAGCTCATCACCCTCCTCAAACCCTACTTTTCCGCAAAGCAACAGACTTGGTGTTCCCCAGCATGGAACCCTGGATATGCCCACCTCGCAATACCCCAACATCACGCAGCACCCCGACTTCCCAACAACAGAGTACTACCATCAGCAGCACAAGTCAATATTTTCTGCAAGCACCCTCCTATCTTGGTTACGAAATGCCGATCATACGTGTAGGAGGAAAACATCGCAACTACCTACAGTGCACGCCGCGGAAGTGGCATCCATCAGCTGAAAGACAGATACTTCAATTACACGTAAATACAAATTTCTTTTTATTGAATGAGCCGGATGACCGCAGTCTGTCGTCGGTAGCTAGTACGAGATAGGCACAAAAAGTGAAATTCGACAATGGTCTGATTCAAGTCTTGGTCATCCCCGCTCTAAGTATCCCTCTCCCGTCTTTTTAAGACTCGGCCATTACCGGGAGAATACATTCAATGTCCGATACAGTTATCATTGCAGACACTGCAGAGCCCCTCCACCAACTGCAATACAACTTTGAAACTTCACGACAGCACCAGAATCATTCAAATGAAACCAGCCACGCATATCTACAGACAACATCAACACGACAGAAACACAGACACTCAGGGTGACTGTTTCACAATCTCAATACGACGGTATTGTAATTACTTAAAGTGTGGCACACATTTTCCGAGTTGTACTGTAATAATTAAATTGTGTCTAGGTGTGGTAAGACTAGTCCTACCCATCGAGGAGGATGTTTGGCAGTCTGCCCACCCAGTAAATCCAGTCCTGCTTGGCGGGTCCAGCATACTTGACGCCCGCAAAAAAATGGATATGTTTAAACCGAACAATAAATTACAGACAGCTAAACTGTTATAATTTTGATTAGGAATCAAAAATGTTCCACCGCGACTGCAAATCATTAATGCGTGGGCTGGTAAGGCAGCATCACAACGTGAACAGTTTTAAACACAAGAGAAGTTTCCAAAACACTCTTACCTACGGGTTCAACTCAACAATCAACAAGAGCTAGAATAATATATACCATACATGGAAGGAAGGAGTGCGCTATTAGCAACGATCAACCACGTTTTTTCAAAGAAAGAAACCACGTGATCGTCACCACTGTTTTCCGGTAAATTAGATCAAAGACTATAAACAAGCGAATCGCCCTCCCACGTAGCTACCACGCGCGTGATGGAGGAGGCGAGAGGTGATGGGTCGGGGTCGTCGGCTGCTGACATACTCATGCTCTTCCCACCCCATTGGGCGTTCCAGCCTGAAATTTGAACAGGCGAGTTTATAAGTATCTAACTTGGAAACCTGCTCACTATAATTAAAAGGTGAGCATCCAAGGGATAAGTAGTTCCCGATTTTAATGTTGATCGGAGGCCCGATTTTCCGATACATGGAGACATAAGCGAGTCTCCTGTATTATTATAAGTATATTTGCCTTCTATTTTACGAAGGGAATATTTAATTTGACTCCAGGAGAATAAAATTGGCAGAATCCTTTTACGGACCTGACCGATTCACCCCGAACATTTTGGGCATGGTCATCCGCCCTCCTGTGACGTCGACCAAAACTATAAAAGGTGGAAATCGCGCACGGAAAGTTCACCTTCCCTTCAAACTCCACACTAGGGAATATCGGGCATTAGGTTACTTTCGTGTCGCAAACCAAATTCTGCTAAATCTTTATCTTATTACTTTTAACTAGCCCTTAGGAAAGTTATGAAGTAATATAAAACAGATTAGGTTAGGTATTTTGCGGTTAAACAGCAATGCGGAAATATAGATGTCTCTTGCGGAAGATTTGGCTTTGTCTGAGAGCTCGATAGAAGAAAAACAGCAAAGAACGGTGAAGAAATTTCCGTGTACTTCATTATTATTTAACGGGCAACCGTGTAAACGCGGATTTTCCCGCAACTCGGATTTGACATTGCATATCTTTTTCAACATACATTTTGTTCATTTAGCATTACCGCTCCAAGATTTGAAGCCCGTACCACGCAACCAGTGGTGGAAATTAATCCGCACATCATGTGTTAGCCTTTTGACATTTCGACCTAAGTTATGAGAACATTGCTTGGTGCATCATGTGAGCTATTCGATGCATCTCGTCTTGTGGACCGCCAGAATGCATCCGCATTAACTAATAATCTTCAATTGCCCGTCAAAAACTGTAGGTCATCTTTCAACTTCCGCACCAGTATGGAACTTTTTAGACCATTTAGATAAATCAATAACTTTTCATGTGAACGGAATATCCACTAGCCATCTTCCTCCGCAAAGGACCGTCTTCACTTTTCCTGACAATAGGCTGTATCAGTAGTATGGCTGCAGTATTTTCCTAGCAGCTGACTTCCGCCTTGTGCCATCTCGCATTCCAAACTATGTTACGCTTTCGATTATCGTGAACATGAGACTTCTTCTGTACCGATGACTAATAGGTACTCCGTCTTATTATATTATTATTGTATTACTTTTATATGACAGGTACTGATGACTAATAGGTACCTTCCGGCCATCTGAGACCGCATTTTTATAGTTTCTTATTATTATGTATATAGTATCCTTATTTTCCGTGCCTTAAACAACTGCACGGTTGAGTGACCTTCTATTTTACTAGATGTTTCTAAAGTTAGTGATATGGCAGCAGACAACCATGTTAAATTGTTTTGTTTATTATAAAAAATATCTTGGACCGCAGTATCACTAAGCTACACAACACAGCAACAACACCCGCATCACCCTGTTCCCGGCACAGCATCAATTTTTCATTGAGGTCGCTGTTCATGTTCTCATGACGCGAACATGGCACGCGGCTGACTAAACCTGGACTGTTCTAGCTCGATAGGATAGGTTTATAGTAGTAGGGTCGGTTACTAGGTTGGAGACATTTCGTGATAGTCTCTTTTCCGGAGTAGCAGATATGTAACACAGCGCTCTGGGTAGATTGTATAAATTGGCCATTTTCCTTAATGAGTGACCGTCTCTGTCTACGCTCCACCAGCCTACGGGATCATTAATTGTCTGGACCCCTTCCGTCACGTTATTTAGAGTTAGCTCTGGAACTAATGGGGTTTCAATGTGGCTAGAAATAATGTGGCGATCACCGTTAGAAAACAACCCGCCAAAGTAGGAAACACTGCGAAAATAAATATATAATTAATTACTGGCCTGCAGTGCATTTCTGGGCGATTTTACATAACCATAACAACAGGTAAATGTTAGTTTCCCGCATGCGGATCAGTATGGATCCATACCCAACACGCCGGTGACGGAAAGGATTCAGCTCTCCATCTATCTCTACCAGTGACTGGGTGCGGTCTTGGAACCCACCACGCCCTCCGTGGGAGGTCACTATAGTTGGATAGCCGCGTCTTTGTCCCCACCTTAAAATCTTGAATGTGCTTGCTAAACGCTTATGTACGGTTTTTGTCCTTGTGATGTTACATGTGATCATGACCTGACGGTAACAGGATCGTTATATGATTCTGGAACTCTCATCTCATGATATGTACGCACGCGTCTACTAGGGGAGATGTTCCGTGGGTTAACCTCATGGTCGCCGAACATTCTGGACCGTCAGACTTATGTATATTAAAAGATAGGTAGCTTACATTGCCAATTATGGCTAAAACAAGAGTTAGACCCAATAACTTAAGGATAGGGTAGGAACTAGCAGAAGGTCCGCATAAATAATGCGGCAACAACTAACACAGAATCTTGGAAATTGCATAGGATGGCGGTGTTGAATTCTGCCGAAATCATCCACCCTACCCTCACGTATCACAACAAACATATAGCTTCACTAGGTGGACTTGTTTGCATAATTTAGTTTTAATAGGAAAGTGGCCCTTTTTGCCATCTCTCTTCCTCCGCTTCGGCGTTGTAGGCATTTTCCTGTGACGGAGGCCCACAAAATAATGTTCCGTAGGGGTTAATATGGTTTATATTAAACTAGCTAAGTTGCCGAAATCGGATCCTCCTTTGCAAGGGCCACGATTATGAGTCGTCAACCCGGCCCCATGTACTAGACCACCCACCGCCCCCCCCCCCCCCGGTGGCAGCAAACGAGTACGTTTGTTTGACTGCACCACTTTAATTATTGTATGTATCTTTAACTGAATTTCCCGGCCGTAAAATGGAGCCGTGGAATCGTCACACCGGTGACACAAACAGCGTGGACGAGACAGTGTGGTTTAACTTTGGCGGCAAAGGTCGTACGGCCCCAGTGGAACATGAACGTTCCACCGGCTCTCGAAGTTGGATTCTGTATGATCTGGCAGTGCGCAACACCGGCTCCGCAGCCCAGAGATCCACTGCTAACTAGCTCTCCCACCCCGCTGCGCTGCGCACCGGCGGTGCCGAGGAACGGGTACGTCCGGCGGACAAGTGCACATGCCCGGCGGCTACAGTGTGATGATGCGCAATATAGAGATTGATTTCTAGATATGCATCGCCCATTTCCAGCTATGCCCCGCCCATATCTAGCTATGCCCCGCCCATATCTAGCTATGCCCCGCCCATATCTAGCTATGCCCCGCCCATATCTAGTTCCGCTCACTTTTAACGCGTGCTGGAATCTATAATTTCTGTACCTTGAATTCTGAATTCCTAGAATCATAATTTCAAGGTTAACTATACAGGTAAGCTGTTGCCTATTTGGAAACTAATTTGATTGGGTGCTGTTGCTGCCTGTGGTAATTAGTTGTACGAATTCAACATAATTGTGTTTTTGTTATTCCAAATTTATCAAAGACAAAGAATTCGCACACTTGAAGGGGTTTTCGAATTTACGACGGATTGATTGTGATGTCCGCAAATATGTGACGTATTTGAAGATGGCACACATGTTGTTGAAACCCAAGATTAAACCCACACATCCTCTTCATCGTGGGCATACGATACTAGAATTAACAGGAAACGTGTAATAGATAATGAACTGAGCGACAATGGCTTCCTACGCGATCAGTGGGAGCAGTAATACCCTCATATCAGGACAAATAGTAAATCTATCTGATTTATTAAGTCAACAGAAAATTGCCTGTGGTATAAGTCCGGTATCTGATTGACAGACTGAAGCTTAACAAGCGGTTTTGTGGTAATGAGGTATCCTCAGGTCAAGGCTAAGTTAACTGGGGCGTCGATCACGTAGAGTTGATGTGGCCAAATAGCAGCCCCACGCTCAGGTACCTCCAGATCGTGTTTTAAAATTATCTTGAAAATGTTACTAATGTCGCTACTAGTACGATTTCTCATGCAAGACTGGAAAAAGTATCCTTGCCTAGAGTCAGAAACGGACCACTGTACTATGTGTCCCATCATCGCCATGGCCCTATTGACCTTTCCAGTGTATCCATCAATCACGATCAACCATGGAACGTGTACGATGACGTTATAAGCAATGACGTCAAGAATGGCGTAGATACGTTTGTCACGGCAGGTTAATTGATGACGGCGTTGTTGTACGAATTATATGTCTTTCCTATTTAATAAACATGTTGTTGTATTTTGAAAACAATTTGACTGGGCGCTGTTGTTTCAAAATAGTCAATAACTTATCTGTATAGTGTTATGGAAATTGATCGTCAGGGAGTTCAGGGATACAACACGGACATAGGAATACTCTGCACCTACAGTGAACAAATACAAAGCAGAAGTGGAGAGAACCCCAAGACCGGCACGTGGGATGGTGGTGATGATGAGGGCGTTAGTTTAGCTGATCAATTCAAAAGGAAGTATTCGTTGTCATATGTGGGTTAATACTAACAAAACGTATGCATGCATATCTCTATATTCGGGATACGTTTTGATTTCTTTCCAATCTGGAGGACAGAAGTACGGATGAGCTTCAAAATGATGAATGGTCCACCACTTAACAAAATTATGCATAGGGCTTTGCATCTGGAACTCAAAGAAAGCAGGAAATCTACAAATAGTGCCGGACTCGTCAGTGATAAATTTAGTCCTAGGATGTTTCAATGCGTTATCTTTTAAAGTATCTACATGCCTTTCACTCAAATATATTTCAAAATTTCTAACGTTATGTATCAATTGACCGTTCCAGTGTTTGCAAAGCTCCGCCCACCTCTAGCTAAGCTCCACCCACACTTCAATGTGTTGGGACTGATAAACCCGCGAATGCCCCAACTATCAATTTCCCGAAACCTATGCAGGTAAACTGTTGAATGTTTTGTAACTAATTTTACTGAGTGCTGTTGCTGCCCATGGCAGCAACAGTGCCCAGTGAAGTTAGTTTCAAAACATTCAACAGAATATTTATAAAATATTAAAGACATACAATTCGTACACCAACGCATAGTCCGTTTTCAAATATGTGTTTGTGACATACCTATCTACGTCACCCATGGCGTCATTGCTCATAATCATATACAGCACTTGTTACCTGACGTCATAAACAAAATGGCGTATATCCGTCACGAAACTGAAACTGTCCCTCGCGAAAGTGTCCGAATTGTATTCTCTGGTCAATTTACAATTTAATAATCATTCCTTTGACATTTTGAAATAAATTTGACCGCGGGATGCTGCTGCCATAATCAGCAACGGAACACATTAATTAGGAACAGTATACCAAATTCTAGAGTTTGTTTGAAAAAATTAGCCTGGAACTAATATTATAATTTTTTGCAAGAGAAACGTATATAGAATGATATGTTTAACATGCCTATGAATCACCTTTGGGAAAAACGTGTAATGATTGTTTTTAATTAGGCGGCTTTAGTGCCCGTTGGCGACAAACCAGGATAGGGGTAGACGATTTTCAGACTTTCAGACTTCGTGGACCAATAGAGCCATGAAATTTAGCTCAGATATGTAAACCCCATGTCTTAACTAGAAAATAATGACAATGTGAAAGTTGAGAAAATGGTTAGAAACTCTCTTTCACTTTTCGAAACGGTGACAAGCTGATGATTTGTATGGATTTCTGATTTCGAAAGTGGATTCTGCATTTATGGATGTAATATCGGTGCATAGTATGTGCAAAATGAAATATACTGATACTAGAAATGTGGTGCGCAGACTGGCAGAAAATGAAGGTGTGCGTCCACGAAAAGACTAAGTTCTAGTTTGTACACATGTGGCCAGCTTACGTTGAGAGGACGCAAGGGAGTACTGTGATAGACGAATGGATTTTCCTAGTTTTAGCTATGCCCCGCCCATCTCTATCGAAGCTCCAGCCACCCCTCGCTCATGTTGGGATCGATCGATGTCTGAACTTTCTGACTATCAATTTCCAGAAAACTATGCTGGGCGGGTTATAGTTAGAAATTGGCGGGTGATAGCTAGAAATGGATTCCTTTAGTGCAGTCAGCCTGTTTTCAAGGTAACCAGAACGACGATAGCGATATCCTGCGATCATTATCACCTAGGACATAATTTAGTGGCAAACAGTACCAAGCTACTAATTACTGCAAATATCACATATAGGTTATGGTTGTATGAGTGTAAGTCTATTTTCAGCATCAATCCGGCTGGATAAGTATCTGTTTCCATCTACGATTAGCTCTTCGTGGCTGCCCGTGTTTCATCTAAGTAAAGACTCCACGGATAATGTTCTGGAAAATCTCAATTAATGATATATTAAGCCGTGGATTTGACGTAGATAAGACTTTTCGTAGGAATTATCTCCATCCAGAAATAACTGTAAATGACGTGTTATTTAGAACGAATTACAACGGCGATGTAAAGTACCTACCATATGTCCATATTGAGATCATAATTGATTATCGCTGATAATTATTAAGAATGTAGCTAAGCATATAGCCATCATTCTAATTGCTTTATTATTGGCCCATCTTTATCGAGGATATTGATTTTCCAACTAACCAATTTGACGCTTAAATTTGTGCTTCTCATTTCAACGAAAATCTTACCAGGAGTCCATGCTACAACCGTCAGAATGATCACCGAAAGCAGATTAAATGTTAAACTGTCTCTGAATATGTGTGCTTGTACATGGACGTGTTGTATTCGCTATGTCGGTCTCACAATGGTATTCATCGTCTATGTGTATGTGTGTTATATGAAACAATACTAACTAATTTTAAATGATAGATATAGATCTAGTTGCTTCTCTTTTCGATGAAGATGATAGCTAGTGTCTGTGAAAGGCATCACAGAACAATGCAATTAAGAAGAAGTAGTAGTAGTAGTAGTAGTAGTAGTAGTAGTAGTAGTAGTAGTAGTAGTAGTAGTAGTAGTAGTAGAGTAGTAGTGGTGGTGGTGGTGGTGGTGGTGGTTGTGGTGGTGGTCGTAGTAGTAGTAGCAGGAGCAGTAGTAGTAGTAGTAGTAGTAGTAGTAGTAGTAGTAGTAGTAGTAGTGGTGGTAGTAGTAGTACTAGTAGTAATAGTAGTAGTAGTAGTAGTAGTAGTAGTAGTAGTAGTAGTAGTAGTAGTAGTAGTAGTAGTGGTGGTGGTGGTGGTGGTGGTGGTAGTAGTAGAAATAGTAGTAGTAGTAGTAGTAGTAGTAGTAGTAGTAGTAGTAGTAGTAGCAGTAGTAGTAGTAGTAGTAGTAGTAGTAGTAGTAGTAGTAGTAGTAGTAGTACTAGTAGTAGTAGTAGTAGTAGTACTACTACTAGTAGTAGTAGTAGTAGTAGTAGTAGTAGTAGTAGTAGTAGTAGTAGCGGCGGCGGCGGCGGCGGCGGCGGCGGCGGCGGCGGCGGTAGTAGTAGTAGTAGTAGTAGTAGTAGTAGTAGTAGTAGTAGTAGTAGTAGTAGTAGCAGTAGTAGTAGTAGTAGTAGTAATAGTAGTAGTAGTAGTAGTAGTAGTAGTAGTAGTAGTAGTAGTAGTAGTAGTAGTAGTAGTAGTGGTGGTGGTGGTGGTGGTGGTGGTGGTGGTCGTGGTGGTGGTAGCAGTAGTAGCGATTCCCCTATCGAAGATACAAATGGTATGCATTAACTATTATCTTGACAAATTCAGACATTAATATTCTGGGGAAAACCGTGATCGGAAAACATGCGTCAAATAGAAACAATATACCTGAGTGTTGTTATTGTCATAGACGATGTAAGCTCATAGTAAAAGAAACACTAGTTATCATGCTTCAGTAAATTGACTAATGGGATCTGAAAATATCTGTTAGGTAAATGTTTACTTTAACTTAGCGTTTATTAAAAATGTTTCGAAAGCTTGGAATCTCTTGGAAAGCAATGAACGATCGGTTACCAAATTGATTAACGAATTAACTGTGTAATTCCGTCTATAGTTTCTCCCAAGATGTTAACAACTTTAACATTTGTATTCTCGTCCATGAAAGAATGTGTGTGTGTGTGTGTGTGTGTGTGTGTGTGTGTGTGTGTGTGTGTGTGTGTGTGTGTATGTGCGTGTGCGTGTGCGTGTGCGTGTGCGTGTGTGTGTGTGCGTGTGTACTGCGTGCGTGTGTTCATACGTGATTGCATGTATGCGTGCATGCGCGTGTGCGTGTGTGTGTGCATGCGTGCACATGCGCGTATGGGCGAAGGGCGGGCGGATGGGCGGGTAGGCGGGCAGGCGGGTGGGTACTGGGTAGACGGGCGAGCGTGTGAACGGAGAGAATGCGGGCGTGTCTGTATGTATGTTTGATTCTAAAAAGAAATGTGTGATTCGACTGGAACCACATTTTAACAGAATGAATAAACGTGTCCTGCAAGGGGATTTCCAGACGTTGGCCATGATCGGGATAAAAGAAGATAGAACCGGATCCGGATCAGATCAAATTCGAGATCTATGGATATTTTAAAAATTACTTGTCCAATTTTGCTTGAAGTTTTCACACAAGAAAGCTTGCCACGATGGGCCTACAATAGGATTTCCCGACTTCGGGCGTGATCAAAAGAAATCTGGGAAAAATTCGAACAAATTCGAAAATCTGGGGGAAAAACCGGGAGCTCGAGTATCTGATTGTTCTTGTATCTGTTGTAAATAAACTTAAATGTGATGACCTCGCGTTTTTATCCAGAATGCCTGAATCAAGGTAATTTCTATGTAGCCATTTGGTATTTGATGCTTCATTCCAATATGCTTCTCTATTTTGCACATATCCTGTTTATTAGAGCCTGTTTTACGGACACTGTATTGGCCATCAAAATCTAAATACAAGTGGTCACTTATTCCAACTCATTGTCTACAGTAATTAGCTTTCTGGATAAAATGAAGGTGGTTCCTTAAGACAGATGTTGAAAGGAACACCGTAATAAAACAGCAGCGTATTGGTCCACAAAACATGAAGGCGTCCGATACAGACAGGTTTAAAAGAATGCAAAATGATATTAATTCTTCATAAAACCATGCTCACCATCGATATATGCTTCGTCAAGTAGTCTAAATAATTGCAGGTATTCATTTATCAAGGATATATATGTAAGGGAATAATTATCGAATACATTGGGCGTGATAAATAAATGCGATATTTTCTATATACATATATCGCTGGTTGTCCATTGTCCTGTTTCTGTACACAATGGAAAACTTAGTTCCTGGCAGCAGAGCGGAATTTGGTTACCACGAAAGATACGCATCCATGTGTGCTTTGGCTTCCGGCTCATTGGGTTCTTAATTCGTTAATTGAACTGGAAAATATTTGCTTAGCAATGCTTAGACGAGATGCATCCAGAAACTATGTGGACATTGGTCAAATGCTGATGTAGGATAGACCGGATAATTTCTGTTGGAAATATGGGAAGTGACTTTTTGGAGTATAGTTTATGTAACCATAGATTCTGTGTCGAGCTTTATTCTAAAATAATGTATAACATGTTCATTTGACATTACAACGCAATATATGACAGTGGATTGTCACTAATTGCTAGATGTTGTCATTCAGCCGATGTATAAACTAAAACGTAATATAACCTGTGCCGAGTTTCTTAAAAGATAGGTAGAAATCTGTGATCATCTTGAGATGTCAATAAGGGCGAAAATGCATATGAAACCCAGAGCGACGACGCCCTTTGATCAAAATAGCAGCATACACGCAGTAGGTGAATCATCATTACATAATCTTCAGCTCGCCGAGTTCAAGCAGGCCAAACGTCATGCTGACCAACCTGGAAAGATGGTATATAACAGCAGAAGTAAAGCAATGCAGATGGCAATCTTGCTTGGCTGCACCTTGCTCGGAGTCCTAGCACTGATCGCATATAACATTGTACATGTGCATTCCAGTAATGTAAGCGTACGGAAGATGACATCCACCCGCGCGGATCTATTGCTGGGGATACAATTGAGCAATGTTCTTAATTTGCTTCAAATTGAGCGTGGAATTACAGCCCTGTTCATTAGCTCACAGAACGACAATACGATCTACAGCCTGTTACATATGAAATATCGCGAAACAGACCAGAGTATTCTAAATCTCCCTGAGTGGCCAAATATCAAGGCCCTACATTATGTCTTTTCTAAAGATACATTTATTGAATACTTAAATAACCATCGCTCAGAACTAAACCCGTTTAATACTACTATCTCTGATGTCTTTGCTTCATATGCCGCCAGTACCGATGCACTTATCGACTGGATTGTAAACAGTGTCCAGGACATGACTAGTCGTCTGTGGAAGTTCGTTATTGGGTATCACATGCTTATCCGTTGCAAAGAAGAAAGCGCACTTGAACGGGCCGCCGGGAGTACATTTTATTCACGAGGTAACTGTATTATCAATCAATTGCAGAATGATGATGATGATGATGATGATGATGATGATGGTGGTGGTGGTGGTGATGGTGGTGGTGGTGGTGGTGGTGGTGGTGGTGGTGGTGGTTGCCGACACGGCAGCGGCGGTGACCAAGATGATGATGATGGTGGTGGTGGTGGTGGTGGTGGTGGTGGTGGTGTTGGTGTTGGTGTTGGTGGTGGTGGTGGTTGGGTTGTTGTAGACGTGGCGGTGGCGATAGTGGTGAAGGTGGTGATGGCGGTGGTGAGGGTGGTAGTTGTGGTTGTTGTGATGATGGTCGCAACGGCGGTGGCAGTGACCTTGTTGTTGATGATGAGGATTATGATGATGATGATGATGATGATGAAGATGCGTGCATCAATCTTTAAATGGAGCTGGCATTAGAACTGTCCAGTTGCTGCAGTATTACATCATCGGTGATGCATCCGTTGATTCCCATAAATGTAATTTATCTTTCATTGGGGCCCGTTGGTCAGCGGGTTCATAGTTTCGAAAAGACCCAAACAAGGTGCCTCAATGTAAGAGGAGCTGCAGATATGTATCCGAGGATGGTTGCCATTCTTCCTCTGCTCCTCATCGCACCGCCTGGCGTCTTTGGGTTTTTTTAATTCATCTGTGTCTGATAACTGCATATGAGGAAACTTAGACTAGACTTCGTTCATAGCGATATTCTTATTCTTGAGCTGTTCTGCAGCTGCAGGTAGGCCATCAATGGACTCCTTTCCCCCATCTACAACGTCTTTGTCGTCTGTTTTATCCATCTCTAGTGTATACTCTGGAAAGGTGAGGTGATAGGTATCGAGTGCAAGAGGGCCTTTGTTACAGTTCTAAAATATTATTGAAGCATATATCGCGACGTACATGATTATTTTGACTTTCATGGACATATTATAGCCACGAATCCACAGGATACAGGACTGGAAAGCTATAACTACAATGCTGTTGAACTACAGAGGAGCGGTATCAAGCATGTTCTTCCTACACTTCTTGCAGTGCCTTCATTTTCCCTCTCTTTCATGCCAGTTGTTTATGTATGTAACAATTCAGTTTCGCTTCATCCACGTACAGAGGTTTGTTCATTTGATACTTTCTTCATATATTGGAAGCGGGAACCTGAACATGGGGACCCTCTTCTTCACCAATAAAATCAACGCATCATTCCCTCATACCCCATCTTTAGTGGCATGTCTAGATGTTAGACTGGAAGCGCTGCTATTGTCCAATGGTCTCGAACTGATGGGTGTGGTCTGCTGGATGTAATGTTATAGGTATGTCAACATATTGCAGAAATTGTTGATTTGACGTGAACGGTTAATTTTTTATTTGCTAGTGGGAACCTCACAATGCGCAGTTACTTATCATTACAATCAGCTTGATGGAGAAAGTGAAGAATCTGTGATCTCTTGATGGCAAATAATGCTTGCGATAAGACGCTTTCCATCCTTTATAAATCAAAATGTTTTGACAGACCTATTATTGTTAATATAAGTTGTACCATTATTATGACATCATAGCTTTGTCAAACCGCTCTGACAGTGTCTTAATATGTGAGGCCGCTGTCTAATCTCAGGTTGCGCACATATATGCCACACATATAATACCGATGTAGCCAAATCCCACAGCCTTTCGACCCTATGGGCCCCAGCAGCCTTACGGTAGAAATAGGACACTAGCTCTCTAAGGATCATTCTGACGGCCCCGGGCAACGACTTAAAAACCTTTCAAATAACACCTGAGTTCTAAGACGGCCATGCCGATAACGTATCCATCAGAAGTGTGAGTAATGTGTGGTTAATATGGAGGTTGTTGTTCTATGTTCATTCTAACATTGTCTGACGTATAATAATAACCATCGAAGTCTAGATTACATTAAAAAGTCGATTTGTTACAAATATAAGGGCCATGCAGGGTTTGCCCCGGTCGGATTACTCCGTGCCCATGCTTGAGTGTACTGGTATAGCGAGGTACCGGCACATTAGGCAACTTGTGGAAGCAGAGATTTTGCTTTTGACATAGTACCGGAACCACATTTAGACCACAGCAGTTAGATCAGTAGGTCTCCTTCCTTCTCAAGCGTTCATAGATATCATCAGAACTTCGGGACGTTATTGATTCATAACAGCTCGGGAAATAGCACCTCTTCTCGGACAAGATGGGCATAGTGTCCCTTCCAACTTAAACTATGTCTTCTCAGGCAAGATGGGAATATCGGTACTTCCAACTTGAACTATGCCAGACTAAACTTCCAAAAAATTCCAAAAATCAATTATCACAATGGAAGCATTCCTATAAACATAGCGAGAATAATGACTCTTAAAGCAATTTACGAAACGTTAATAATTTATCTGAATCAATTAAATCCAGCGATGTCATCCATTCACATCTTCGTAAAACTTAAATTCAGCACCATTCATTTCTGCCTAAATGGGCCTTTCCCGTTTTAGCTCATTCTCGCAACACCTTCGGACCGTACCAATTACATCATAATTCATCGTACGTTACCTCTGGTTGTTTTCTCCCAGAAAAGCACGCGCGCAGTCGCAGAAAGTAGTTTTCACTCAACCAATGAAAATGCGCGTTACGGTTTTCGGTCGATTTTGACAAACATCTGTCACGAACGTAACCACCACACACACCCCCCCCCCCATACACCCACCCACGCCCACACACCACACCCCGCTCATGCGTAAACCGTGGCGGCTATCGTCACTTCAAAAATTTGCTCGAATTTTAAATATTTTTTCTTCGTCTAATTAACAATGATCACAATGTAGCAACATATATGTTGGAAGATCGTATGGCTCTTGTCCCACTACGCGTTCGTTTGTGTACATCCTGGTTGAAGAATCGCTTAAAACTACAAGACACCAATTTTTCACCACTGAAATCCTAGTATCTTCATGTGAAAGCCCCAACATAATTAAAGGTACCGTCTTTAGTATTTTGGTAACTAGTTTGACTTGAACTGTTTGGCTTAATTATAGGTAGCAAAACACATTCCAGTCAAATTAGTTTCAAATAACTCAACATAATATGTAACTCGATCATATATCATAAATGATCTGTTGTCGTATCTGGTATGTAGTGGTGAGATTGTTAAAATTATTTCTTTTTATTAAGGTCTAAAACATTGGAGTGTGGATTGTGTAAACTTAATATTATCAAACAATCATCATATCGAAACACCCATGTATTGAATGGAGATTACTCCTTTAATCATTGACACCACAAAGTGACAGCTATATACGTCTAGTCTCGGACATGATGGAATGCTTTGGGGTAGTCCGACTGGAAGCTGTTGTTGTCATAGATAGCACCCCACCCACCCTTCAAACTGTCTTAACCCTTTAACACTCACATCGGCCAAATACGGTTTCTGCAGTGGTCCTGGAAATGTTCATTTGCAGACCAAGAGAAGCATATTTTTTGAAAATTTACCACTGGAATCATGTCAGTGGTAAAATTTTCAAAAACAGTCTACTCTTGGTCTGCAAATGGACATTTTCTTTGAGAAAATTGAAATTGAATACGGGTTAAGGGGTTAAAAACATTCAACAAAAATTGTGCCTACACCCGAGGAGAATGTTGCCTACACCAGAGGGGAATGAGATTGATCATTTAACCCTTGAAACCCCAAAGCATATCCTGAGCTTTATCTAATAAATGCGATCTGCAGTAATTCAGCAGTAAGACAGGACATACATGGTTCATGGTCATGTTTGTAGACTGAGACTGAGCCTAAATCTAACCCCAGAGACCCCTGAAAATCCAGAGTGCTAATTATATGTCTAGTTAAATACTAGCCATACTAATTGTTATTATTTTATTAATCTATACTTATTGCACCTGTATTATTATCATGTATGTATTCCTTCAAAGTAGCCAGTGCAGCTTTCTGAGCTAGTGTTACTCCTTATAAATGTGTGTCTATTCTCCATCACCCAATTATATATAGTGTTATCTATAATACCAAGTATATTTAGTGTCAACTATATGTTTAGGCTCTGACATGTTTCAATGTTTTGGAGCTAGTTTGACTGGAAGCTGTTGTTGTCATGGACACCATCCGGCCATCAGCCCCACTTTAAACTGTCTTAAAACAGTCAACAAAATGTTCCCTACACCCTGGGGGAATGAGATTGATCCGTTAACCCTAGAAATCCCAAAGTGTCAACAATATTAAGCTAGCTTCAAGATAGCCATTGTGGGCCTCTAGGCTAGAGCAACTCCATATAAATGTTGTGTTCTCAAACCAACACTCATGTAACTAAGTATGTGGTGGACTAATATTAATCCGTTAACCCTTGACACCACAAAGTGTCAACTTTATGTCAAGCTTCTGACACGGTGAATGTTTTTTAGGCTAGTTTAACTGGAACCTGTTGTTGTTCTTGGCCTATAAATGGACATCCACTAAAGACAAACTAAAATCTTCTTGACAAATCCTGACCATTAACGCTTAAAAGGGTTAAAAGTTGTGTATGTTGACTGTTGAGTCTGATCTGTGTTGTAGTTGATCTGATCCTTGATTAAAGATGGCTCTTTAGGTGATATATAATATAATATATAAATAAATTTGAGTTTCGTTTTATTAACCTTTTAATGCCCAAGCCGGCCAAAACCAGCTTCTACAGGTGTGTCAATGTCAATTTGCCGGCCAAAATAAGAATATATTTTGGAAATTTACCCCATGGGATGACTGGCTCGATAACCGAAATCAGTGATTACAGTGGTAAATTCCCCAAAAGTAGCCTCAGCATCTTGCCTTGCAAATGGATTTCAATAAGCAGATTTCAATTTTCTCGAAAAATCCTGACCATTTAAGGGTTAAGAATGTAATATGTTGTTTATATTTCAGCCAATAAACCAGTTATATGAAAAATATATCATACCCCACAGACATCATACATGTATATTTATCACTCATCATCTCATTTGACTGGTTGTTTTTTCCACAACACAATCATGTTGACAATAGCAGTGTGCATTTCAGCCTGGATTTGCAATACTGTGTGCATTCTGGATGCTAGCCAGTTGAATTTGTTTAATCAACCCTTTAATGGTAAAGATTGGTTAAGGAAATTGTCATTTTTACTTAGTGAATATCCATTTTCAGGCCAAGAATTGAAAATGTATCCCTGGAATGCCTGGCTCGGTTATTGAGCCAGGCATTCCAGTGATAAATTCTTGAAAATATTCTCAACACTACCGCAGACGGTGGTTTTTGCCGGCTTGACCATTCAAGGGCTCTGTTAGTTGATGAATTTTCAGAGTGGCATGTCAACAATATAGGGTTTGGACCTGTTGAATAGGAATTTGACATTATTGGTCAGTGGTTATCATTTCATAACCAAGTTTTTCCATTTTGAGCCTAAATTCTTTCATTCTTTACCTAAAATGTTCATGTTTCCTGTTAAAATGTTCATATTTGGAACCTAGATATCAATTCTCCAAATAGAAATGTTTGTATTTCCAGCCTAAATTCTCATACTCTTGCATTTTGCATTCATATTTTTTGTTACTGAATAAAGCAGTTACTTTTAGTCCAGATTTTCTTGATCCCTGTCAAAGGTGTTGTATGTTTATGACCAGAATCTTAACATTTCCAGCTAAAATTTTCACATTACTATTCATTTAAAATTCTTTTTACCATTTTGAACCCAGATATATGCATATTAACTATCAAAAGTTATATATTTCTGGCTAAACACGTGCTTATAATCCCAAATTCACAGATTTCAGTAACACATTTTTGCATTTTCACACATACATGTATTCTTGAATTATAGGTCCAAATGTTCTTGTTTTATATCAACAGTTGTGCATTTAAGGATCCAAAATATCCATGTTTCTGACCATAGTTTTCAGATTTCCAACTTAAAATTTGAACAATAGCCTATATTTAGAAAAATATTCATATTTCCATTGAAATTTAACATTTTGAGCCCATATATGCATATTAACTGTCAAAATTATTTCTGGGTAAGCATTTGCTTTTAATCACAAAGTCACAGATTTCCGTACCATATTCTTGCATTTTAGGTTCACATCTTCTTGTTTCCTGTTACATTTTAAACACTGGTTGATATTTGATGAAATGTTCCATTACAAATTTAGAATTTTGAGTCCAGATATTCATATTAACAGTCAAAATTTATATATTTCTCTGTAAACCTTTGCTTTTAACACAAAATTCACAAATTTCAGTACAAAATTCTTGTTGCATTTCAACATCAATTTCTGGATTTAAGTACAAATTTCCATGATTTCTGCCAGAATGTGTGTTTGCAACCTAATTTTAAATGTTTCTTATTTAAATACTGAAATCACAGGCCTATTATTCTATATGTATACTGGTATACTGAAATTGTAGACTGACATGCAATCTTGACATCTCACTGACGTCATCCTTAAATTATTGTCTCATTGTGATTAATTATATAATATAATATAATTTGGATATATAAGCATTCGATAAAATTTAAGAATTGGAAAACAATTATAGAAAACCTTTATGAGCTTAATTACGTCTTTCAAAAATGGATGCAAAATTTCTGATTGAATACCTATTTTGCTGAACATTTTGAAATGAAATTGATAGGAAGGCATGGTTTCATTCAGCAATTTTTTCAAGGGGGCAATGGCAACTTAATTGAATACAGAGCCTATACAATTTCCATTAAATCACAAAAAGTGTGTAAATGGTTAATGAATAGCTACATCTCCTTAAAATTATATGGATGTCTAGGATTCATCAGATACATGCACCTGCAACAATGGATACAGTTTACCTGCTCCCAAAAATACTGCAATATTTATATTTCTACATAAAAAGACTGGACTGAATGTAAAATTTATTATTTTTATTATTTTCATAGCTTTATTTTGCTGTTCTTAGCTAAAACATAGTAAAAGAAACCCTAACCCTCACCGTGAAAGATAATTCTCTACATTTACCTACCTCAATTGCTAGGGGCATGTGATTGGTAAATTATTTTATTGGGCCTCAAGACATGATACCAACTGCTATTGCATAAATTATGTGTATGTAGTTAAAATAACAGAACCACCCACCTCAAATTCTGCATTAACAATCTACAGTCAATAGCAAAATTCTTTAAATAATTACATAATTTAAAATATGGGTGGCTGATGAGATATGCTTGATAAAGTAGATAGTATGGAAAGAACAATCAATGTTTATCTCAGTGTATGCAAGCAAGCAGTGTAAGTTTTACAAACTGTTTTAGCATTAGATACTCAGATGTGTGCATCTGTAAGTGTCATGCCATGAATTGGTTCAGAGAAATTATGTAGCATTGCCAGTGTTGAATCACTCACTCCATATTAAAACAGTGCTGAACATATGACCCCCAGATCTGCCCAAGCATAGAAACCAATTTGTCTTTTAAATAGGAGTGGTTTATGGATATCTAGCCATGTGCCATTCACTCAGGAAATGCTGAAAATTAGATATGTGGAAGCAAGTTCCTGAAAGACAGGTGTGTAACTCCGCCCATACAGGGAAATTTATAGGCTCCAAATAGCAGATTCAATTTAACAATGACCAGGACTGGTGGTAATTGGAAGTTGTACTAATTCAGTTACCACATTGGATAAATTGGTAAATCTTTAGGAATTGGAATTGCTAATTGAAATTACTTTGCCCCAAAAATGACTAATTCCCAATTTCCTTTCAATTATTTTATAATTTTATCAACATAGCTTTGTCTCCTAGCATAGTTTAACATATGTAATACAACAAAGTTAGTTTTGACCCTGTAAAGGCCAAATTGTCCAAAACCAGCATTTGTATTGATCTTGAGATGCCTGGCTCCATAATCAAGACAGCCATTTCAGTTGTAAAATTTAAAAATTGCCTCTTCTGATCTCCAAAGTGTAAATGTGCATTTTGTGTGAAAAAATTGAAATTTTATTAATGAAATTTGACCATTAAAGGGGAAATTGTCATGTTTGTCAAAAATTGCTTCTGTAGTGGATTATCTTAAAAGATGTCCATTTGCAGGACAAGGGAAGATTACTTTTTGAAAAATGAAATGGCTGACTTTGTTACTGGGGCAGTAAAATAAAGTAAAGTACAAAACATCTTCCCTTAACCTACAAATGGCCATTTACTAAGCAAAAATTCAAATATCATTTACCAATCCTCACCGTTACAGGGATAATGCCGAACAGATAGCCCTAGAGCCGGTCCCACAGGCCCTGGCCCACAGCATATGGCCTCACCATGTTCACTCTGTAAAGTTCTAATGTTTTTCCAGTTGAATATTAAAATATACTATGCTGATCAGCTATCTGAGTATGACTGTATTTAGTATTATTTGATTTACTATTATACATTCTCAAGGTTGCTGCTAGGAAAAGAAATTGTCTTAACCACCACCCCTCCCTCTACCCCTCCATACAACATCTAACACTTTTAGGGGCCTAATGATCCCTACTCCACCCTCTGTTTCTGTCACTAACCCACAAAACCCACAATCTGTGAAAATAAAACTCATACGTTTGGAGAGTTTAAAAATAAATTCACCAACTGTGTCATGGTGGATTTAAGATTCCAGCATGGGGTGTGTCCAACCTAGCAGCCATGGTCTGGGTGGGGTTCCTAATGGTGATGGGTGTAGGTGGGGTGTCATTACCCTTTCCCAATAATAAATGGAAAATGGGATGCTCTGAGAAGTAGTTTCCTGCATATTGATTAATTAATTCATAATTAAATTGAAATTAATCAGTGTTTATTTACTGAGATGTGGGTGGGAAATAATGCAGTCCACCACTACCACCACCACCACCATCACCACCCTCCACCCTACACCTCCCACCACCCCAAGGACGGAGTTGGGGTTGGGGTGAGTGGGTTGGTGCAAAGCCAACCTAAATATGGGGTACAGGGTTGGGTTCTTTCCCCCGAAAATATTTTGAAATCTATGTCGTGAGATAGCGTCGCCTGCATTTTACCAAGATTCACATGCACTGATGGGGTGGGGCGTTCTGACATATCATCGCTGTAGTATTTTGCTTTCTAATGTGCATAAAATCAATAATATATTTCTAAAAATGCATAGTAAAATCGTATTTGATGATAGAATTGTCAATTCAGCCAACTTCATCGGTAAACCTGACGTAAAATTGCAATTTTCATAGCTTTGAGTAGCATCAACAGCGGCGGCCACGTAATGTTGTTTACTAACAGTGATCAGCTGGCCGTACGCGCGTGAAAATGACGTCATAAGTCAATTCCGTAAAAACTATAATATTATTATTATTAAGCAGACTAAATTTAATGTACTGTGAGAAGCAACTTTTCACAACCTGTCTAATTTTCTGACAGCACGCCCCCATTCTAGAATCTCACCTGTGAGTGGGAGTGACTGGCCCTGAAAGTAAAACACGCACCCGGCTTAGCTCAATTCTGTTTAGCAATATGTGAATATCACAGTAAAAATAAATTGTGACGTGACTGGGAGAGAGCGGACAAACTAAAGTTTTAGAGGGTAACTCAGAAAAAAATAAATAAACAATGATCGCGTCATCGCGTGACTGTCAAGGTTACTACAAAACAGCCAGCAGATCGACTAGCCGCGTTATCGATTACATCGATTATCAAGCGCTTGCCACTGGGATCAATCAAGAAACCTCGATTTTAGGAACACTGGATTTTTTAAATTGGTAACATGCAATTTATGCAATATCAATAACAATAATCTTGCGAATAAAAATTCTCTGATCCAATGTAACGATATTCATTTAAACCCTGGTCCCTACACTTCAGCCACTTGTTCTGGTATGGAGGGTGGGCAGTTGTCTATCTTTCACTTGAACATCCGTAGTCTTCGAAATAAACTTAATAGCAGTATTGCAGAAATAATAGAGGACTTTGATGTCGTGTGCTTTACTGAAACAAAACTTGATGACTCGTGCGACAATGACAACTTACTGTTAAACAACTGTTATCCTCCAATACACAGAGACAGGGATTCTGACAGGGGCTTAATTATAAAAGAAGATTTGAGCTAGAACATGATAGATATGAGCTTATATGGCTGCACATTAGATTTAAATTACAAAAATTCCTTTTATGTGTTTTCTATAGACAACCCAGATCTTGCGTCCCAACATGGGATGATTTTAAAGATTCTATTGATATAGCCACGGACACGGGCTTACCATTAATTATAGTAGGTGATTTGAATGAAGACCTCTTAGATCATTCACTACACCATCTAACTGATATAATGGTGATATATAATCTAGAAAACGTAATTAAATCCCCAACCAGAATTACGGACACAACTCAAAAACTTTTAGCACCCATAATAATCAATGACTTAGTGGAACCAATTGATTCTGGAATCATCCCGATATTAGCAAACGTCTCAGACCATATAGCAACATAAACACAATAGAATGTGAAGATTATTTACAACCGACATATACCCGTGAGGTATGGATCTACCACAAAGCGAATATTGGTAAATTAAAGACGGAATTGGTCGAAACAAATTGGAACAACATATTAAATCGCTCCGATAGCTTTGACGAGGCTTGTGACGCATTTCCCGAAAATATTATGGCTATTGCAAAATCATGCATTCCAGTGCGCAATGTAAGAATACGAGATAATGATAAACCGTGGTACGACAACGTGATTAGAAAGTAGAAAGTAGAAAGCCTGACAGGTTTCGCAAGGCAGCTAGACGTACGGGAAAACAGTCAGATTGGGATAATTATAGAAAACATAGAAACCGGGTCAACAACATGAAAACTTATGCGAGGCAAAAATATATTAATAGCTTGGACGAGGAATTAAGCGAACTTTCTGTGCGAAACTGTAAGAAATATTGGAAAATCGTCCGGTCATTAGTTACTGGAAAGAGCAACCGTAGTAAAATTCCACCGCTTGTGTACAAAAACGAGACGTGGAGGATATCGCCTTCTCGGATCAAGAACAAGCAGATTTGCTGAATACATATTTTGTAAATATTGCCAAATTAGATGATAGTAATGTTGTTCTTCCAACTTTTAGATTTAAATGCGACGGCCGAATAAACTATATTTCGCTTTCTGCGCAGGAAATAGAAGAAGTAATTTTATTACTACCAACAAACAAAGCATCGGCTCCAGACAAAATTAGCCATAAACTGATCAAGATGTGTCCAAAAGAAATCTCCATTCCTCTCAGTATTCTTTTTAAAAAATCGCTAACTGACTCGTTTCCCATCACAATGGAAAACTGCGCATGTAGTGCCATTATTCAAGAAGGGTGCTGAGAGTGATCCAACTAATTAGAGACCCGTGTCATTACTAAGTTGTGTCGGTATATTAATGGAACGTCTGTTATTTAAAAAGCTATATAATCAGATGAATCAATGCAATTTGCTTTATAAATATCAAGCTGGATTTCGTTCTGGATGCTCGACTGTGTATCAACTAATAGACATATATAATCAAATTGCCAAGGGTCTCAATGAGCGTCAACAAACATGTTCAATATTATGTGATGTCGCAAAAGCATTTGACAGAGTATGGCACAAAAAGGCCTTTTGTTTAAATTAAATCAATACGGGATTTGTGGCAGCCTTTTACTATGGCTAGAAAATTACCTTCATAAAAGAAATCAATTTGTATCAGTAAATCAAACTATATCAGAATTAGGCGACATTCAAGCAGGCGTGACTCAAGGGTCGGTTTTAGGGCCACTTTTATTTTCTATATATGTAAATGATATTGCTGATAATTTGGGGAATCTAGCGCGCCTCTTTGCTGATGACACCACTTTATGCTGCACTTCAAACAGTAGTAATGTTATGGAGGTGTCCTTAACTCGTGACCTAGCCAAACTAGCTGACTGGGCAGATGTCTGACTTGTTAAATTCAACCCAGAAAAGTCTGTATATGTGTTATTTAGTGGTCGAGCAAATAATGATAATGACACCCCAGCAATCGTATTTGGCAATAAGAATCATGAATATTCAGAGACGCACAAGCACCTAGGGGTCACCCTATCCCAGAATCTTAGCTGGAAAAGTCATATTGATCCAATATTTAAAAAATCTACTAAAGTACTTTCGACTATGAGAAAACTCAAATTTACTTTAAATCGATCCATACTTAATACAATCTATGTTTCCTATCTTCGATCTTTATTAGAGTATGCGTCTAGTGTGTGGGACGGTTGTACTATTGATGATGAAATTAAATTGGAAAGATTTCAACTTGAAGCTGGTCGAATTGTTACAGGTCTCCATAGATTCTCCTCCATAGCTAGCATTTATAATGAAACGGGGTGGGAGACATTGAAAGACAGACGAAGGCAGCAGAAACTCATAACGTTACAAAAATTACTGTACGACGACAAGGTACCAGATTTTATGACGGACATTACACCGACACGCACAAATACAACAGAGCGCTACGACTTACGCAAGCCACACAATGTCAATGTGCCTCTATCACAATTGGAAATATATTTTAAAAATCGTTTTTCCCAAGCACCATTCAAATCTGGAACACACTCGAAAACAATGTACAATCAGAATCAAAAATTTCAAAATTTAAGAAGCTAATAAAATTTAGAAACTATATCCCTCCGAGTTTCTATAACTACGGAATTCAAAAACTTTCTATCCTTCATACCAGACTACGTAACAACTGCTCCACCTTAAATTGTGACTTATATAGAATAGGATTATTTCTCACACCTAATTGCTTTTGTAAGACAGGAGTAGAAAATGCAAATCACTTTCTTTTAAAATGTCCTTACTACTCTATACTAAGACAGCACTTATTACAACAACTACATATGTGTATTCCTTTGACAAGTGACTTGCTATGCAAAGGAAATACATCTCTATCCGTCCAGTAAAATGAATACATCTTCAAACAAGTTCAAAATTATATTCAAGCTACTGGCAGATTTTAACCTCATATATGTTCCCAACGTTTAATATGATGTAGGAATAGTCCGTATTTTTATTATCATGGTTACATGGTTAGGATACAAATGACTGTATAGATATACTATACACCTTAAATTTTTGCTTTCGCTGTCGTTACTGTTAAATGTTTATGATAGAAATGACTGCATAGATATGCTATATACTAGAATGCTTTATTTCCGCTGTCGTTACTGTGTATATAGTTCTTCCCGTACTCACAATTAATGTATTACTCTCCTATTGCTTTTCGGCCCATCCACGATAATGCGATGCCGCAGACGACGATGACGACGACGACGATGACGACAGGAGAGCGCATGATGGGGATGCAATAAAGGCTCGCTAAACCGTTAATCTCCTCATACTTTTCGTTCCAAGTTATGAGGAGGTTAAAAGTTCGGATTTACCTAAATACACAGGAGTGGAGCCATTTTGAATGTGTGTGTTGGGCGGGGTTGGAGGTGATTGGGTCTCATTTCTCGTTTCTCTTTCGTTTTGTTTCGTGTAAGAAACAAGAGGAGAAGACCTGGTGAAAGCATGGTGGTAGTTGAGAGGACGGGTTGGGTGGATAAATTGGGGTAAATAACGACGGTATGGAATAACCATGAATATGGTCTGATAATTCAATTATTCGTATTGTTTAATCTAATATATTAATGGCTAACTGCTATCCGACAATGAAAGTGTTTGAAGGAGCTGTTCTTTTCTTTTCTAGTCTTTTTTAATCTGTTTACATCGTTTTCCTCCCCCACACCTACCCCTCTCTCTATCTCTCTCTCTCTCTCTCTCTCTCTCTCCCTCACTCTCTCTCTCTTAATTTATTGTTTCTCTCTCACCTCGTTTTAGTGTTCTCAATCATTGGCTGCTTATAATAATTCTGTAGGGAGAGGGCAAATCTAAGTTGTAAGAACTTGTGCCCGATCCAATTGTGAAATTGTTACAATAAAATATATTTAAATCAAAATCTGAGGCATTTTATATTATTTCAAAAAAACAGTGTTATATTATATGTATATTACCTAAAATATACTAGCATCTCACGAATTGTTCTCTAATATTAACTCTTGCTATTATCGGTAGGCCTACAATCCATGGCTCCGTGTATTTACACTGATACAAGAGGCGTGGCTTCGTGCCGAGAAGTCGGTCATATCGCCGAAATGTAGATAGAACGACGATTTTGATTGGGTCGCTCAATTTAGTAACGACGCGCGTTGATTGACTAAAAACGTTGCACAGCAAACATGCGCACCGTGATTTTGGCTAGTTATGTGGCAGAGGGTCTGTCTAGAGTTACGACGTCACGGAGGATTAACCCTCTGCCGGCGGGAGAATGGCTTTAGCTATGCTCCGCACATCTCTGGACTTCCTGACTAGCAATTTCCAGATAATTATCCAGGTAATCTGTTGAATATATTGAAACTAATTTGAGTGGGTCCTATTACCGCATGTGGCAAGATTATTTAGTAGTAAAGAATACAATTCGTACAATAAGGTGTTCGTGACGTACTTATCTACGCCATTCATCATGTCATTGAATATTACGTCATCCTACACGTCACGTACTTGATTACGACGTCATGTTATTGATGGATAAACCGGAAAGATACATTCTCGGTCAAAAAATATTGATTTTCATCTTGGATGTCTCCAGTGATCTACATTTTTGGGAAAATCTCATATAAATTACATTCTTTGTGGCAGTATTCACATATTATCTCTGGCAATATGTATTCCTCTCCGTCGGCTTCAATATGAACATCGGCTTACCAGTATATGGCGCATGTTTCATTTCAATGGATTAATAATTGGATTCAGTAACTGCATAGTGCAGCTATTAGTGTTGGGAACATTTAATGTGTGTTGTCTGTGCAATGAGTGAATAGAAATCAAATTTGGCTACAGATAAGGTCCAGGCTAGGAGTTGAGAAACTAACTGAGAGATCCTAGATATGACAGAAAGACCATATCTCTGGGCAACTAGGATAGACTAATCATTTGCTTGTATTAGCATTCACGCTCCAAATATAATTCTTTCATAGACATCTGAATTCAACATGTCCCGTACCTCCGAAACCGAATGCAGAGAACATCATATGCACTTATTTCACAAAGCTGGCATGTACAATGTTTCGGCATGACAAGCACAGATTCACATATTTAATGACGAACAGATATTAAAGATGCAAACAAATGTTGATTCCGACACAGTCGCACAAATGATGAATAATTATTCAGAGAAAGGTTCCGAAATTTGGATCTTCAAAAAGGAGAGAACTATCGCTGGTGTGGTTGGTTGATACTCAATGTTCTCGCATGCTGGTCGCTATGCCGTGGTACAATATGATGCCAGTTTAATAAGTTAAATCTAGAATAAAAAGAATTGAATGTTTTGTTATAGAACTCATAACTAACGCGTCCACCAGATCAGTAATGAGCACAGCACTTTTCTTGCTGCACCATCGTCCATCGAGCCGCATGCCGCTCGACAATATCCCAGCAGTCAGATTGTTACACACAGCGCTGAATAGATAGTGAGATGTGAGGATGAGCAAGGCGTTGATTGGGATTTAGGATATAGATGCCGTGAGGCCATTGGAATCGTTTGGTCTGGAAGAGCGGGTTGATTCACATCGAACTATCAGGAAATTAAGAGTTTTAGCCACGACTCATAGCAATCATCTTATTCGGATGTCACTAAGTCTAGTCATTTAAAGCCTTTATGGATTTATTTCTGCGTGCCATCAATTCTGATGAACTTATTAGAAAACACTAAGGATGGTGTCGTCTAAATTATTAGCCCATCTTTTACACACCCTGCATCCAGCAGTATTGTGTTTGGCTATTTCGGTCCACATTCCATGAGTCAGGACTCCCGTGTAGGAGGCTGCGGGATGGGAACACTGTCTGGTGTAAGTCGTGCGTCTCTCATGGTTGGCGAGTCCCTTCGACCCTGTCGCTGCCACAATGGACCTTTCCAGTTTTAGCTATGCCCCGCTCGTCACTAGCTAAGCTCCACCCACACGTCGGCGTATTGGGATTGATCGATCCTCAAATTCCCTGACTATTAATTTCCTGAAAACTATACAGGTAAGCTGTTGAACATTTTGTAACTAATTTGACTATCAAATTAGTTTCAAAATATTCAACAGGATAGTTAGTAAAAACTTACAATTCTTACAACAACACATAGTCCGTCTTCAACTGTGCGTTCGTGACATACTTATCTACGTCATTCATGACGTCATTGGTTGTGATGTCATTCTCAAGACTTTACAAAACATGTTAGCATGACCTAACAGTTTATAAATCCTACTTACTGTGAGCACGGGCGTCCACAGGATTAATTCCAGGAAGTGTCAACTCCTGCTGGCGTTGGTGGGGTGGGTGGGGGTGGGAGGGTGGTGGGGGGGGGGGGGTTGTCCGAGAGCCCTCTTCCGAAAGAATTGTGGAATTTATTGCTCTGAAAGTACATCTCCGGGATTTCTGAAGGTAACTATGAATAAACAGTATAACGCTTAATGGGGTAATAAATTATTCTATTCATTCATTTTCTATCGAGGCTAGAAAGACAAATTTAGGACAACAGTCATTTACAATTTGAAAATATTATGTTGAATATTTTGAATCTATTGACTAGGAGCTGCTGTGTCATAATATGGCCAATGCCATATGTGTGTGCGCCTTGAAATCTGGATGCTAGTAGTCGACGGTTCAAGGGTATAGGTTTATTGTTAAATATAAATAGTAAAAGCAGAATATCTATATAAAATAACAGCCGTAATGCAAGGCCTATCAAAATGTGCACAATTATATCAGAGCAAAAATATGTAACTAATCAAATTATGACATCCTTTTCTAACCTTCAATAGACCAGATTCTGCTGTTTTATCCCATCGATGAGAGATTACTAACCGACTGACCTATGTAACAAGAGCAGAAAGCTTACATCTTTCATATTACAATGGCCACCTTATGCATTGCAAAATACAATCTGCAAGCAGCTCTGGTTAGGCTTGTGCGATTATTGCGTTAGGTGATCGCGATCGATTATTAAAAAATAATCGTAATTACTCTATTAATCAGCTTGGATAAAAATTACTAAGCCATAACAACAAAAGAATATCAATGACGAAAATTGTTATAGTGTTTAGAAAAGTCCATTTGCAGGGCAAGAGAAGACTACTTTTGAAAATGTATCACTGGAATGACTGGCTCGATTTTCGAGCCAAGCATTCTATTGATACATCTTTAAAAATAGGCTTCTCTTGCCCTGCAATGGGCATACATTCACTAATCAAAATGCCATTTTTCATGACCGATCGCATTAAAAAGTAATTGAAAGTTAGGTTTATGCAGTAGCAAATATTCACGATTATTCGATTAGTTAATTTTTAATCATATAAATTCGCGATTTGAAACGTAATCGCGCAAGCCAGTCTTATCCGAACTTCGAATTTACCACCTGCATTTGTCCACCTGGTGCTCTCTAATGTTGTGATTTAAGGCGTCGCTACATTGTCCAGCTATCAGTATAAATATTGTTTGTAAGGGTTAGCGCTTAGCATGCATTTATGATTTATTTGACACCTAGTAATTTTGTCAGGGCTAATTGTTATATTTCTGCCATGTTCATTGATCAAACGTGGAAATAGTGTGTTGACTTCTTCCTCGTTGTCAAGGATATTAGAGGCAAATCCATTATGCTTAGTGTCACATACGCTCAATGCCTTGAGAGGCAATGTTAATAATGTTACGATGGTGTGTTTTTACTCAGGCATGTTGCCCTTTTGTATCGCTATTATCGATAAAGAATGTGTTGCCGGGATACAATAACTGAGTTCCTGGGTTCAGGGTTCTTCCAATTGGACTCCATGAATACAACTGTCTTTCAAGAATTACCACTTTGCTGTTTTATAAATCTGTTTCATTTATAATAGATCACGTGGGCTGGGAGAATATTCGATTCACATCTAGCAATGTAAGTCTACCTCGTATGCATGCGTAAATTGTCTCCGTACAGGAGTGTATTTCAGTTTTGCGCCATGTTGTTACTTGAGATCTGTGGATTAGCTACCCATCAGTAACCGTCGGGGAACCTGGGTACTCGGCTATTATTTACATATGACATTTGACCTGGTGAGCCTGAACCTTTATGACTTTAACTTTATCGCATATGTAAATATCCATTATGTCGTCATCGTAGCATCGCCATAGTGTGATATATTAAACTTTAAACTAACCTAATATAGTGAGCGGTATTTCCATAAGGAACACTAGTGGTTGTACTATAAAATGGCATTTTTCAATGGCAAGCTTCCCAATTCGTATAGGTAGAGCAGGTTTGAATACGCTCGCTATGTGAAGGAGATATTTAGTCGAGTTATGCTATTTAACATCAGCATGGCTATACCAGTTCAATATTAATTCATAAACGTCCATTATAGAGACGAACAGACAAACATGATACGGATGGGTGTATAGTGATACATTATACCATGCTATTCTTCCGAGCACAATTATTTATAGCGGGCTATTACATTTATTTAGAAGGCATTTTAGGTTAGAATCGATAGAAAGAATTGGCATTAGTCCGTAGAGGGCTAATGGGGATGTTGAACAATATAACTTTATTTCTGTTCTATGTAATAAGTTGAGCCTGTTAGGGAATGGTACTGTTTACGCATCACCGATTTACTTCTGTGAATTAATGGCTATGTGTCCTGTGAGATGCCGCTAACAAGTCTGATTGAGATTGCTTATTAAGTGTTGAGTATATCTTGGAAAAGACCAGGCTGCACATGTAATGTACCGGTTCAGTGTATCCATCCATCATCTGAGGTTTAAACTAATTTAATTAGGCGCTGTTGCTGCCATAGGTATAGCAAGCGCACCCAGTCAAATTGGTTTTAAAATATTCAACAGCTAATCTGTATCATTTTCTGGAAATTGATATTCAGGAAGTTCATGGATCGATCGATCCCAACACGAGCGAGGTGTGGGTTGAGCTTAGCTAGAGATGGGCATGGCATAGCTAAAACCGGAAAGGTCCATTTACAATATCTTGTAAGACTATAATTTAAAATGCTAAATTAGGTAGCAAATAGGATATCCATCTTAGAACAGTTAATAACTCGGTTCTTCATAATGTCAAGAATCATCACAAGATTCTGACTCACACGGCCATATCAGTTCCTGGGGAAATCTGGAATGCAGTACGTGTATATACAGGGTCAGAGATCAAGCCCGTGACGGTAGCTGATGCGTTATGGCCATTAGTTACCGAGGCCTACCGTTGTCCAGCAGATAGTGAGGCGGATGGTGCATTAGGTGGACGAGCAGTACAGCCCATATATAATTGACCATCTTGCCAAAACAATTACAGAAATATATTAGTTGTACGGTTTTGAACACGATATAGTCTTAAAATGTCCTGTTGAATAGATTAGACTTAATTTGATTGGAAGTCATTGCAACCTTAAGCAGCACGCTTGCCTTCCAATCAAATTAAGTAAACGATATTCAAGAGTATGTTTTATTTCCTTTTGTAAACATTCCAAGCTGTTTCTGCTCTGCCCTGTACATAATTCGCTTAGCCATTTAACATCCATACCATCCAAAACAGCTTCTGCAGTGGTCTTGAGAAATGTCCATTTGCCCCACACACCCACCCCCAAGAGAAGACTATTTTTGAAAATTTACCACTGGAATGACTGGCTCGATGGCCGAGCCAGTCATTTCAGTGACACATTTTCAAAAATAGTCTTCTCTTGTGTGCAATGGACATTTTCTATTGAGAAAATTAAAATGTTCTTGAAGAAATTCCAGTGTTAAGGGGACACGCATCATCCTAGCAATTATATATCTTCCATGGCGGTGCACTTAGGGAAGATTCCTCAATTAACGCCAACTTCGTTATTCCCACGAGACAATATCTGTTTCCGTGTTCGTGTTTCACAAGCTCCACTGCTGGCCTTCAACGCCAGCTATTGTCACGCACACCTAAAGTGAATTATGGTTCTAATTGCTTTCGCCGGTGTATCATCACAGTGCGTTTGTCTATGAAAAGTTAGATATCCCGACAACAACTATAATTAACCTTTTTCGCAGCCAATGCGGTGATTTGTATAAATTAAATATCTCGCTGCTGCAAGTCCCAAGAAAATAATTTCAATGGACAAAAACTCCTGACTTGCTGAATATTTTGAAAATAATGTGACTGAAACTTGTTGCTGGCTTAGCCATCAACAACTTTCAGTCAAATTGTTACAAAATAGTTAGCCGGAATATATCGTCTGCAAAAGATCGGCTGTCAGACAGTTAAAAGACAGTAGCTTACGTTTTAGAAAGTAAGTTGATTTGTCTTTTTCGTCCTTGTACGTGTTGAGAAAAGACGTTTTGTTTCACAGTCTTTTCTAATAATAGCTAACGAAAAGATTTAGATAACGATAAATGCTTCACAATCAATTTCTTTCAGCCTGGAGAGAAGTACATGGCTTTGTCAATAATTCTTTGCTTTGATTTCTAATGAACCTATCCGTTTTATCCATCCATCTGTTTCAGTTTCAGTTTGATATGATATCATAATCAACTACGTGACGTGTAGGATGACGTCATACTCAATGACGTCATGAATGACGTGGGTAAGTTCGGCAAGAACACATAATTGGTGACGGACTAAAGCATTGCTGTACGAATCGTATGTCTTTAATATTTAATAAACATGATGTTTAATATGTTGACACAAATTTGACTGGGTGCTGTTGCTGCCATTAGCAGCAACAACACCCAGTCAAATTAGTTTCAAAATATACAACAGCTTACCTCTATCATTTTTTTGGAAATTGACAGTCGGTGAGATCAGGCGACCATCGATCCTAACACTGGCGAAGTGTGGGTGGAGCTTAGTTAGAGATGGGCGGGGCATAACTGAAACTGGATTCCTACATTAATCCGTGGGTTTTGGGGTGGGGTGGGGGTGTTGTGGGATGGGGTGGGGGCGGGGGGGGTGGTGTTAATAAACTACGTGTTAGACAAGTGCAGTTCGGGATGTACAGGCTTTTATTAGCATTCACTGAAGTCATCTGATATAATGCTCATATCTGATTGCTTTAGATGACCGGTGAATGATTCAGTACACCCAGGCTGTTATTCACTGAGCAAATGTTTTATGAACACGGCAGCAATGTCTTCCAATTCAATTAACCTTTCCAATTTTAGCTATGCCTCGCCCATCTCTAGCTAAGCTCCACCCACGCTTAGCCAGTGTTGGGCTCGATCGATCCCTGAACTCGCTGACTATCAATTTCAAGAAAACTATACAGATAAGCTGTTGATTATTTTAAAACTAGTTTGACTAGGTAGTGTTGCTGCATATGGCAGCAACAGCGACCAGCCAAACTATTTTCAAAATATCCAGCAGGTCGTACAACAACGCATAGTCCGTCACCTAGTATGCGTTCGTGACGAACTTATCTATGTCATGAATGACGTCATTGCTTATTATATCCTCCTACATGTCATGTAGTTGATTATGACGTCATATGATGAGTGGATAAATTGGAATGGTCCATTGGAACCCACGCCTTCACTCGAGATAACTAAATATTTTGGTGATATTTCCGCCAGAGATCACTTCCGACGGGCCTCTTAAATGTGATCGCAATAGAAAGCTAATTTTGAGTAAGTCCAATCGATCATAGGATATAGTTTTACTCGTGTAAGCGTTCCTTTCTCATTGCCCAATCATGTGTAACTATTATGTGGACTACGTATAGCCGATATATCTGTTTGCATTCACACTGGTAGAAGACAATCCTGAGCTAGACCTGGATGCGAGTGAGATGAAATGATAATTGCAGTGCTACCTGGCGGGGAGTGAGAAATAATGCTGATCGTAACGCCACTTGACAATTTTTAAGGGAATAGTTTACGTTCGCGTATGGGAGCAATAATGATTTTTCGGAAGATAAACCGCTGATTTTGTCGGATTAATTCTCCGCAATAAGTGATGTATTTATTCCAGGGCAGGAGGCAGTTCTATAACAGCGCGAGCCGATACACCTGGTATTTACCGAAATAGCGGCTGTACCAGAACAAGGTTTTAGGCCATGTTCCCACTGGACAGTTAATCCTGAGTAACACCTTTGGTCAGTATGGCCGCAATGACGTTAGTCGGTGGTAACTCTCTAGTGTGAACACGGCCTTGGAAATTTATGACGAGTAAACAAAAAACTTTGCTATCGATCTGGGTTACTTTATACTCGCATACTCGCTTTAGGTCGTGTTCTCACTATAGAGGTAATCATGAATAACGCGATACGTCAGTGTGGCGTTATTCTTGATTAACTCTCTAGTGTGAACACGACTTTATTTTCAACACAACTTGATTATGGAAGTATATGCGTCTTTCGCAAATTGGATGCCATGGGATGATAGCAACCGTATATGTGACATTTACTAAATACTACTGCCAGCTCGGAAGTCTTACCGAGTTGCTTCCAGTAGCAAGCTACGCGTAGTTAATAGCAGGACCAACAGTTAGGCCTACACAAAGACTGGCTACGTGGCTCCTTGTATGTTGTCATCTGCCTGCCATATGACAATATTCTGTTTCATTTGCTGGCATACACAATTAGCGCAAGCAATCATGCTAGCAATTAAGATATCTTCCTGCTCATTGCATTTAGACTTAGAATATCTAATTAAGGGAGGTGCCGCAGATCCCACGAGACAGTATTTGTTTCCGCTTTGCGGTGTCATAAGGTACACCGCTGGTCATCAACACCCACCGTTCCGCTGTCACGCACATTGAAAGTGAATGATGGCTTCTTTCTAATAGAGGAATTCAATCTTGCAATCAAGTCTATGACGTCATCAACAATTACGATGATGTCACAATTAACTACGTAATGAACGATGTAGCTAAGTCCGTCAGAAACTTTTAAATGTAGGTCAGTTCGAATTCTAAGTCTTTACTATTTAAGAAACTGTATCTCTGTGTATATGTATTCCAACATATACATTTGAACAGTGCTTCGTGCGATATCCGTAGCCTCAGTTTAATTAGGTATTTTGTCGAAGTGCAAAATGGCCATACATGCCATGACCTTGATAACAGCCCCATTATAATGGTAGTTGAGAATCTGATCAGCTCGTCGGGCAACAAAATCAATTACAATGTTCTATCTACAATTCAAATGGCAAATGACTACACATTATTGACCCATAATTATTTCCTTTTAACGGATGTCGCATTCATTCAGAAGGTACTTTAAACCGATATCAATATGTCTTAGTGGTGGCTGGCGTACGTGGTGTGACTGAAGTGGTTCTTTGAAATTGAGAACGTGGTTTAATTAGCCCATGTATGTAGGGTTTGTGGATGGCTGATTGCATTATTGATTTAATAACCATTTTCACCATGCTTATATGTTGTTTATTAACCACTTGAACAATGACAACAAAATAAGAACTATCATTAAAGGGATGCTAATATCATCTCAAATCTTGTATTGCAATGATAGATTGTGATGCATAGATTCCAGATCATTCACATTCTGTCGCATTCCCTTATCTGTATCGCAATTATCTGCTTTATCTGAAATGTCGCTTAAACACGGAACAATGATCTCCACTATGTTGTGTGATGTCATGTAAGTGCCAATGCATTATATTTTTTATTATGTAATAATCATCTTGTTGAATATTTTGAAGCAAATTTGACTGGACGTTGTTGCTGCTAAGGCAGCAACAACCTCCAGTCAAATTACTTTCAAAATATTCAACAGCTTACCTGCATGGTTGGCTTTATACCACATTGTCAAACTATAGCTGACACTTCATATACCGAGGCAGATACGCTAGGTTTTCTTTGATTGGTTGAAAAGTACATCATGACAGCCATCATAAGCTGTAGAAATGTACCAACTAAAGCAGGAATATCTTTCTTTGACAGAATGATAAAAAGCTTAAAATTCCATGCATAGTTTTTTAGTCGCCTATTAGATAATCTGTATTGATATCATGGGATTAGGTTAGTTATCCTTTAAGCAACTTCATATATATTTAGGTGATTTTTCTTAAATTTATCTTCAACCCATCTTGTAGTCAAGGTATTTCAAAATATACATCGACCTACCATATGATTAGGACGTCAGTGTTTGTAGAGCTACATGCTCTTAGTGGTATCATATTGGCTGATAACGCATGTTTCTGGGCCAGTATGAGTCAATACCAGGCACATACGGCTCACAATTGGTCCGATTCCAGCACGGTAACCAGCATTATTGGGGTGATTATGCCATAAATGGCGTGACAATTCTGACATGGCTGCCATTGCCAAAGCTATGAACAAGACGTGTAACTTATTTTTTGGCCCTTCCCCTTGATTACCCTGCTGAACTTATCAACGTGATTGTACATCATCCGCAGGGAGGACGGCGAATGATGCGTTCATGGAAGATCACTTTCATACACTAGCGTGGTAGGGTGTGCTATCACTGAAATTTGTGAACATTGCTGCTGAAAATGTAAGAGTCTAACAGAAGCCCAGCGGGAATGGACCCTTTCAGTATACCCATCCATCATATGAAGGCATAATAAAGTACGTGACGTGTAGGATGACGTCATAATCAATGACATCATGAATGACGAAGATAAGTACGTCACGAAGGCATAATTGGTGTCGGACTAAGCGTTGTTATACGAACTGTATGTCTTTGCTAATAAAGATGCTGTTAAATATTTTGAAAATAATTTAAGTGGACGCTGTTGCTGCCATAGGCAGCAACATCACCCCGTCAAATTAGTTTCAAAATATTTAACAGCTTACATGTATAATTTTCTGGTAATTGATAGTCAGAGAGTTCAGTGATCGATCGATCCTAACACGAGCGAGGTGTGGGCGGAGTTTAGCTAGAGCTGGGCAGGGCATAGCTAAAACTTGAAAGGTCCAATAGGACACCATGGGTGTTGCTGGATGAATCTTGGATGCAGTAGTAGGAAAAACGACACATTTAACATACACCACATTAGTCATCCCAGTATTGGCCTGTCCTGTTCTCTAGCTCATAACGAAATTACTGTACAGTAGACGGATAAAACATCCCTTGAAAGCATCCTGCATCTACAATCCGTCCTTCTTTTTCTTGGCCACGATATTCCGTCCTCATGGAGCGTCCTTAGCGTAGGCAGTTTCATGTTGGTCGGCAGTGAATCCAGTACGGCTTCTCTTACACCGGTAACACGCCTAAAGTTGTGCGCAGTAGCGTTCTTTATGAGCTTTGCAGATGGTGGCACCGAGAACAGCAAATGTCAGGGTTTTCTGTGCTGGCGTGCCATGTGGCAGTCCCAAAACATGACCAAACATAGACATTCTTTTTGGGCCACCCTCCCTGACGGCGTGGAACTGTATTGCACATACTGTATAGTGCGTCAATTGAGATTATACTGTCTGGCCACCGATGTTGTGTTATTGTATAACGCTTATCTAGAACGGCTTTCGAGCTGCCAACCTGTTACAGTTGTTCAGTATCGGGGAAGCATCATGCAGGGGTAGTTACTTTGGCAGAGACTTTCATAATCCGGTATACACAGTTTCCAAAAGGACTGGAAGGCAATGTTTCCCGTGACGTAAATGTCAGAGAACCTGCTCATTAGTGAACGATGGATTTAGCTTGTCCTCCATTCCTCACCGCAATGCAGCGGGGTGTCCTTGTCACTGAATTCGTATGCCCCTGATAGGTGTACATATGTAAGCTCCGTCTTGGCTTCGTTCGTGAAGCGGTCCACATTCTTGAGCTATTCTGCTGTTATGGGGAGAAGGTCGTTGACCGATCTCCTTTCATCACCTATGCAGCCTCTATCGGCGTACACGGTCTCCTTTCCTCACCCAGGCAGCCTCTCTCGGCGTTCACGTAGTCCATTGTAAATACTGGCGGGCTTGGTCTTCTGCTGTACTCTCCCGTAGATGAGTGGGCTGTGGCAAGTTAGCGTGTAACCAGAGCGAGAGAAGGGGCATACACGTGTAGAGAACCAATAGAGGTCCCGAACGCTGCAGACTCTTCATTCTTTTCTCTCGCTTTCAACTTGATATTTGCCACTAACAGTCTGACGTGTCGCATCACGTCGTCATTACAGCCGGCTCAACATAGTAGATTCATGTTCTTGATTGTTTGATGGGGTTAAAGATCTATGACATTTCGATACCCAACTTGTAAATGTCCCGTGCTTGGACATAGCTATTGATACGAGCACTCTCTATGTCCATGCAATGTATGCGGAGCTGCGACCTCGTGTAAAACCGACCTGGTAGGATCCAGTCAAACTGGCACTCTTTTCTCGGATATTGCACAGTGTCACATTGGACAAGATCTTCCGAATACTGTTGAGGAATACAATAGGCCGCAGGTGTGTGGTGCTCCAGGAGACTTCTTGGGGTTGGGCAGAGCGATAAGGGTACCTTGGCCAACATAGTTAACGAGGAGGTACTGTATAACGTTATTATGTGCCTGATTGGTTTGGATATGCTATCGCCTACATACTTAAATAGTTCATTACTAATGCTACTGGGTCAAGATGCACTTCCATTTCCTGGGCCCTGCGCAGCTTCGCAACCTCAGTTGATTTGATTGGTGTTTGTAATGACCTAGGATCGCCTTAGAAATAGGTGTAATGGCCTTATACTCTAGACCCTTGAACTGGTTCTTAAACCATTCTCTGAGCGCATAATGCTTTTCCCTGGGTTTATACTGCAGTGTAAAACATGCCCAAGCAGTGCATGATGAAATAAGCAATTTCGGGACAGTGATTTGTTTCCCTGTGACCGGTGTGAAACATATTCCATTTGAGGTACACATTTGGGTGTATTTATTCCCATTAAAGTGCATCTGAAATCGATGTTGCCCTTGGTTTCCTTGTCTCTGGAGGACTAAGTATTTAGTTAATGTGTTGCCATGATAACATAGGTTATGTGGTCGGTACTGAACCAATTCTAGGTAAATACGGCCCAGTTATTAGGGTAGTATTAAAGTTGCTATTGAAATTCCAGTGCACTGGTTTAGAAATTTTAGGCTTGTTTTATCTTCTTACACAATCCGCCGTGGGCTTAATTGTTTGACCTTAATTTATTTTAATTTAACTGGTCTGGCAATTTTATACCATTTCCTTGTGTGTTGATCGCGTACCCGAAAGCCTCTAAAATTCCTATGACCGTGAGAGTGTAAAAGGAATGGGAGGACGGTCTGCAATGTTCTAGTGAGATTTATTTGATTTAAGATTATGTTACTATAGTGCATAAGCAGCGGTAGCGACAACACGGGTAACGACAACACGGGAAGCGCAAGATACCAAGTTAATAACAAGTAAATCCATGTATCATATGAGTATTGCGCCGAACACCTTAAATTTTCCAATAAACCAATTGATGAGCTAATATACCTTGATTCTGGAGATTAGACTGTTGCAGTTGTGGAGTGTATTTTATCATATAAACAAGCCTTCTAGCCCGTTCCATATTTTTCGATATGAGCACACGTGCCATATTCAACGGAGTATTTTCATTGGCTGTCGGGTGCGCAACCCATTTAAATCGACCAATTAAAACATCGATTGATGTGAGTGTGACGCGTTTTACTACGATTTGTTTACTACGATTTGTCATTTATGAAACGTCATCGCAAAATGTCATCGTTTGACAGTTTATCAGTCGGCAGCGAAGTAACGATTGATGGCCGTGGTTCTGCGATAGACTTAGAAGAAAAGTGTAGTCTACGACTGACATCGCCAGAGCGAGCATCACAGCGGCGGTATCGATTTCACGAAAATCAACAATGAGAAATCAGATAAAAGTCACATAAGCAACTATTGACACATATTTCAAAATTACAGTTTATATGATAAATAGAATCTCAAACTCGGTCACTTTTCATATCACTATTATGAACCTCGTTGAAAATTATCAATTTGGCACTTGCTAAAGCTCGGGCAAATTGATAATTTTCAACGAGGTCCATAATAGTGATATGAAAAGTGACCTCGTTCCAGATTCTCTATATGTTACTATTCTACTATTATGCTAGACTGTCCTGTCCCGTGAAACATTAAAATGAGCCAGCTCTCAGTTTTCTTGGAGCTAGAATCACAAATAGAGTGTTCCATTTCCAGCTACGCCCGCTCATTGCTTACTTAAGGTCCATCCACTGTGTATGTGTGTTGCGATTGATTTATATACTTCGAACCCAGAATTACCAGAATTCCAATTTCAAAACCATCCAGTCAAATTAGTTTCGAAATATTCAACATAATGTTTATTAAATTGTACAACCATAAGAGACATACAACACGTATAACTCGTGGCGGAGTTTTCGATTTTTGTGACGGACATACGTCAATATCAGCTATGTAATGAAGTATTTGCTAATGACGTCAGCTACTTGAGTGACAAATCGGAGTATGTCATTACATGTTAGGGTTTGATAGTGCATAGGTAGCATCTCCGATGCAGTCCCTAGTTAACTTCTACGTTCCGGGACTAACATTTGAGTTAACACACTCGGGTTTTATAGTCACTAATTCGATATCTGCAAACTCACCCCTACATATGACTTATATTAGGAATTTCCGTCCCACTGTAATGTTAACATGTTGAGTTACACGCACTTGTACGATTAGGTACCGTAGATAGATACATATAATTAGCATCATTAGGGTTTAGCTGTTTCCATTGTTCGGTAGACTTCGGTAGAACCGGATATTTTAATAACTGTTCTGAGGAACATTGACATGACTTCTACAGAACTAGAGGCCCGTGTATGTGCATCTACATTCGCACCGGGATCGCTCGCCGGAAATGAATCTAATTTTCCGGAAAAGAGGATTGTGATGTGAGGAAACGCGCTCTCAAGCAGCCGAGCCCAGTGTCCAGATAACCGACGGTACCGGATCACGTGCTGCCACCCTGGCATGGACGTAGCGTTGTTGAAGCCGCATCCTGTTCTCCTGTTTCCGGATGCCATCAGTTCGCCGTGAAGCCGGCTCTGTGACAGTAGTCGAGAGGTTAACTATTTCATGACGAAGCTGGTAACAACTGGACTCTGAAGTGGTCCTTATGAACATCAAATTGCAGGACAAGAGAAGGCTATTTTTGCAAATTTACAATTGAAATGTCTGGCTCGGTTACAGAGCCAGTCATTACCGTGGTACATTAAAAAAAATATATTTTCTTGGCCTATAAATGGGCATTCAATAAGCCGTATTCTTGAATAAACTGAGACACTAAAAGGTTAAATGGCATTGATGTTGTGGGCTTATTGATCTATGTCATGGAGTAATGGTGTGGTCTATTTCTAGTTCTGCCCCTCCCATGTCTAGCTAAGCTCCACACACTTTATTTAGAATTGATTTATAGGCCTATGCTTTGAACACTGAATTCACAGACACCCATTTTGAAAGTCAATAATTATACGGGAAAGATGTTGAATATTTTGAAATTAATTGGAATTAATTTGAGCAGCAACAGCTACCGATCAGACTAGTTTCAAAATATTTAACAGAATTTTTATTGAATTGCAAATCGATCAAAGACATGCAATTCGTAAACGTAACTGATTTTTTTTCGAGTTTCATGACGGAAATGTCTCGAGTGTGACGTTCTCGTCCTCCCTGCACACACACACACACCCTCCCTGCACACACACCCCAACCCCCTCCCCCACCCCACCCCTCCCCCACCCACCCCACCCCGACACCCCGACACCCCGACACCCACACACACACACACACCCCACTCCCGCCCACTCCACCCTCCCCAAAACCAACCACCCACCCAGCCCACACACACAAGCTCACGCACACGCACTCAAGCTTATTTACGGCATCTTGCGATTTAGATTCTGGGAATAAAGGTTTCAATATTTTAATCGATTCCAACATGCGTACAATAGTGGCGGCGCTTAGCTAGAAATGGGTGATCGTAGCTTGAAACGAATCCCTCCCTGGAAATAACGAGCTGTATACGCTTCTGGAAAATCACGTGTTCCCGACAAATAGGCGAATCCAATCGGCCACTTAAGTATTGACGTCATAATCAACTACGTCACATATACGGTGACGTCGCAGTCAGAGTTGACCGAAATACTTTATCATAAACCTGGAATAGTCCGTCAAGTTGTAAGAATGGTATGTCTTTACAGTTATTAAACGTTCTGTTAAATATTTCGAAACTAATTAGACTGGGCAACAACAGAACCTAGTCAAATTAGTTTCAAATATTTAACAGGTTAGCTATTCTGGGAATTCAGGATTAAAAGTATATAAATCGATCCTAACGCACGTAAAACGTGGGCGGAGCTTAGCTACAGATGTGAAGGGCATAGCTAAAAGTGTATTCACCCATTATTCACACCAGTACAAGGTTTCCAGACGCCATAAATGCGGCGGAAATTATAACGTAGTCTCCAGTGTTTGAAGTGGGTCGCGTCTGAATGAGGAACCTACGGAAAACGGTTCAGTAACCTTCTGCCATTTCCCATCTTGTCATAGAATGCTGTGTTAACGGTTCACACGTGCAAAGAAAAGTGACGCTTGTTGGGAGTCATAAGTACTTAGATATCGGTCACCTAATTATCCTCTACCATTTTGCTTTTGTTGCGGATGTTTGTATTTTTTGTTTACTATCAAACCTACGACCTTCAATACTTGAGAAGAAACCCACTTAATATGTACTTTTCTGATATGTAAATGACACAGATAATGTCTCGTTAAAAGGAATAGACATTTCCACTTTATCCATCATCATATGACATCATAATTAACTATGCGACATATAGAATGATATCATAATTAAAGACGTCATTATGACGTCATGAATTACCTAGATAAGTACGCCACGAACGCATAATTGGAGATGGCCTGTGCATTGTTGTACGAATTGTCTTTACTATTTCATAAATATTCTGACAGCAATGTCTTCTAAACCAATTATGATCAAAATATTCAACACAACATTTCTTTGTAGCAATCATGTTTCTGTTTTTTTATTTTGGAAACAACTTATGTATGAGCTCTGCGGTAGTCCGTGCAAGCCAATAACATTGTCCTCTGATAAATATCGTCGTCATTTTCTGATGTAGGCTGGTATGTTATGTATGTATCCAGACTCATATCCGGCACAGTATTCATACGAAAAATGCATTTCCCTATAATAGAATCTATTAATTCAGAGTATGTCGACGCCAATAGAATGTGCAATGTTGGAATCCATATCCAAGAGATCATCAATGGCTGACATCAATGACAATCACACTACTAATCAACGACATATTAATGGAGAAGTCACTATATTGTACACGATATACATGTATCCAGACATTCCATTGAGTAGGATATGCAGGCTATACCGCTTACACAGCAGATGTTTTTTCACTGAAACCATATCAACATCAAAGTTGCCGTGTTCCTGGGAATAAATGTTCAACGAATTCGTGCTCTTAGTATCCACATTGATGTACCTAAGGAAGTGCAATGAGTGTGTGGAATGTAAATCAATAATTCAATTGAATGCATAGTAAGTGCCACTAAGATATAGCATATATGCTGCTGATCGCGTGGCTGTGGTTATTAAGTGGTATAGGCCTAACCGACCAAAAGAAGGCTACTGTAGTGGCCTTGATGAATGTCCATTTGCAGTCTAGGTGAATGTTGTTTTTTAAAATTATATTACTGGAATGCCTGGATCGGATCGATAACCGCGCCAGTCATTCCGGGTGAAACGGTTTCAATATTAGTGTTCGCTTGACCTGCATATGGACATTTACTAAGATGAATTTAGATCTTGAACACATTTTTGACAATTAAAGGATAGGCATTGATGGTTTGTTCCCCCTAAGACGAGTATCGCTGTGCAAATAAACCATATGTCATATTTATGTAGCGAAACTTTAATTATAAAACAATTAATGAATCCAATCTGTCGCGCAAACATGTGACGTCATAATCAATTACATCATATGTGGCTAACGTCACAATCAAATACGTGATGAATGATGTAGCTAAGTCCGCCATGAACGTTTAAAAGTCAGTCAGTTGTACAAATTGTATGTCTTTCCTATTTAGTATACATTCTGATGAATATATTGAAACTAATTTGACTGGGTATTGTTGCTGCCAAATAAAATTAGTTTCACAATATATTCGGCAGCTTACCTGTATCTGGAGGACATCTGGAATTCTGGAAATTGAGATTCAGTGAGTTTAGGCTTTGATCGATCCTAATGCGGGCAAAGTGTGAGCGGAGCTGAGCTAGATATTGGGTGGGGCGTGCCTATAAGTGGATTCACCAATTAACGATGCCCTCGCTTTTATTTCAGGCGGCTTCCCCAAATTAGATCATATTTGGTACCTAGAAAAGCGCTTCAAAGGCGTGTCATATCTGGAGCGGTGCGTGGATTACTCGCCTCGTGTGAAGAACTTTCTCCTCAGGGTCTACTCAAATACCACACTAGAACACACACTAGCAACAATGCGGAAGGTAAGAAGTTGATTCGTACGACCGTACGGTTGTTTGTTGTTGCCGTGCGCGAGGACATACTCTAGCGTATATATTTGTTTGCACGAGTGTGTATGATTCATCAAACATGGGTTGTCGGTTGCCCTTGTGGTCGCGATACAGCTCATTTATTTATTGAGATGTAACCTGCCATATTATCAAAAGGTTAAACCTGAAACTTATTCAAAACAGCGTGTGGTGCTCAGTCAAATTAGTTTCAAAATATTCAACAGAATGTTTATTAAATAGTAAAGACATACAATTCACACAGCTTGACGGACTATTAAGCGTTTAATACGGACTATATCGCGTCATTTATGACGTAATTGATTATGGTGTCAGTCTACATGTTGATTCTGATATCATATGATTGGCTGAGAAACTAGATTCCTCCATTCTCAGCAATGCTTGTTATATATGTATTAGATTCCCTGTACTCGTTATCATTCATTTGATAAGTGGCATGAATAAACTAGTGTACGCTTGCTACTGTCATCCAACTAAATGACGTCCAAACTCGCTTCAGAATGGTCAGACGAAATAACACCACCATTGTTCCGATACATACCCTTATGCAAATTAACTGTATACAAAATGTCAATTCATTGTATTTTAATCATAAAGGATTACACCAGACTATAAATACAATCGGATAATTTTACTACATTGATTTACACAATGTCTAAATTTTGTCAAGAAAACAAGATTAATGATTTATTGGCTGTATCCGACTTGGCTCCCTAGACAACACATAAAGCCTATGTTTACTCTACGAAAGGTCCCAGTCGAATACAACCATTGAATGCCCATTTGCAGTTATCTAGCCAGTCATTCCAATAGTAAACTTTAAAAAATAGCATTATCGTGGCCTGACTTCGCCAGGAGAGGGTTAAAAGCAACCACTGTCAGATCCTCTTTTTCGACAGGAGATAGAGCTGAACAACAATACATCACCCTCGGTTCAGATGGGCACGTGGTGGTTCGATAACATGACGTTATACATCAACATGCTTAAAACTATCCAAGATGACATCGCCTTGGACGTTGTCCAGAAGCTAGAGACGGAGATATCGAATCTTCAGAATAATCTCATCGTCAGCATCGTTATCATGACGCTTATATCCATATGTCTCCTGCCTACAGTCGTATTCTGGGTGCATCGGTTAACGGGCCGGATGCAGATCTTCGCCTCAAACCTTCAAGTAAGTATGTAATACTGTAACCATTAACGTCCCATGGTCTCATTTTCGAGACAAATATGGAGAAAAGCAGTTGACTATTTCGCGGCTAATTTAACTGGAAAATGTTACTGTCGTAGGCAGTTTCAAAATATTGATCACAACGGATTTGATATGTGTGGTATGAGATGGGGAACTCTTTCACCGGAAGATTTCTGAAAAGGTGCATTCCTTCCGATGCACAGAATATTCTGTTAATTATTTTGAATTTAATGTGACTGGAAGCCGTTGTTGCCTGAGGCAGCAACGGGTTCCAGTCATATTGATTTCAAAACATTCAACAGGTTTACGTATTAATGTCTTGAAATTGAGATATTGGGAATTAATCGATGAGATGGCTAAATGGTTAGATGTTCTCATCTCATCTCAAACTCTCGTATTAAACTCGTTAATGGCTAGATTTGTTCAAGGAGAATCATACTATCTGCTTTTTTAATATCCATTTGCATGTTAACAGAAGAGTATTGTTTTAATATTTACCACTGAAATGATTTGCTCGCTTATGTCAGCAACAGCGCCCAGTCAAATTCGTTTCAAAATATTCAACATAATATTTATTAAATAGTAAATACATACAATTCGTACAACAATGCTTAGTCCGTCATCAATTAAGCGTTAGTGACGAACTTAGTTACGTCTTTCATCTCGTGGTTGATTATGACGTCATACGATTGAAAGATAAACTGGATTTCTCAATTGCGAATTGCATGTTTAATCATCCTAATAGCTAGGATATAACTTGAGCATTCGGGTACTGTATCATTACTCAATAAATATTAGGAATTTTGTGTTGGATAATAGGCTAATATAGAATATCAACATGTTCTAGATTGAGTATCATCGTATGTTAAGATATATTTCGTTTCATTACATTGAGGTGCACAGTTTAATTCTCTAACGGTATGCAACGTTCACAATGGATCAATCCAATTTTAGCTATGCCCCGCCCATCTCTAGCTATGTTCCGCTATTGCTTTGCGCGTGTTTGGATCGATTTATATACTTTGAATCCCGAATCCCAAATTCACAGTAACTATACCGCTACCATGCAGAATATGGCAACAACAGTGCCCAGGAAAATTACTTTCAAAATATGCAACAGAAGGTTTATTAATTGATAAAGACGTACAATTCGTTCAATTAATAGACTATTCCAGCTTAACGACGGATTATTTCTGTCAATGATGATTGTGACGTCAGACTACATGTAATGTAATTGGTTATGGCGTCGTATACTTTACTGACAGTAGTTTATCCATTGTCCTTTCAAGGATCCTTGTGTGACTGTGGGACCTTGAGCTGACAGTGTAAACCAAACTTTAGTGTCGATTCCAACTGGCATGATGGGAGTCATGAGGATGTTTCAATAACGGGATTGTGTCTACCTTAAGGCTGGTATTTTGTTCGGATGGGTTTACCTCTGATGGATTTCTGTCTAATAGAATTATATCTGGGTGAGATTATATCCGGCGGTATTATGGCAAGTGATATTATGTCCTGGAGTCTCGTTCGAGATGCGCTAATCGCCAAAACAACGAATATGCTAAATGTGTTCTCTGATTGTCACTGATATGAAATACCTTGTTTTATTTACGAAAGGCATACAGTTTGCTTAGCACGGACACGTCTTGGGGTGTGGGTGTGGATGCAAGGGGTTGGGGATATTGTCAAGGTGGACACCACATCTGCCTGCTATAAGAGACGGGTTTTATTAACAGTCCACATATCATCAGTGGCCAGTTGTATATGGGCCATACAGTGTCCGTTATAGACAGGTTTTATTGCATGCATCTTTTTCATCGACCGCTTATTCTCTTTTCTGTGACCTAATCGAAGCCATTCGACATAGGGAAGAAATTCATGAAACCGCTCTCACTACAATACCACGTTAGTTGGGCAGAGGTAAAAATAGCCATGCACCCATTTAAATGTTCGTTCTTTTACTAGATTAGTGACTTTGAACAGTTCGTCAACTACAATCAAGTCAATCAAGCTATGTTTCGGTTTTGATTGTATAGTTACTTCTTTCGTGAAAAAATTGTATTTCTTGATTAAAGGACAAAACAAAAGAGTTGATTAAGGAGCGTCGTCGCACACAGACACTGCTGTACGAGATGCTGCCTGTCTCAGTGGCTAAGCGCATGCTGAACAATCAAACCGTACCGCCTGAAGCATATGATTCTGTCACGGTGTTCTTCTCAGGTAGGGCCGTAATTTCTGCATAATTTAGTCCTTAAAGGTACTGTGTCACACCAATTAGTCTTAAATGAAAAATAATAGCAAACTTACAATATTCCAGGCGTATTTAGCGTATTTTTATGCAAACTAATGGAATATTAAATGATTTTCCATGTTGAGCGCGCTATCATTTAAACTGAACTGTGCATAAAACTATGCAACGTGGATGAGTTTTATTTAAAATGTGTAGGTTGTCCCTCGTGAAATGGTGGAAGAGCCATTCAATAAGAAGAGCTTCCCCAGTCGCAAAGTATGTCACAACGCATAAACAAATCTCTAGTGAAGGCTCTACATATTTTCTTCTCATACTCGCGTGTTTTAGCGTGTTCTCGTGTATCAACTTCTTGGTGATAGCTTGATATTGAATCGTATGAAGACATTTGTGCGCTAGAATAAGAAAATTCAACCATATTTACTCGATTGGACGCGGAAAACAATCTGGTAGGGGTGTTCGCCCAGTGCCAATTCGCCTCATCATGACGTTGTTGTTAAAATGATACAATTGTAATACACTGGCAGCTTATTTTAAAGTCCAGGTGATTTCAGCGAGTTTACGTGATATTGTACACATCTACGCCAGTTCCATAGCCCTATTCTATGCATTGTCCATAAGAAAATGTTGGATATAGGTCGTCTATTCACCTTGTGTGTGTGTGTATGATACGAATACACGAGTCTCACAGCTTCATTCGTTGTTAAGGCAGTCATCCACACAGTCAGTCGATCAATCGGTGAGAGTGTCATTCTGTCTGTCAGCCTGTCTATCCGCCCGTCACTCATGCAGTATTCTGACCTGTTACTCATGCAGTCTGTCACTCATGCAGTCATCCGATCTGTCACTCATGCAGTCCCTCAATCTGCCACACATGCAGTCATCTGATCTGTCATTCATGCAGTCATCTGATCTGTCACTCATGCAGTCATTCGATCTGTCACTCATGCAGTCATCCAATCTATCGCTCATGCGGTTGGACGATCGGTCGGTCTGTCACTCATGCAGCCATCCGATATGTCACACAGGCAGTCCATCAGTCTGTCACTGATGCAGTCCGTCAGTCTGCCACTCATACGGTCATCCGATCTGTCACTCATGCAGTCTGTCACTCATGCAGTCATCCGATCTGTCACCCATGCAGTCTAGACTGGTCAGTCTCTATTCCTCATGCAGTTAACATATATGTCACTAATGCAATCCATCAGTCTGTCACTCATGCAGTCAACCTATCTGTCACTCATGCAGTCCATCAGTCTGTCACTCATGCAGTCATCCTCTCTGTCACTCATGCAGTCATCCGATATGTCACACTCACACAGTCCATCAGTCTGACACTCATGCAGTCATCTCATATGCCACGTATGCATTCCGTCAGTCCATCACTCATGCAGTCATCCGATCTGTCACTCATGCGGTCGGTAGAAAATTGACAAAAATTCACCCCTTTCTATCCACTCCCATATCCATAATTTAGCTAGTTGTAATTTCAAGGTAGTCTTAGATGAGTTCACGAAAAATCAGGATATGACTGCCTTTTCATAATGGAAGTCCCATAACGAAAATACTACAATACTGGTACATGTATGGACACACTTATGAACGAACGTCGGTTGCGCTGCCCGTTTTCCTAATAACTGCAATAGTTTGCAAACTATTGTGAACGTGTTATTACGAACACTGATAACGTAGCGCAAGCCACCTTCACTTATACGCGGTGCGCTTTATTAGTATTGTTGGCCAGTTTACAGCTACTTCGCCTATTTTAGTCTAGCCTATCATTTAATTGTGTCGTTAATAGTATTTACTGATGATGCATCTATTTAATAACAATAGCTGATTTACGATCGTTTTAATGGTAGAATTACATAGATTTATTGGCAGCATTGTGCAAATATTAACTTCTGACACAATGAGATGATGTATACAGCCTAGAGAATGATTTGCAATAATGAAATACTGTGACATAGCAGCTCTAATTCGGGCTAGAATATGAACATATTCGCTTCATTTTGAATGTCCATTTGCAGGCCAAGATATGACGATTTTTGAAAATTGACCACAGGGTTTCGAGCCAGTCAATTCAGTGGCAAATTTTCAGAAACCGTATTGCCCTGCAAATGGGCATTCCTTAAGACCACTCGCGGCCGGCTTTGTCCGGCCTCGCCATGAAATCCTTTGAAAGCAGGAGTTTGTTTCGGGCAATCGTAATTTGACGAGCTGCTGTGAGGTATGTTATGTTATTTGCATCCGACCGTAGGTCTGTCCGTGTGTCAGCCCATACGTGCGTCCGTCTGATATGCGTAGTTTGTTTTGCGTTCGACTAACCCATATTCTAAATGTTAATGAGACTTTGTTTATAGGGTGGGTGTAGGGATAGAAAGGTGTATATTGTTTGGTGGTCAGTCTGTTCGTCCGTCCACGTGGATGTTCACAGACATGTGTGTGGGCTCCGTGTATCCAATCTGGACATCAGATATCGTCATATTTAGATTTCTTGAAATGGCCTCCTTGGTTAGAATTTATCGCAGCAAATAGAAAAGACATGGAGGAAAATTATGGAGTTCAGTAATGACGGTAACATTTCCTCATCCACCCACACCCCCATATAATATCATGTTACCACCCCGCTAGTATCATGTAGATCCACCTAGTACAATGATAACCCCGCGAGTGCCATGTAACCCTCGATACCAAGCTAACGTTTTAGTAAGATAGACCTGTGCTACCCTGCTATTGCCCTCGCATGCACGCCAAATTGTCCGCAAATCTGTTTCCAACGTAGGCTTACAGCAAGTAATTTCTCCGCACGTTTGTCGCGGGAACTTTACTTTGACTCGGATCTTGTGCATAATAGAATAAGGAAGACAGTTACGGCGAAAATTGAGGAATCTAGTATACTCATCAAATGTATAACGTCATAATCAACTGCGCGTAAGTGTAGGTTGATGTCATAATCAATTACGTCATGGATGACGTAGGTAAGTTCGTCACGAACGCGTAATTTAACTGTACGCATTGTATGTCTTTACTATTTAATAAACACGTCGTTGAATATTTTGACACTAATAGGCAGCAGTAGCAGTCGATCAAATTAATTTTTAAATATTCAACAGCTTGCCTGTATAGTTTTCTGAAAATTGATAGCTAGGGAGTTCAAGGATCTATCGATCCCAACCAGGACGATGTGTGGATAGAGCTTAGCTAAAGTTGGGTGGGCATCGCTAAACTGGATTCCTTCATTGTCTAGCGATATGCATCTCAACGTAGTAACAGTTGGAAACGCTTGATGATTATCGGAGCCATATCTAAGTATACTCCGCCCATCTCTAGCTAAACTCCGCCCACTGTGTACCAACCTGTGAATCAATTTATCACTTTGCGGAGATGACTGAAGATCGGATGCCATACAATGCATCAGGACGCCAAGATTACATTGCGTCATTATCTAATTGCCGTATCCGTTTTGAGCTCAATCGAACAACACACGGAAGATTTAATTTTTCAAGGATAGCATAGGACGCCGTGTCTTATATGTGTTGTTCCAGGAGGCTGAGTTTAACAATATATATAATCATCAGATTTCTTTCCCCCACCCAGCCCACCTCTCTCTCTCTCTCTCTCTCTCTCTCCCGCTTTCTCTTTCTCCCTATCTATCTTTCTATCTCTCTATATCTCTCCCATCCCCTCTTCCTCTACCCCCACCCTCTCTCTCTCTCTCTCTCTCTCTCTCTCTCTCTCTCTCTCTCTCTCTCTCTCTCTCTCTTTTCTCTCTCGCTCTCTCTCTCTCTCTCTCTCTCGCTCTCTCTCTCTCTCTCTCTCTCTCTCTCTCTCTCTCTCTCTCTCTCTCTCTCTCTCTCTTGCTCTCGCTCTCTCCTATCTTTCTCACATAACCCTCTCCCCTCCTCGCCCCCTGTCTCCCTGTTGAAATACATACACGGACATATTAAAATGACAATGTAGCAATAATCTCTTTATGTATCTTCGCTCTAGATGTGGTTGGTTTCACTAGAATTTCATCCAGTAGTACGCCCTTGCAAGTAGTCGCCATGTTGAATGTACTGTACGAGTCATTTGATCAGCGGCTTGAGATATATGATGCATACAAGGTTGAAACTATAGGTAAGCAACAAATCTTGCTATTCAATAAAGTACCATCCACTGACATATACGAAATCTACTGACCAGGATCCATATTACACCAATCGCTGGGTATGATCAATATGTATGTTTACGCTGCATTTTTGCTATGTTTAAATTATCACTTCAAAAGTACTGTCCAGGTATGTACCGCTAGTAGTCTGGCAGTAGGACTGAAAACCTAAAGTATGGTCTGGTTAATGTTTTAATGGTCTTTACACCTTTAAGATATACTGAATCTGAATATGACAGGTGCATATGTGGTACCTTTGGAGAAATTGTTATTTTTTCAAAGATGGCCGCGAAGATGACAGCCGATAATGTGAATGCCCATATTTCAGTCACAATTTTAACGTGAAGAGGAATTTTGGTGTCTATATATAGGTTTCTATAACCAGTGAGTGAATTTCTTGAATAGATTTAGGTGCATTTGTCTTTTACCTTCCAAATTAAATATGGTTACTATTTTTCATTAAATCAAACCTGTCTATTATGACTACCTACTGTTGCCAAACTAGGGCAATTCATTACATTACATTGGTTGTCGGAAAACCATCTGTCTCGCACAACCTGTATTATTTCCTTCCAAATGCTATTTACTAAGCGATCTAATATAAATGAATTGCTTTAAGTAACTCCTCTTTGCACTGTCCATTTTTTGGTTGCCCATACAGTGCCGATTACAAACCGCTTTGATGGTATACAGCAGCAAATTCAGTATCTAGCTCTATGCTTTAACTATAGCCTCATTCAAACAAAGTTCACATTAGATTAAGATTATTTCGGGTGGAAAGTGGTTGTAGTGTATGATATGGTGATATAATACATCTATATGGGTGGACGAATGATCATGGCTATTTTGGTCAAGGTCTATATACATAGAGATGGAAAATATATGACATCCTTGTAGCATGCGCAGCTGTCTGTGCGTTATCACTCTTTTGAAAGGCCTACCCCAGTTCCACGGCAGTTGTATTTCTGTCGTATTTTAAGGAGATGACTGCACTAAACCCCTAATACAACGTTTAATAAACAAATCAGAAGCATGCAATGTGGAGATGAAAGATGATATCGTATGGGTCACAATATACTTATCTTATTGTATAAGGTAAACAATATTTTACTTGATTAAGAATTACCATTTTAATAAATTTATTCCTATCATGTTTCAAATGCAATTCGTGAAATTCTGTTTTTATGCAGTAAATTATCATACGATTTAGGATGGCAGCACCACGCGGCCTTATTGAATGTCCCTGTTGCACCGGAATGTTGACCGGACATACATTATTATTTAAGCATAATATGTAAGGCTACTGGCTATATTTGCGCGATGATATCCGAATGAGTACAAGTTATAATTTCCTAGCAGAAAATTTACCTGCCTGTGTGTCGGCATCTGCTTCTCAGATAATATTTATCCGACGTGTGTCAGATTTTAACTCAAGATACAATGACAAGGTAAACTAGGAATGTCCAACTTTAGATATAATAAAATGTTTAAAAGTTTTTTTTAAACCCGTATTCATTTAATTCCTTTTATAATAATACATGGGCCAGTGTAACTCCATAGAGTGTCACTCTAAGTAAATTGAAACACATTTTCGCGGTGTTTACGCAAATTGACACCTGCTTTGATATCGATATCGAGTTTCCTGCCTTACACGCACGCACGCACGCATTTGAAAGGTGGCCATTTGGTGAAATGTTTTGTTTTGATTAAATGGGAATGAATTTGAAATTATATTTATACTTAACACTATAAGCTTACTTTAATTTTTGGTTTCATGCAATATGGTGATGATTGCCTCAGAACTGGGCACTGGACTAGAGTAAAATTGGGTAGTATTGTTGCAACGCCTTTCTTCTGAATGAAAGGGAGTAACTAACAAAAATCTCCCCAAGTCAAATGCATCATCCAGCAGGCATGTCAGGAATTATCAGAAAGTCACCTGATCAGCCCACAGAACTATGAATCATGGCTACCTTTATTAGAAGACGTTGAAAATAGGAATTATCGTCGAATTCTATACATTTCCAAACAATTTCGAAAGAAGGAAATACCCCAAATTTCCTATCACCGAAAATGCAGAACCCTTTTCATTATGAGAATGGAATTGGAGACGCTGAAGCGGGAAGCAGATGACATTTTCAGTAATGGAACTTAAAGCAGCAGTTGTACAATCAAAAGACCATCGCAACAACCATCATCAGCATCAATAGTGTATGATCCAAACTGCATTTTCTGTGGAAAGGCAAAGTATCTGAAGCAGTCAGCATCGCGGGAAAAGCTTGTCAAAGCTACACAACTGGGGGTTGACCAAAGACCCCGGGATTATAATGGAAGCTGAAAGAGTTTAGCACTTACAAGTCGAAATGACGAAGAGGGTTTGGACAATGAGAGTAACGAGGACAAAACATGTGCTGACGAACTATACCAAACGGTGGAAACAAAAGCGTATAAAGAACGTTTTAAGTAGATCCGAACTGTTACCACGCCCAATAAATATATTGTCGTGATCACTTCACTGACAGCCACATTTGAATCTCTTATGTAGTCTAGTTAAGTTGACCCATTAAAGGAGTCAACTACAATCACATCCATAGGAAACTGGAATTTGAGCTTTTACAATCCATTCAAATTTTCCCAGACGAACAGTAGAAATTGCTAGCTATTCCAGACAATGTCAACTTCAGGACATGTTCTTGGACATGGAGTGTCATAATCACTGCTGGCAGAAAATGATACTCCAGAAATTACCAGCTACCCTGAATCAACCAGTTATTCTTGCAGTTTTTCTTCAGTCTAATGTATGTACACATCTAGTCTGTGCCCATATAGACACCATTGAAGAGCCGCTCGCGGAAAGAGGGGCGTCTCATCAGGTGAATCGAATTGCAGTACAGTTCAAAGTCCATGGTTAACATCTCCTCAAAGCTACTTTCCCATACATTAAGAAACAAAAACAAAGAAGTGTTTCAACAAAGCATCAAGCGTGTATGCCGGGTGAGCGAGTTGGCCCACACCCACTGATAACCAAGTATACTAAGTTACAATACACCAAGAGTGTGGCAGAGATAGTAGCCCGGGACAAGAATTTGATTTGGGTACTTTCAAGGCAAGCAGATACGCAAAATCACAAAATTCCGAGCTGGACTGGGTTCAGCATCAGTACTAGAGACTAGTAGCAATCTAAGCAGATGTTATTGGCTACCTACCTACCATCAATAAACAGGCTATCAGATTTACTACCGTGTTTGACATTCTTAACTAGTCAAAACTAATAAGAAGAGAACTGCCATTGGAAGCCACAGTAGTAGTGATGGACCAGGCTCATTTTGTGAAAGCGACAGAAATCGCTTGGAAACACAAAGACCGCTATGCGCATAACGTCTTACGAATGGGAACTTTCCAGACCATGTGTAATGTCTTAATTACACTAGGGAAAACCCTTTTCGGGCTGCTGGTTTCAAGGATATATGTATTGAATCAGTCAGTTTTGTACATGGGTCAGTCTCTGGAGTTCTTGATGGAAACATACACCCATGCTGTCTGAGTGCACACGCCTATCTATCTCACTAGTAAACTCATTCTTTGGCGAATAGATTGATTGTATCATAAATATAGGTATACCTCAAATTTTGGTCATCGGTACCATCTGGGTAGGGGTACCAATACTCACGGTGATTTTGACCCAGAATGCAGCCTTAAACATGAAAATATGCATTCTCTTGTGAAGAGTTCAATGACGGTTTGTGCAACACTATGTAAGGGCATAGCCAAATATAGATAGTCATCATACATCAAGCACAAATTAGTGATTTCACAACGAGGAATTAAACTGTAATGGCACACGGTTTCACTTATTTCATAACAACCTTCACACAAAAGTAATCTCGTAAATATGATTCATGTATACAAGGATAAGAAAATGGATTTATCCTGAATAGTGGTGAAATACTGTATTATAATTCTGGTTAAAACTATTGTAATTCTGGTTAGTGCAGAAGCACGTATCTTGTTACCTTGTTACAAGATTTCACCACCATATCCTTATGAATAGATTTTATACAAGCATCATAGTTAATTAGCACCCTCGCAAAATTAACTGCAACTTAGGCAAAGCCGATTTGAGGGTAAGGGTTGAAAAGGGGTTGTAAAATACAGAAGGCTGTGAGTGCTGCAATGCTATCACATAGTTTCCATCCATAGGGGTGTAGACCTTACCAAAAACCAATATGTGCCTTCGTCTGTCCAGGTGGTACCGATCACCAAAATTTTGGATTCTTGCCGGTTATTGCCAGCTCCGTCATAAAAAGATTAAAAACGAATGTCCGCAGTTATCTCTAGCAATTCTTATATATTGTATATCGATGATGTTGTAGGTGACGCGTACATGGCTATATATTGTGTATCGATGCTGTTGTAGGTGACACGTACATGGTTATATATTGCATATCGATGCTGTTGTAGGTGATACGTACATGGTTATATATTGTATATCGATGCTGTTGTAGGTGACGCGTACATGGTTATATATTGTGTATCGATGCTGTTGTAGGTGACGCGTACATGGTTATATATTGTATATCAGTGCTGTTGGGGGTGACGCGTACATGGTTATATATTGTATATCCGTGCTGTTGGGGGTGACGAGTACATGGTTACATATTGTATATCGATGCTGTTGTAGGTGACGCGTACATGGTTGCCTCTGGCCTTCCACAGCGCAATGGAAGTCGGCATTCTTGGGAGATCGCCAGCTTAGCATTAGATTTAGTTACAGCCATTCCAAATATCGCCATTCCGCACATGCCTGACGAAACCTTTAAACTCAGAATCGGAGTCAATACAGGTATCGGTAGATGCAAATAGAATACCTTTAACTACATGGTATTTTTCTTTAACTTGCCATTGTCTGTATATTTGTTTGCTGAATGCGTCCAAGGGAACGCTGCCATAATGCTATTTAAACACATTCACGGCGAATTTACCACATGAATGACTGGCTCGATAACAGAGCCAGTCATTCCTGTGCTAGATTCTTAAAACATCGTATTCTCTTGGGCTGCACCTGAGTTGTCACTGTATTATGGTGCGAATTTGTTGGAATGCTCAGTGAAACGCTAGTGTCATGACATATTTTTTATGCAAAATGTCACGAAAATCACAAGAATCTATGTGAAAATTAGAAATAATAGGATAAGGAACAGAATCTGAAACTAGCTACCATTTCGCATCAGATTTATCACCCCCGTTTAGTAAAATTTCATTTGGAACTCGGTAAAGCTCGTTCCACCTGAACTATTATTAAACATTTTATTGACGACATTTGGACAAAGAAAGCTAAACATTTGCTTATTGAATTTTCATTTGCTGGCCAAGAGAAGACTAATTTTGACAGTTTTACCACAGGAATGGCTGGGTCGATTATCGAGCCAGTCATTCCAGTTTTGAAGTTTCGATAATAATCTTCGATTTTTCCTAAAATGGGCATTCCTTAAGACCAGTGCATAGGAGGGTTTTAGTCGGCTTCGTCATGAAAGGGTTAAATTTGTGTGAATATTTGATTCGAAATAGTGACTCGTGTGAGATCCTCTATTCGTGTGTTTGCAAGAGGGGTCTTGAGATGAACGTTATTCATTCAACTTTCACCTGAATAGGGGGGAGGGAAGGGATCTGATCTGCCACTCAAATACCTGACGTCATTATGAATAGAAGAATTCCGTTTCTTCCATGCCCCGCCCATCCCTAGCTAAGCTCTGCCCATCTTTGGCAGAAACAGTGCCGTGTCAAATTAGTTACAAAATATTCAACAACATGTTTATTAAATAGTAAAGACAGAAAATTCGCACAACTGTGCTTAGTCCGTCATCAATTATGCGATGAACTTAGCTACGTTATTCACGACGTAAAATAATATGAAATCATCATACACATCACGTAGTTAATTATCACGTCATATGATTGACTGAGAACCTGGAATCTTCCATTACGTCACTATTTAGCCGACGTCACAATCATAATGGCGTTGCCTATAGCTCTGGCGTGAAAATTGAAACGTCCGTCACTAGCGTACAATGTGTATGTTTCGGATGAATTTGCATTTTAATACACATTTTGTTGAGATCTTTGAAACTACTTTGAAAGCTGTTACTGCGAATGGAAGCAACATCCCCAGCCAAATTAGTTTCAAAATATTTAACAAGTTAGGTGTATAGTTACCTAGAAGTTTAGATTCCCCACACCCCACACACATACACACTCCATCCCAACCTCTCTCTCTCTCTCTCTCTCTCTCTCTCGCTCTCTACTTCCCTCCACCCCACACCCCTCACCCCACCCCCTATCTCTCTCTCTCTCTCTCGCTCTCCCCTCTCTCTCCCACTCTCTCTCTCTCTCTCCCTCTCGCTCTCTCTCTCTCTCTCTCTCTCTCTCTCTCTCTCTCTCTCTCTCTCTCTCTCTCTCTCTCTCTCTCTCTCTCTCGCATTATGCACACACGTACGTCAGTACGTACGCGCACACGCACATATTAACGTACACATACGTAAGCGTGCGAACTACCTAGACAATTGTAAACAGTGGTTGATATAAATTATCATTTAACTAGTTATACATACGTTACTATTTAATTATGTTTTATTATACCCCATCTTGATGTATTTATTAATTTATTGTATTTGTATGTATGGGAGGCACGTGTATAAGACTTATGTCTTACTGTGCTCCCATTGAACAAAATAAAATTCTGTTTAAACCAAGTTTAGATTCTGGGAATTCATCTTCCAAAGTTTCAAATCAATCCCAAGTGAGCAAAATAAGTAGGCGGAGCCTCGATAGAAACGGGCGGGGCATAGCTAGAAATGGACCACACTATTAGAATAATTGATTGCATTGTTCAATTTAATCAAGTTTATGTTCACTTTTATATAAATTGCATAATTCATATTTGATAGTATTATTACATTATGAAAATATAATATTGCAGCAATATTTGTCACTAATATTATGTACAGTTAATGGAACTAAGCTATACCCACACCTCGCTAAAAACATTTTATTGTGTTACGTGTACAAAGGGGTTGAGCACACACAAGTTCTAACAACTTTTTTCCGTCGATGACTGATCGATCGCCGAACTCCATGAGCTCACTGACTATCGATATCCTGAAAATGATACATGTAAGTTGTTGAATATTTTGAAACTAATTTGACTGGGTGCAGTTGCTGCTTATGGCAGAATCAGCGCCCAGACAAATTAGTTTCAAAATATTCAACAGCATGTTTATTAAATACTAAAGACATACCAATTTGTACAACAATGCTTAGTCCGTCTTCAGGTTAAGCGTTCGTGACGTACTTATCTACGTCATTGATGACGTCATTGATTATTACGTCATCCTATACGTTATCTAGTTGATTATCACGTCATATGATGGATGGATAAACCGGAAAGGTCCATTATGATGCGCTTGATTGACCGACCGAATCCAGGAATTGAGTGTATTGCACATGTTTGCAGGCCCTGTAGTGGCGGGTGTCGTCGGTTACAAAATGCCCAGATACTGTCTGTTTGGTGATACTGTGAACACAGCTTCGAGGATGGAGTCAACGGGACAGCGTGAGTTTCATTACAAGAATATGTTGTTTGTGAAGACATGGATACATTTTAGTATTCGGAATACATAATCCGAACCTTGTGTTCGTGTAGATTTAATTATATGAAAAAAATATTGTCAAAGATACCTGAGATTTAACGTGTCTTTTACAGCCATAATATGAAAAATGAAACACGTTTCAATCTCAGCCCTACCATTACGCCGACTCGTGTACCTCATTCTCCAGTGCCATCTCTCCATCCCTCTGTCTCCCATTCCCTCTTTTACCACCATTGGTGCTCTATTTCTTAGTCGATATTCTTCTCCCATCCTCCCATTCTTTAGATCGCATACTCCCGCATCCTCCTGCAAAACACACACACGCACGCACGCACGCACACCCACACCGCTCTCTCTCTCTCTCTCTCTCTCTCTCTCTCTCTCTCTGTCTCTCTCTCTCTCCCTCTCTCTCTGTCTCTCTCTGACACACACACACCACACACACACACACCACACACACACACACACACACACACACACACAACACACACAACACACACACACAAACACGCACGCACGCACGCACGCACGCACGCACGCACGCACGCACGCACGCACGCACGCACGCACGCACGCACGCACGCACGCACGCACGCACGCACGCACGCACGCACGCACGCACGCACGCACGCACGCACGCACGCACGCACGCACGCACGCACGCACGCACGCACGCACGCACGCACGCACGCACGCACGCACGCACGCACGCACGCACGCACGCACGCACGCACGCACGCACGCACGCACGCACGCACGCACGCACGCACGCACGCACGCACGCACGCACGCACGCACGCACGCACGCACATTCGCTCTCCCTATCTCTCTTCATCCGTCTCTCCCTCCACCTCGCCACCCCACCTCACCCCACGCCCACCCCTCCCTCCATCACTCCCTCTCTCTCATTCTTTCCCTCTCGCTCTCAGTCTCTCTCTCTCTCCAATTCTCTTTCTATTTCGCTGTCGCTGGCTCATCATCATCATCATCATCATCATTATCGTCGTCGTCGTCCACCACCACACCACCACCAGCGCCGTCGCCGCGGCCACCACCACCATCACCAACACTACCACCACCTACACCATCACCACCACCACCATTATTATTATTATTATTATTATTATTATTATTACTATTCAAAATAGCACTGAAAATACAAATCACGTATAACACAGAACAGCATCTGAAGCTGCACGGCTGTTTTCGCACAGAAGCGAGAGGAGAGATTAATATTAAGGTAAGGAACCTAATTTGATTGCACGCCTTTATTTCCTTCAATCATTTAGCATAAAATCATATTCCAGAATGTGTTAGGAGTTATGTGCTAATATGGCCTATTACAATAGTTTCATGCCACGACATATTATGTAAATGGTTTGAGGAATTGTTGTGTACAATGTTAATAATATATATAGGTACAGGGCGCCCAATCAACTTGATAGGCGATGAATTGAGTAGGATCTAGCAGCATTACCGATATCATGGAAATACTCCTTCCAGATTTAGAAATTTATTTTCATGCAGTACACACACATCTATAAATACAACGCTGATATATGGATATATATTCCTCTAACTGTACACCTGCCAATCCTGAGCCGAACAATATTGGATCTCAATTCTCGGGTCTCGATACCTAACATGTCGGTAGGAATGAGAGGAGAGGTTCGCTAGGAATGCACACAACACCGCTCAAGAGCCTGTCATGCCCGTGTCTCCATGCCTCAAGAGGTGGTTGAAAATATGACTGACTACAATGAATGACTACAAATCAGATAAGTGGAGGCAACAGTTAAAAGGCCTGAACTGTAGCGGGCTCCGATGGAGCACAATTGGGAGGAATTCACGTGAACCACACATAAACAAGATTTCTTAAATAAATGTCGGGTTCTGTGTTACACAGCTCATTGACACACTAGATTGCTGTACCAAAGCATTTGACGACGGTGATGCAGTCGATGTCATCTACCTTGATTTCGCTAGTGTTTTACACTGTTCCACACCAAAGACTAATGAGTAAACTCCACAGCTTCACTCTGGCATTCCTAAGCAACAGAAAACAGTGAGTATCCGATAGTGGATCATGCTCCAATTGGACTCCAGTGTTAAGCGGCATTCCGCAGGGCAGTTGCTTGGACCAGTACTTTTCATCTGCTCCATCAATGGCATGCTAGGTGAGGTGGAAAGTATGATCAGACTATCTCGCAGATGACACCAACATTGTGCACGCGAGATAAATCTCCAGAACTAACCATGATGTATTCCAAAATGATTTGAATACCTTAAAAGACTGGTCAGATAGATGACAGCTCCGTTTTAATGCGACTAAATGCAAAGTTATGCACCAACCCAGATCTAACGCTGAATTCCAGTAAAGCATGCAGGAAAGTGACCAGCCAGTTGTACTAGAGGGAGTCGCTTGTGAGAAGGTCTTAGGAGTGTACGTAGATAATTCTCTAAAGTTCAATCAGCATGCTGAAAAGGCAGCCAATAAGGTCAAAAGATTAGTTGGAATGATGAGACGATCATTCGACTAGATCGATCATGGTACATTTGTCGTATTGTACAAGAGCCTAGTCCGACCACACTCATAATATGGCAGGCAATGTCCTCTGGTTCCTCATCTATAAGACATCCAACTACTGGAAAATGTTCATCGTCGAGCCACGAAATATGTTCCAGTACTCAAACAATTGAACAAATCATTCAAACTGCCGAGCCTATTGCACAGACGTTTGCGAGGTGGCCTACTACAAGTGTACAAATATCTACACGATGTGTTCATTTTTTATATTAGAGCAAGTAACCACTGGAACAGTCTATCCGAGTCAGTAGTCATGTCTCCGTCCATCAACTCATTCAATGCTTGGTTAGAAAGACTCCACAGCGAGGCCACATACATGATCGATTGCCTGAACATGCCCGTCCAGACCAGCATACCGGTTCAACAGGTGCAGGATCCCACCGCCACCGAAGATAGCGAAGACCTGCTACAGGCTGTATAGCCTAACATGCAGAAGAGAACTATGTAGAAAGATCACTCTCACATTAAATATAATTATTGACATATGTACTGGTCCATGAGATGTACCCAATCAAATTGCTAAGATAAGGGTTATGTAAGACAATAACCTTAACCTGTTCTGTGTGTCACAGAAAACCGTTGGAAAATGGATGCTATCAGAATGTATGATACAAGTATGAATAGACGAATCTCCGAAGTCCGTTTATTGTGGTCTCATGGACATACATTTAAATTGCCTCATAGATGACCCATGGCCAAGAAGAGACATAGTTGACAGGGAAAGATATGCCTACAAATATTTACAAAAGACTAGTTACAACAATCACTTCTGTTCATTCAGAATTGTGGCTTCCAAGGGACAGCAGAACCAAACCACTCGGACAAGAAGACAGTAATGACAGGTATCATATACCACAGATCTGGAAATAGTTGCGAAACCTTCTCCGACGTATTAACACACTATGGTGAGCTATGACCTGATGTGCTGAGTGTGCATCAGGTGGAATCTCATTCACAAATGTTGAAGACAGGGTATTGGATTGGTATTGCAGCTCAGCTTTGACAGTCTCTGCATGCCTTTTAATGTGATACATGGAGTCTATTTCAGGTGGTCGCTCTTTCACTGATTTGGTATGTGTTGCTGGTCTATGGATCTCGGCCACACTGGGCTCAAACGGACTAACTATATATATGCCATAGCAGTAATTTATGTTCATCATCAGGCAGCTCTTCCTTTACTGATCCAAAGACTGTTAATTGTGAATGAAGCACATCAACCGAAACGTCATGCTGTCGATGCATTAGGGGTAATGCATGAAGAACAGCTGTACTTGATATGCCAGATAAAATGTGACCCAAACTGTACGGCGTTGTAGTGGCAGGTGCTGATGAAGGCATCACTATGGGTGTGCAACGCTCATGCTCGCAGAATGATGTGGCAGGCTGTGTCTTGGATCTATACTCCGATACCATATACTGCTCACATACTACAGACTCTACCAAATCTAGAGCCATCAGCAGCATCAGTGGTTCCTGATCCAGGGCCACCATCCGATTATCGACACCCACAGAAAACTCTCAACAGAAGTGCTTTCACAGGCATCATCTGGTGCGATAGGATAGGCATCAACGGTCATGTCCTCAATCAGGTCAGCGAACTCCTCCAAGGAGCAATGACCTTGTTTTATGACCTGTAGCATCCGACATTGACACCGCATATCTTCCAACCAGTCAGTGATCTTCATGATTCTCACTTACATCGAAATAGCATGCGCACCAATAATGGTACCTTTGCCATCCATCAAATCAATGGAGCAGTTGCGATGATATTGGAGGAAAGAAACCATTCTAAACAATGTGACGCGAGGACAATGGATATTCACATACCAGTTTTCAGTAAAATTGAAATCAACAGGGAAAATAAACTGGAACTCTTGAGGGTGCATGTGAAAGACATTAACTGAGCACTGTCGCGTTCTCACATCTCAGATGTCACAGACAAATTTATCAAAGTAAACTAAATATATTGTTGATGGATTTGTTTAGCTAGACATATTAATAATCAAAAAGATAATTGATTATTGATTGATATGTGGTATGGAAATTTGACAATCATATCGAATTATGCTAGTAAAACTAATACAAGAAAGATGCTATGCCAAAGCATATCGAGAATTATATATGAAAATATGACAAAATAATCTTATGACGTCCTATTATTGAAGATTGCTAGTCACCTAGTGCTGCAATATTTTCAGTTCAGTTTTCAAAATAATAGGCAACATAACATGAATTGGATGAAAAAGGCTAATCTGGCATCTGATATACAAAGATTGACTCATTGAGTGACGAATATTCAATGGCGCAGCAAATATCACTTTTGCGATAGAAATCTATTTACAATAATTTGAACTTGAATTTGACAAACACACACATTCGGTTATTACGAAAACATATCTCGTTTTGTATGTATGATTACTGTATTCTGCGGCGGTACTAGTAGAAACATCCTACAGCTGCAATCAGTCAGATTTTGCCCACTTTTCCTTGTCCCCAGCCGAAATCCTTAGCTTCCTCAGGTCCATTTTTTACTTGAGTGTACCGACCGAGTCATGCATTCTTGAGGTCAGTCCGTAGCATGCTTAGAAGAGTTATGCCATGACGCCCTGGCTTTGTATTTGCTTACTCTGAGTAGGGCGAATTCCACGGCCCTGTGTTGGTGTCTCTTCTAGCATCCTTAGCACATGGCCAAACATGGATCATCTTTGCTGGGCGAACTTTACAGACAAAGGCGACGTATTACACATCTTGTATAGTATCATTGGAAATTATGATGTCTGCCCATCAGTGTCCAGTGATGGTGTTTAGGTGTTTGCGGTGGCAAGCATCGAGTTTGTCAAGAGCTGCCTTTGGGGCTGCCCAGCATCAAGGATATGTAGGCTGCATTGTATAAACGTAGCCTTTTTATCAAGGGCATCTTTGATCTACGAATCAATAGTTTCCAGAAGGACTGGAAAGCTGTGTTCCCCATGGCGCAGTGTGCAGCGATATCAGCAGTACCGCAAAGCTGTAAGCCCAGGATTTTACTTTTCCTCCATGGTTCGCCGCCACGGAGTGGATCGTCATTTGCTTTAGTTCCATGATTTGTAGATAGATATATGTGGGGTGAACTCTGTTTTGGATTCATTCATAAAGAGATTCCAAATTTGTATTTTGCTTGCTGCCATTGGAAGAACTTCGTCAAGGGGTTTCTTTTTCTCAACTATGATGTCAACATCGTTCGCATATTCCATCTCTGGCCGCATACCCGATATTGACACTGTGGGTTTGGTCTTGTGGAACTTTCCTGCATGGATGTCAATGCAGCAGCAAGGTAACAGATTGAAAAGCACCGGAGATAGATCATCTCCCTGTGGGGAGCCGATTGATGTCTCAAACCCTACAGACTTCACTGACTTGACTCGTATCTCAGCTTGGTGTCGGCACGCCATAGTCTTACTAGTCGTAGCTCATCTTCATTGCAACTGGCGTAGTACATTTAGGATCTTTGAGCGTTTAATTGTGTCGAAGGCTTGTGGCATGTCAATTCCCATTTTGTGGAAATCGCAGTGTTGTACATGACTACCGACACATGCATCTGTTGAGCCCAACAATGTCTGCGCAGCTGCGTCCATGTTTGAAGCCACTTTGACATGATCCGGTGAAGTTATCGATCTTGTCTCTGATGCGGCATAGAGTAACATTGGATAGAATTTTCCGTATGCTGTTGAGGAGCACAATGGGCTGCAGATTGGCTGGGGGCCAGATGGCTTCTTGGGCTTTGGTAGTACGATAAGGGTGTCTTGGCTTACAGCGTCGATGGGAAGGTGGTGCATAAGAGCTGAATTGATTAGGTGCGTGATCGGTTTTGAGATAATATCAATTGCATATTTGAATAGTTCATTGCTCATGCCATCATGTCCAGATGCATGTCCATCTTTCAGGGCTTTACGTGTCTTCTCAACTTAATTGGTGTTAGTAATGGTCTGGTGTCACCTGAGAACGGGTGCAAGGGCTCATCATCGTGTTCAGTGAACTGTTCCTTGAACCATTCCCGAATCGCCTTGGCTTTACCCCGGTCTATCCCGATAAAGTGTCCTTCAGCGTTGTGTAAAGTGACTGGTTGTGTGTAATCAGTAATTCTCAGGGCTCGGAACTGCCCACCACATTTTGTGACCGTCATCTGTGGCAGTGATCTCAACTGCTAGTGAGTCTGCTTGTTCAATAGCAAGATCTTGGGAAGGTTTAACACGGTGTTCACTTTGGATACTTTGTTGCCCGGTGATGGCATGGGTGTTTGAAAGCCATATTTGTCACAAATAGGCCATTGGAACTAAGCGAGCCACCAGTGCATCTCTATTGTTGTTGCGTGTGCCCTCGCCATACGATCCCATGCATAAGCCAAGTCCTGAACATTTGTCTGCAATTTCGATATTACACAACTTGGTGTTGAAATCTCCACACACGAACAGTTTCCATCTAGTTGGGATTGTGATGGCGGTCACAGAAGAATCTAATATTGCTGGATTCGTTAACTGGATTGGCTTTTTCGGTAGTTTGGCCATATGCGTTGACAATGCGACACTCAGTGGTGGTGTGTTTTCGCGTAGGTATATCCAGGTTGATGAATGCAACGCGATGACTGATGTATCCAAAACTAATGATATCGGACTCTTGGTCCGATTACCACCCCTAAACCCCGGTATGTGGCCTGTTGCTGCCCATGAATACTAGCTTATGGCATGTCTGTAGTTGCTGCTCTGAGTGTTTAGCTACTTTAATGTCTTGAATGCATGTATTATCGATTTTATAGTGTTCACAGACTGCACCTAAGGTTTGCCTCTCTGATGTTGCACTCAGACCACATACATTCCACGTAGCTATGGTAAGCTCCTGGGAAGATCGTGTCGTCCGAGGATGTCGAGCACAGTTTCTTGTTTGAAGAAGGTTAGAGACATAATCAGAATTGTCTCTGTATGCGGATGTCAGCCCGCAATCCTTGATGACTTATGGAGGAGACCACGTGGAGGTGTCATCTTTCCCCTCTTCTCGCTTTGTGTTGTATATTTTAGGCAAAAGTTCTTATAAAACCTGGGTTGTTCTTATATTTCACCATTGAGATTGCTAGATCCCACTCCTCACACCGATGAGTATACACTTTAGTATTTAATATATCAGTGTAGAGGCCAGGACGCCGCGGATCGAACGTCCTTTCTTGTGGCCAGCAGGAACCAGTCTGTCTCTAAGGATGCTTCCCTTGTAGTTTCCGCGTACTTTCCGCCAAGACTCGGTTATTTGTTATTTCCGGTTGTTCTCGTCGACGCTCGGATATGGGTGTAGCACGGTGGCGCACCGGCGCCAGACCACTATGTGTGTGCATGTATAACTGTTTTATCATTTAAACCTTACCTGACAAATTATTCATTATCACCCGACAGTCGAATTAATTTCAAAATGTTCAACATAATACTCCATAATATTCCGTGTAAGGACTATTCTGTTGATTATTTTGAAACTAATCTGACTGGAAGCTTCCTGTAATTTTTCTGTAAATAGGTGTGCTGAAATTGATTCATGTAATGTCACGGGTTAGTCCTTTAACACTAAAGTCGGCCAAAACCAGATGCTGCAGTAGTCTTGGAAAACATCCATTTTCAGACGAGGAGAAGATTATTTTGACAAATTTATCATTGGAATGACTGGCTCTGCAAGGGAGCCAGTCCTTCTATTGACACCTTTTCAAAAAATAGTTTTCCTTTTGGTCTGCAAATTGACATTTTCTAGTAGAACAATTGACATTTTCTTGGGCAATTGGTTAAATGGCATAGGTTTGCTGATATTTGTCTTGGTTTCTCTTGCAGGGCAAAGGCTCAATGCTGACATTCTGGCTCCTGGGAAAGGATGATTTACACAATAGCGAGATATCCGTGCTGGACAAATCTATGAGCAATATTACATTACAAGGCAGCTGTGTGGACGAATTGGGCAACGGGACATAAGAATAGAGATAATACACGTATATTAACACATTAATGACTAAATTTAGGCAAGAATATTAAATTATTTGGCGGAAACCGGCCTCTTCAGTGGCCTTGATGAATGTATATATGTCCACCACTGAATCGATAACAGAGCCAGTCATTACAGTGGTAATTCTAAAAAATAGTCTTCTACTGGCCTGCAAATGGACATTTAATTAGCAAATTGTTTTATATGCTTAGCCAGATTTAGTCACAAAATGGAAAACACAGCCTTGCCCGCATTCTGGGGCACGTGTCATAATGATTCGAAGAGGTGAAAATAGCTGTATTCTCTTCAATGCCGTGCTCAATTATAATTGTCTCAGGATTTGATAATCAGCATTTAACATTAGTTTTAGAGAACGTCCATCAATGCGCCTTAAGTATATATTTATTGTTTATCGTGTATTATAGTAGGGTACCTTATCGACAAATATTAAAGATTGTGTTGTATACTGGACAAAAGCGCAGTTACTAAATACAACAACTCGATAAATACGACAAGTCCGTTATTACAGAGTTGTGAGAATTTGCTCATTGGATGTAAATTACCGATGTGCGGGAATATAATGTACTAGTCACATTATATTCATTAATGTCCGAGACGAAACGATCTGTGTGGACAAATATCCCATTGTCTCCTTTTACACTGCCTTCGCCGTAGTATTCCTCATATTCAGTCAGCCATTTATAAATCAAATTACCACCAATAGTCAGGTCAATATATGTCTTGAACGCAAAAAGTTGCTCCAAAGGTTTATTTAACGTTTTATGGAAGCGTCTATGGTACCACAGAACATACTAAAAGTCTAGCACGATCTGACCATCGGAAAGTCATTACTGTCAAGATGGTGTCCAATATGGCCGCGAAATCCATAAAATAGCCATACGTCATTGAGTAGTCATACTAGACTGGCGATTATGGTGTCTACCCACAGGTTCATGGTGCCTAGCAAGACAATAACACCAGGTAGAATGGCATAGGGTTATTGGATATTTGAGAACGCCATCATGGTGTCCAAGATGGCCGCCAAAACCTTCAGAAATCTGGCCATAAGTCGTTAATTATTCATACAATATGGTGAGGTTTTGTTGTCTATCCCCAGGTTCATGATGCCTAGCGACACATTAAGACCAGGTAAAATGCCATGGGTTATAAGATATTTTAAATTCAGCATGGCCTCCATGATAGCCGTATTTTAATGCATTGTTTATAAAACATAGCATATAGCATGGGGTAATTTTAGAAAAGTTAAGTAAATGAAAAAGCATTGAGAAAAAGCGTAAATGAAAACTCATTTTGGAGTCTCGCCTGCAGCACTACCAATTTGTTCGTTGTAATTGCCTGTGTTATTCTGCTAGCCAATCTTTTCATTCTATTATCCTTTTTGTGGGCAAGATAAAACGAGATATGGTATATAACTCACACCCTATCTCTTCCTGGTCTAACAATGAGCACATGCCGTGTCAGACAATAGATGTGTCCCATCTGCAGAGAGGAAATTGAAGATATCAATGATGTATTTGAAATTCGTCAAAACGAGCTGACGGGATCAATGCAGCAAGTATACAAAAAGGTGATGTTGTTGTGACAGCTGGTTATAAAGTGCATGAGAACTGTCGTAAACCCAAAAGATATACGAAAACCACTTGTAAAGAAAGGTTGAACCTCCATAGCAGCTAAGAGAAGCATCAGAGCGTCTACATATGCTTTTGATGGCAAAACTGATTGTCTTTTCTGTTGGTGTAGGATCGCGATAGAAGGCACAGATTATAGATATGGCAAGACAGATTCGTTCGTAAAGACAGTTCTGGAGTATTGTGATAGTTATTCCAGATGATTGAGCTTTCACTGTGAAAGGTCGGGTAGAGTACTATGCTTGTGATCTACATGCTTCAGATTGCTTGTATCATCATTCATTTACCGGGAACTTTCGGTTCGGTGTTGACGTGCCCCTTCATTTCCAGAACATTCCTGAGTTTACGCGCCAAAAGTCTGGGCAACACAAAGACGAAGACCAAGAACAAGTGTTTCTGAGAATGTGCTCTTACCTTGAGCTACACGGTGAAGAACAACCGGCTGTTTCAGTTTTTGGGGAGAAAATTAAGGAGCTGTCTGTGGAGGATTCTCTTCCATATGGCAATCAATATCTGAAGAGCCAGTTGCAGGAACGGTATGGAAACTCTATTGATTTTGCAGAAGACGAATGCCCTAATGATATTGTGACAATGAGGGAAAAGCATCGCACATACTGAGGTCTTGCTTCAAACAAACAGACAAACCAGGAGAGTGATGAAGAAGCACACAAATGTCAATCATTGAAACTGCTGCGAGGCGGATTAAAAGTGGCATTAAAGTCTGTATGTAAACATAATTTTAATAGCCATTTATACTATATAGTTGAAATACAATCAAAACCAGTCGCCCTAAACGTGATTTCTGATTTCAACCTTTTCAATTCTGGCAATCGATAAGCCAACTGTATCTACGTCAATCCAGTTACAGCTAGCATAGCTCTGCATAGGAATCATTAGTAAACAAGACAGATAGCGAAAGCAGTGTCGCCGAAATTACTTTTAGTACATGCGATATATTTTAATGATTCTAGTACAGTCTTTCCTGCTGAATACGCTCTTATTTGTTTATTTTTTATTAACCTGACTGATTCTCTCTAAATTGGTTGTCAAAGCGGTATTGAAAAATCGCGGAAATATTGCTAATTTTCATTGAAATTATGGTGAAAGGAAGATAAATCTCGTCTTATAAGAACCGTCTGAACAAATAAATTAGCGTGATTACGTCCCATACAAGTGATATATTTTGATTTGGGAATCGATCAGCGCGTTGGTGGCAGGCTGTCCGATATTGAACAAAGATTGTTTTTGTTATTAACTGAGAACATGTCAAGTGATTCGGTGTGTATTTTGTGAAATATTGACACATGTGTGTTAATAATAATAACAATGACAATAGTATAGCTATTGATGAGATTGGGATAGGTAATTTTAGAAAGTAGATAGAGCAGAATTAGAGTTACAAAAGAGAGTCTAGTCTAAAAAGCAGATGTAGGAGGTTGGATTTTGGTTTTCGCCCATGCTCGTTCGTACGAGGTTTTCCTTAAATAACGTGCATAGTAGGCCAATGCTACAGGATTAAACCCTCCTGGGTCAGCTTAACACTCCAAAGGCCACCCCTGTCATGATGGCTAATGCAGTGGTATTGACATAATGTTCATGTGCAAGCCAAGAGATGACCACCCCCTATAATCCATCGCCGGAATAACAGTGGAAAATCCTCAAAGATAGTCATCTCCCGGCCTACAAATCGTCCCATGGCTAACATAATGTCGCAAGTGACATTTCTGGCAAAGTCAGGTTTTTGCACCAAAAAGTACTACAGGGTTCCCTCTTTCATGTGTCAAAAAAGCTAGCAAGTAACATGATAATTTTACTTTGGAAACAGTCGGTATCTCATGGTCGTAAGTGAAAATATGCTTAGATAATTACTAAAATAAGGTCATAAGTGCACACTTTTGAGAAACACAAGGTCACAAGTGACATCTGGCCATGTGCAAACAGCACTTCCTGTATACTCTGAAGCGAAAGCATGGCTTCAAGAAGAAGAACACGACTCACTTTTAGCCAGGTTATGGCAGCAATCAATGAGTCCGACTCAGATTCTGAAGAAATTATGTCATCTGAAGATGAATACAAGCCATCAGAATCAGAAAGCAGCACGGATGATGGTATGTATTACAGGCATTGTCACTGCACAAATCAAAGCCTATCCTTTGTTCCATAAGTTCAACAGTTTTTGCTTGTAACATTTCTCAAGGGAAGTAGCTCTTTTTTAAAAAATATTCAATTCTAATATTTCATTAATTGCTAGCATTTTGATAAACGGATGGAAATGCAAATGCTATGTTCGATAAAGAATTCATAAAATGAGCCAAGTCTTCAGAAAGTTTCCCAAGCGTGGGGCAAGGTTTTTTAACTGCTTATATATTTTAATTTACATTTTACGATTGACTAAAGCCACTCTGAAGCAGAAGTATCCTGGTACGCCTATCAGCAAAGGACGTATTACATCCAGGTGTAATAAAGCAGCACATGTGTCACAAAATAAAATGACTGTAATTATCGAGCCTGTTGCTGAAACACAAAGCAATGTTGCCACCATCAACATAGCTGACTATATGTCCGAACCTGTTGCTGAACTACCGGTATCCAATAGTATCATGGTCGATGCTGCTTCACATAGGGTGGCTGACCCATCATCTACGCCATCTGATTCTAATGGTGCCACTCTCGATACCGCCGATCCTTGGATGCCACAGCTTGTTGCCGAACCACCCTATTATGCCACCGTCGATATTGAAATGGCAGAAATTATTGCTGAACATCCCAATTGTGCTATAATTGTCGATACTGCCTGCCAGTCCTGGGATCTCAGAACTTGTTTCTGAGCGGCCCAATTGTGCCAGCATCGATACTGCCTATCCTGGCGGGCCTGAACCTGCTGCGGGTCAATTCAATCATGCGATTGTCGATACTGCTGAACCTGCAACCCCAGATGGAAATGGAATTCAACTTATGCAGCGTGACGCCAACATGCATGCCAGTGTACAAGATAGCCAACATCTACCCTTGCGTGGACGGAAACGGGCTCGAAATGAAGATCAGTGGAAACAAAATATTAGAAAGAGAGCACGAAACCTTGGTGAGGAGTACGAGACGCAGAGGAACAAGAAGGTGGAACGAAGACAAATTGTCTACCATCGATGTGGCCGATGTATTAATCGCTGTAACGAACGACTACCAGATGAAACAAGGGATACATTGTTTTGGAATTATTGGCAGGTGGGAGACATTCAACGCCAGCGGGACTATATTTCTCACCATGTCCTGTGCAAAGCGATTTCGCACAAGAAAAAGGTGGACAGCAAAAGGAAGCAAACACTTCATTATTTTTTTACGGTTGATGGAGAAAATTTTAAGGTTTGTAAGGCTGTATTTCTTAAGACTCTAGCCATCGGGGAGAAAACGGTCACATATACTCTGCAACATCGATCAAGTACAGGGCAAGCGAAGAGTGATAAGCGCGGAAAACAACCCCCAGGTGTCCAATTACCGGAAAGCCTGCGTGATAGTGTGCAATAACATGTAAATTCATTTCCAGCCATGGAGTCGCATTATGCCAGGAGTAAATACAAAGACAAGAAGTTTTTTAGAAAAGAACCTAAGCATAAAACAAAATTAATGTACGTTTTATACTGTGAACAGCATGCTGATAACCGTGAGATGCTTGTGAAAGAAAATTACTATCGGAAGGTGCTCCACACAGATTTCCCAGATCTTGGGTTCCATAAGCCGAAAAAGGATGCGTGCAACTTTTGCTTTAGTTTTGGCAATATGAACGATGATGAAAAGACTGCTAAACAAGCAGGGTTTGATGAACACCACAAACGAAAATTGCGTGTGCGTGAACTTAAGCTCGAGCATAAAATTTTGGCTCAGCAAGACCCAGCTACATTGTAGCTACATTTGATTTAGAGAAGGTTTTACTTTGTCCTCAATTTACTGTGTCCTCGCTCTTTTATCGCCGCAAGCTGGCAACTTATAACCTCACGATGTATAATCTGGGTAATCATGATGTTACTTGCTATATGTGGCATGAAGGCCAAGCTAGTAGGGGTAGCTATGAAATTGCAACCTGCATATTCCGATTCTTTAGTTCGGTGTCTGATAGTGGTAAGCGTGTCATTCTATACTCAGATACATGCGCTGGGCAAAATAGAAATCAAAATTTCTCTGCAATGTGTCTCGATGCCATCCGGAGAACCAGCATTCAGTGCATAGAACACATTTTTATGGAATCAGGCCATAGTCAGCTCTAAAAAGGAAAGATGTTTTCTGCCTAAGTGACTTTTTCCAGATTGTAAACTATGGCTCGCCGCAACAATCCATTCAAACTGGAAATCTCATCAACAGATGACATTAAGAGCAACAAAGAACTTGCAAAAGATACAGTTAAAAACCGAACCCATGATTCTAATGGCTCAAAAGTTGAGTGGCTAAAGATTAAATGGATGCGCTATGAGAAAACTAATCCATACACTGTACTTTTCAAGTATGACTATGATGAAGAGTTCAAGCAAATACGTGTGAACCTAGGAACAAGAGGTCGACCAACATCATTAGGGCTAAGTGACATCCCTCTACTCTATTTGGAATCCCCATCGTTGGCAAAGGCAAAGTGTGATGATTTGCAATTTCTTTGTCACTCAATGGCTATACCACAAAGCTATCACGATTTCTACAAATATCTTAGGTACCACGGGTTAGTTGCAGACCACCTATCAGAACCAGATTCAACTGAAGCTGACATTGAGATCGAAGGTTATGAGTAGTCATGGTTTTATAGTATTACCTCGTAAGAAATACAGTGTCAGTAATGCAAAAGAAGGTACATGATGATTTGGTCTTTCTATTGCATTATTCAAGCTGAAATTTCGAGCAACGTAGCATGCCCACTATGATGTTGTTGTTCTTACGGTTTCATATCTCCATTGAATTTTGAGTGTTTTAGCATATTATGTAATTTGAATAGTTGTTTCTAATTGCCCTGTTTTTTTCTCGATAATTGTAATGTTTTTTCACAATCATGTAATATCTGACATGGATTTCAAACCATATTCATGCGAGAATAAACCGTATTTACTTCAATCAGCATAGGTCGTAAATGACTAAATCTATTAATACTGGCAAAAACTTTGACAGTGACAAGGTCGCAAGTGACATTTTGGCAATTTGTGTCAATATCGCCCCACAATATCAAATTTTGAAACTATTACTTTACACCCTTTAGACTTAATATAATAAAACCAACTTTGTGGGTGAATTCGTTAAACGGCTGATTTTTCACAGGTCATCAAAGTTTCAAGATGAAATTACGCAAAAGTAATAAAATGTCACTTGCAACCTTATGTTAGCCATGGGACGAAATGTACACTGTCTAAGAATAAAATATTTCGATTTTCTTGACAATCACCCCCTTAACCGTCAAGCCGGCCACACGCCCTCTTCACACAGTTATTTTTTTTTTATAAATTCCAGTTGTTAAAGGTGCATATTCACATCAAATGCGCAACCATAAAACCGTCAAACTCGTATACCCCTAGGGGTCTAATCCACTTACCTAAATATAACGAAAGGTTGCGGGCATAGGTCAAGCTATCATTCAAGCAGGTCGGCCGCGTACAGTCCTTGCACCATTACAAGTTGGTCTTGCTGTGCAGACACATCCTTTGTATCGTTCTGAATTCATCATAGACACACTTCTTGAGATGGGACTTTATTCCTGATATGGGGAAGTCCTCTGATTTAAGAAGAATGCCGCTGATTGTGTTTCTCCAAACATGTTAGGTGGCGACATTGATTTGTTAGACAAGGGACTGCTTTTTGCTGGGTGCAATGTGGATCATACTATTCTTACAATAGATGTTAAAGGGACTATTCATGGGATGGGGATTATAGCGGCATTAACACCAGGACGTTGGAAAAACCATATGAGTAATAGGCGAAATATTTCAGAACTGAACATTACAGAAAGGATAAAGATCCCTATCATAGAGCATCGTTTTGCCAATCATGCCAATCATGCACGCCACAACATAGTCCTCAAAGAACTTCTGGTATTTGTTGCGTATGACAGGAGGGTTGATATCTTTTGAGAAGTCTCCCTCAACTTCAAACATGTCATATCTAATTGGACGGGGATAATGCATGTTCTACATCAGGGGAATAAACACCTAGGTGTATCTTCTGTCACGGTCTTGCCTTTGATCGATATGTACTCTGGGGTCAAGGGCTGTATTTTGTCGACATTGGAGTTGACTTGCAATCTTGACCAGCCTCTGTATTAGAAAGCAACTGAGATTATCGATTATTTGAAATCCGCACATTATTATCTCCAAGAAATAATTGATCTAGAGGTCAAACACCCATACGTGTTCAGAAAATTGTTGAGGGTTATTATGTCATCCGCCGTAGCAATAAGTTATGGGCAGGCCTATGCTCTGAACTTGTTTTGAGCAGACTGATGAAGTCATTGAAAAGTATTGGAGGCTTGTCTCATGTTAGTGGGATGACTGTGGAACAACGGATTATGTGACCAATCTCAGCACCAGTGACATCTGAGTACAACAATGCTATGCAAGAATTCACAGACCTCACTTACACAACAAATGAACAACACAAAGAATGCACAGAAGCACTGATCGAGAGAGATGACACGAACCTTAAAATATGTTTAAGACTTGTTGTTTGCACACCATTCCCACCAGATCTCACATTGAGAAATGTTGTCAATGGTGGTGTGGAAAATGTGGATGTGAATGTTCATGACTTTGAGTCAGTTGGGAACAAGATCGTTGAAAAAATGATTGGGCAGTCTGCATTCACCTACACTTTCAAGAGGAAAGACAAAGCTGAAACCCTTCGAGATATGTCTGTCATCAATATTTCTCCCGATCGTACCATTGACCATGCACTTCAGTTCCGCGCTCTCTTGTAGTATCAAGGTCGGGATATCTTTGTTTGGAAGAAGTTATGGGCTATGGACTTAGTCCCTTCCCTCAGGCACTCTTTGAGACCAGGAATGTTTTATGGAAGGCTGGCAAGCCTCAACTTGTACAGGCTATTGTAGATTATGTCACGAATACTTCAAGTAATACAAAACAAGTACCACCAGAACAAATCAATACGTTCTTGATGGAATCTCTTTGCTTTACCGTTTACCATAGAAGAGAAGATTATTGCTATGGTACAATAAGTAAATTCTCTAACATCGCCATATACCATTATGGAATGGCAACTGTGGTTTTTGATGGCTATATTGGAGGTCCATCTATCATTGACAACACACACCAAACGCGTGGACACAATATCCATCTGGTAGTGAGCTTCGCTGCAGACACCGGGTTTCCTGGTAAGAAGGAGGATGTTTGTCTAGAGACAGAAAAAAGGAATGAATGCTCAATCTCATCAGTGCGGAACTTAGGAATAGGGGCTGCCGTGTCACCAATGCACCAAGGGAGCCGGGTGTTGACATTGTAAGCGCGGCAGTTGATTGGTCGCACGTGTGCTCTACAACCTGGATTGGGGATGATACATATCTTCTTATCCTTCTCCTTTACTATGTAGAAACAGGAAGCAAGGACCTTTCGTTCGTTTCAGACAAAGAGCTAAATCGAAACAACGTGTATGAGATCAACCATTTGAAACGCAGTCTTGTTAACAATCTGTGTGATCAGTTACTATTCAATCATGTATTTACAGAGTTGTGGTACCACTTCCAGGATTTTTGACTTCGGAAAAATATATGTTTTTCAGAAACTCTTGGATGGTGATTCAACCATGCAGCCATGCGCTGATGAATTCATTCTTCCAACTCAAACAGATGATACGATTACGGACCTTGGCAGTCAAGTGATGGTTATCATGTTTGGTGGAAAGTGCAATGACTCACTTCCACTATTGCGCTATAGTATCTTCACTAGGAAAGGCGTTTCAGCTAAATCATGTGTAACACCTGAACGCCTACCTCCTAACTGCTTCTGTCACTAGATTCACTGCCTAGGAGTTTATTACCATATCATGGTGTAGATTGGTAGAGAAAAAGACATGGCTGTCTTGAATTGGGGTTGGACGCAGGAGGAAGGTCAGTTGGTGTCAGTTATGTAAAACGTGAATGCAGCCGCTGACAAAATTCTACGGATGAGCCACTGCAGCTGCTCAACAGGTTGCAAAACGCCACGTTGTAGCTTTAGAGGATATGGACTATCATGTACTGCTGCCTGTGGAACATGTCAAACTGAATCTTGTGACAACCCGAACAGCAACCAGGCTATTGAAGAAGAGTTTGACAGTGATGATTGAAGTGAAGATTGAATTGGAGTGAGGAGAATTGGTCATAATGAATTCACTAGCCGCCAGCCACCCCCCCCCCACCATACCCCCAACAAAACAAGCAGGTAGACAACAACGTCGCCTGCCTAGAATTGACGCCATCTTGAATTTCACGATTGCGTATTAACCCCATAGCATTCTAAGTAATCTTACTTGATTGCTATATGACAAGAATCTATTTGGAGGCATTAAAATCACCAGTCTAGTAGTCTGCTATGAACAGTTAATAAATGCTGGACATTTTTATGGTTTGGTGGCCATCTTTAACGCCATGTTGAATTTCCTAAAAATCGTGTAACCCCATGGGTCTTTGCCTGGTAGTAATACCTGGTCATACTATGTTGCTAGGATCCAACACATGGAGTAGATACCAAAATCACTAGAATAGTATGAATAGCTAACGACTTATAGCCATTTTAGTATTTCCGCGGCCATCTTGGACGCCATGCTCGATTTCTCATATATTTAATAGCCCCATCGGATTCTACCTGGTCTTAATGCGTTGCTAGGTACCATGAACTTAGTGGTAGACACCAAAATCTCCAGTCTAGTATGAATAGTTAACGACTTATGGACATTTTAGGGTTTGGGCGGCCACCTTTGATGCCATCTTGAAAGTAATTACTTTCCCATGGTCAGATTGTGGTAGACTTTTGGAGCAATGTCTGGGGGTTAAGGTGGTTATTTTTCATAGATTGACCCACTACAAACAAAACTGTAACAACGGTGCTAATCTGAAAAATAAAGAAAATATCAAATTAAATGTGTTTAAGAACGGAAGTTAGTGTCCAGTAAGTAACGCCGATGTTGATATTGTGCCCCACTATAATGTTGACTTCAGGGATATTAATAGTAAAAAATATTCAATAATTTTGAGATTGGCCTTCTTTAATTAAAACATACTTTATCGTTCATAATCACAATGGGAACCCAGTCAGAAGTTGTCAGCATCATAGTTACGACTCTCTCCCTACGTCGTAATCGACTACATCACAATTTATGGTGATGTCACAATCAAACTGCACGCTGAATGAATGTTTAGCTCCGTCACGAACATTGAATGTCCGCCAAGTGTATCAATTATATAATATGTCATCTTTGATGGATTTACTATTTTATAATCATTCCATGGATTAAGTTGAAACTAATTTGACTGGGCTTCTGAGGTAACGGCGTCCAGTCAAATTAGTTTCAACCTTTTACACAGAATGATTATAAAATAGTAAATCTATCAAAGAACAACAGCACCCTGTCAAATTAGTTTCTAAATATTGTACAGCTTACCTGTATAGTTAGCTTGAAAATGGGAACGTGAGAATTCAAGGTTCAAAGTATATAAATCGATCCCAACATGCGTAAAACGTGGGCGGAACTTAGGTAGAAATGGGCGGGGAATAGCTAGAAATGGGCGGAACTTAGTTAGAAATGGGCGGGGAATAGCTAGAAATGGGCGGGGAATAGCTAGAAATGGGAGGGGAATAGCTAGAAATGGGAGGGGAATAGCTAGAAATGGGCGGGGAATAGCTAGAAATGGGAGGGGAATAGCTAGAAATGGGAGGGGAATAGCTAGAAATGGGAGGGGAATAGCTAGAAATGGGAGGGGAATAGCTAGAAATGGGAGGGGAATAGCTAGAAATGGGCGGGGAATAGCTAGAAATGGGAGGGGAATAGCTAGAAATGGGAGGGGAATAGCTAGAAATGGGAGGGGAATAGCTAGAAATGGGCGGGGAATAGCTAGAAATGGGAGGGGAATAGCTAGAAATGGGCGGGGAATAGCTAGAAATGGGAGGGGAATAGCTAGAAATGGGCGGGGAATAGCTAGAAATGGGAGGGGAATAGCTAGAAATGGGAGGGGAATAGCTAGAAATGGGAGGGGAATAGCTAGAAATGGGCGGGGAATAGCTAGAAATGGGAGGGGAATAGCTAGAAATGGGCGGGGAATAGCTAGAAATGGGAGGGGAATAGCTAGAAATGGGCGGGGAATAGCTAGAAATGGGCGGGGAATAGCTAGAAATGGGAGGGGAATATCTAGAAATGGGAGGGGAATAGCTAGAAATGGGAGGGGAATATCTAGAAACGGGCTAGGTAATTAGAAATTGGCGGGTCTTAGATAGCAATGGGCCGGAATAGGTATAACTTGATTCCTCGGTTGTATACAATCATAATGGAAGCAATTGTAATCACATTACATCATAGTTTAGTATTTATCTAACGTGTAATCATATGCATTGTCTCATTGCTCGTCATAGCAACAATACTGTAAATGCATTGCCCTCATATGCTATGTGTATAGACTCTGAGAAAGAAATAAAGAGAAAAAGAAAAAAGAAAAAAAGGTGATTACAAGTTTTGAATTGAAAACGATTGTATCTAAACCATTGTATTGGCTGTGTCTCTATATTCATGTTATATTTTATAGAACATACGCCCCGCCCCCTAAAACCGTAAAATTTAATTCTTAAGTTCTTATATATCGTTTTCCTATATGCGTATGATTAGGTGTTTACTTGTTCACGCCAACCTCCATTCATGTAATGCTATTGTAGGTGTGTCAACTCTTTGTATTGCGTATTAGCTAACCCCTTTTGTGGCAACAGTCGCGCCTCAAAGTGCTACACACACTGCTTATATCAACTAAGCATTTTAATGGTCAACACTTTTCAAGAAATTTTAAAATTAGAAGACTAGACTATTTTTTTGGTAAATTTACCTCTGAACTTTTTGACCGGCTTAACCATCAACGGGGTAATGGTAAAGAAAATTCCAGCTTTGGCGTACCCAGTATCCATTTGCAGGTCAAGAAAAGAGTATTTTTCAAGAATTACCACTGGAATGACTTGCAGACACCAAGCTGAGAGTACGAGTCAAGTCGGTGAAGTCTGTAGAGTTTGAGACATTAATCGGCTCCCCACAGGGAGATGGTCTATCTCCTGTGCTTTTCACCTGTTACCTTGCCGCTGCATTGAAAGCCGTGCGAGAAAATTGCACAAGGCCACCGCCCCCCCCCCTCCCCCTCCCACCACCCCACCCCATCCCATTGTCAATACCGGGTATTCCGATAGAGATGGAATATGCCGACGATGTGGACTTCATAGACGAGGAAAAGAAACCCCTTGACGAACTTCTCCCATTAGCTGCAAGCAGACTAAAAATTGAGAATCTCTTTATGAATGAATAAAAAACATAGTTCATCCACATATACCTATCTACAAAGCACGAAACGATGACCCACTTCGTGGCGGCGAACCATGGATGAAAGTACAATCCTGGGCTCATTGCGTTGCAGTATTGCTGACATTGCTGCGCGCTGCGTCATGGGGAGCATAGCTTTCCAGTCCTTCTGGAAACTATGGATTCGTAGATAAAAGATGCCCTTGACAAAAAGAATACGTTTACATAATGCAGCCTGCGTATCATTGATGATGTATAACTGTAACAGCTGGGCAGCTCCATAGGCAGCTATAGACAAACTCGATGCATGCCACCACAAACACCTACGCACCATCACTGGACACCGATGGACAGACAGCATAATTTCCAATGATGCACTATACAAGATGTGTTATACGTCGACCCTGCCTGTAAAATTCGCCCAGCACAGATGGTCCATGTTTGGCCATGTGTTAATGATACCAGAAGAGACACCAGCGCAGAGAGCCTTGGAATTCTCCCTACTCGGAGCCAACAAGTACAAAGCCAGGCGAGGACGTCATGGCATAAATATGCTAAGCGTGCAACGAGGTGACCTCAAGAAAGCAGGACCCGATATACTCAAGTTAAAATGGACCTGAGGAAGCTAAGGAGTTCGGCTGAGGACAAGACACAGTGGGCAAAAGCGAAGAAGGACTGATTGCAGCTGTAGGATGTTTCCACTGCTACAGCCGCGGAATACAGTAATCATACATAATGAATAGCTCGGTTATCGAGCTAGTCATTCGGGTGGTTAATTTTCAAAAACTCTTCTCTTGACCTGCTAATAGACATGCCTCAAGACCACTGCAGAGTTATTTTGGTCAGTTTGACCATTAAAATGTTAAGTTGACACAAGAGATTTTAATCACGAATCTTTTGCTATATAACCATATACATTGGGGTTCCAGATGGGGGGGGGGGGTCTCAATGGAAGATTTCAGTTTTAAGCTATGCCCCGCCCATCTCTAGCTAAGATCCACCCACACTTTGCCCCTGTTGGAATCGATTGACCCTGAACTCCCTGACTATCAATTTCCAGAAAGCTACACGGCCAATCTGTTGAATATTTTGAAGCTAATTTGACTGGGTGATGTTGCTGCCTATGGCAACAACAGCACCCAGTCTCATTAGTTTCAAAGTATTCAGCAGAATGTTTATTAAATAGTAGACATACAATTCGTACAATAACCCTTAGTCCTTCGTCCGTGTCGAACTTATCTACATCATTCGTGACCTAATTGATTATGATCTCATCCTACACGACACGTAGTTGATTATGACGTCATATGATTGATGGATAAACTAGAAAGGTCCATAATTGCCATGCTTCTACTATCCTGCATTCATTAGTACCGTCGTATCTAGCTCCGTAAGTGGGTGGGGTATTGCATTCTGGCATGGGTGCATACGCACGCACGAATGCGCGATTATAATACCCTCTTAGACACTTACGGGGCGAGAGTAACAAATAAGGCAATATGTTCAATATATATCAGCTATCCCACGAAATGCCGATCAATGTCGGCAAAGCGTCATACAACGGCTAGCATGCAGGGGAGATAATCGCGGTAAACCGTGTGTGCCAGTGGATTCGAATCACACACTACTTACCTCCCTTGGACGGTGAGTCCACTGGTAATTTGTCAACATTCTGAAATTAGATACCAACCCTTCCATTCACTATATCAAAACCGGTTTGTTTAATACCAATAGTTTCTCAGTGTGAGGGCATTCAGCAATACAATTACTTCAGAAGCATTTGAAATGACGCTGATTTCGGTGTTTATTTCCCCTACGCCGCTCCAAATATCCGCGTCTTCGCTATTAGTTGCAACGAATTAATCGTGACTATTGCCCCAAGGCGAGTGCACGGGTGCACCAGAGTGTACGTGCTTGCTTGCGCGCGTGCGTGTTTACTATTCAATAGTGATATCAGGAATCTCAGAGGCTCACAACTAAAAAATCGCTGTGCGTTATTTGTCACTGGAAACCAGAAAATCTTTGCATCCATTGGCGTTTAAGACACGTGTATAATAGGGAGAAGTTGTCAGCTCTTGAGTCATACTGGACTCACAGTGGTGTCCAACTTTCCTCTGCGTATGGGAGATAACTCCTTGTGGTTGATTGGGAATGCCTATGAACAGTACAGTAAACTCCCTTTCTGATATACGTGTTTCTATTATGATCGACAGTTTCAACAAAATACATTATCTCCCCATTGCACATATGGCATATACCTGCCCCTATAAGACACCTGATATGGGGAAACCAAGTGATTGTGATTCTGTAAGACGAACAGGTGGTCCTGGAACAACTCATCTGAATGAAATCTCGCATTGTGAAGGGTAACATGAGCTTGATTTGTTTGGTGTACACTCTAACATTGATATGATGTTTTCAAGTCCCCAACCGTCGTCTTGCCTGAACAGATGTTTCAGATAAGAATTGATTTGAAAAAGAACAGTGCTGCGTTTCTATTCAAGAATGTATGGGCTACAATTAAGCTGCATTCTATCATGAGTTGGTGTCTTGAATGACTTTATTACACCCGAGTAGCATTTGGGTCGTTTGAGTTGTTTAAGAAAATGTATCTTTCTCGTAGGAAATTGTGATGTTCGGTCTAAGAGCTTATTTCTTCAAATTTACCCCTGGAAATACTGGCTTGGTTATCGAGCCAATCATTCCAGTGCTAACTTTTTCTGAAATAGGCTTCTCCTTTTCTACAAATGTACATTTCACAACACTACTGTAGAAGCCGTTTTTTGCAATCGTGCGCGTTAAACAGAACATTTCCTACTAATTAAAGGTGCATATTCACACCAGAATACTTGAAAATAAAATTGTTAAAATTGTATACTTATACTGTTTAGAGGCTTAGATTGTGTGGCTAGATGTAATTAAACGAAATAAATCTTAACATATGATTTCATTATGTATAAATTAATATAATTGTTTTTAAGTGGTGGAATTGAATTGGTCCTATTTCAACTTCACAATTAAAAATGTATGTTTTACCTTATACGTAATGAAATCATAACTTGATTAAGATTTAAATTTACGCTTCTAAATGGATCCAATTTAAATAGTCTTATTTTAGAGCATTCTGGTGTGAATGTGCACCTTTAAATGGATAAACGGTATTTAATCATGGTTTAGAGGCTACACTAGTAGATGTGTGCTGTCTCTAACGTTGACCTTTTCATGGTTGTGTATAACTTTCTCACGCTCACTTTTGAGTAGTTTCTGGGCCCTTGGAGTCCTTCGAAACCTTGCTGGTTTACAGGAAAATATCGCTCGTAGTATGTCTCTGCAGAGTGTACGTCTTCATTGGGTCATCTTATTGTCTCTGGTAGATTCCTTGTGGCGCGGAATTCTTACATTTAATCTGTGTAAGGCCGTGTTCTCACTAGAGAGTTAATAGAGAATAGCGCCATACTTCAGTATGGCGTTATTCCAGATTAAGACTCTAGTGAGAAAACGGCCTTACAGTCAGCGATATACAAAGCACATAGTCTACGACCGTATTCTCACTAGAGAGTGTAGCAGGAATAACGCTATACGTCAGTCTAGAGTTATTCCTGATTAAGCCTCTAGTGAGAACAAAATATAAGTTAATTAAACACGTTGTAGATATGGGATTGTCTTGTGGGAAGTCATGACCCCGCTGGGTGTCTTATATTTGCGAGTAAGTCCTAAGTGAAATTTATGATTTGAAAATACCAGGTGAGCTAATGGACCGGTTGACTTTTACTTTTATATCTCAATATTTAGTTGATTATTACTTCATCAGCTAGTACTGGTGATACGCAGTTAAACGGATGGTGTGTGAATGTAGCACACCCGGGATTGTTGGATAAAGTTTTATCATTAAAATTGAAATAGGCGAATTGATTGAAATAAGTCCCACAGTTCTGAGTTGATGTGTATCTGGAAATAGTTTAGATGAAAGTTGTTGCTGTTCAAGCGGCATACACTTTTATGATATTCAGCAGTCGTTTGGATCGATGGTTTAGAAAATAATCGAGATATAAGAATCACTGGAATCGGACGTGACAAAGGGACGTAGTTGATGACGGTAGGCATTCTGATTCTCACACGAGAATAGAACAACATCAGCTGGCAATGAGATCATACAGCTCATGTGCCTATTAACTCTAGCATCCTACATGCTTATCCATCAATAGGCAATGTACAGGACATGGACGTTGTAGCGTCCTGTAGGAATTAATAACATAATCGAAATTTGTATATCAACTATATGTCACTCATACAATGTCATGCCACAACAACACATTCCGTAATGTTGTTAGTTAGCTGACAGATCGCATCAAATCAGAACCAGCTACCACCGCTTTGTCCATGTGAGGCATCATCTCCATAGAAGAATAGCACAGAGTTTGATTAGCAAAGAATTAAACAGAATAGGTTTTGTAATTGAAATTGAAATACAGGGATCGTTGATTGGTCAGAAAGACCAACATTTATTAGATAGAAACTTCTAGGAAGGAATAAGCAGAAGTTGATTGGCGGACTGATTAACCGGGCCAATCAAGCTGTGCTTATAACGTACCTAGAAGAATCATCAGAACATATTCAGGTAGAATCTAAATATCTAGATTCTGAGGGCTATATAAGACACACTTTCAGTTAAAGAAAATCAATCAATCCAACATCGTGCTTCACGTAACACATCGCTGGTGTTACGTTCGTGGTTAGTTGTAGAGTAGCGTAGCTTAGCATTCACTTGATTTGTACCAGCATGGTACCCGTTGTACTTGAGCAAATTTTATGCTCCAGCTTAAATATCTTTATCAGTTTTGTACAGTTAGAATATCTTCAATAACATTTTCCTCTTACATATAGTAAGACAGTAGTTTGGTTAATTTATTCAAGTCAAAATCATCGTTATAGTCTGATCCTAGAGTTGGAAGAAACATCAAATCCGTACTGCTATATCTTCATAGTCAGATAGGCCCGACAGTCTTTCAAAAACATATCGTCATAATCATCTTCACGACGAGGCGAGCCGACTGTCAGTATTCTTCTTCATCATCCGTTAGAGGTTGTCGCAGCAACCGCTAACATCATAGATCTTACCGTTGGCGGAGTGGAATCGTCGAGTAAACAATTCCCAAAGTCATCCCTGAAGAACCCAAAATCTTCATTGGCTTCGTCTGCCAGGATTGGGAGTCAGACTCATCAACATCGTGTGTTTTATATTCGTAAAATATGTAAGTACTTTAATAGTATGTCATCTACGCCGACGAGACCAGTAGTTGCCGTTCTAGACGACGTATGTGAGTAAGAAACTTTATAGACCTAGTAAAACTTTCTGAGCACACGAAAGTAACTCAACATAGAGAGTATAGAGAAAACACTATAGTAAAGATAATGACAGACATTCAATGTGAAGAACAGCCACGACTTAAAAGAGCTATAATACAACTATATTATCAATAAGAACTGTATCGTATATAATCAAGTATGGCAACGCCACGTAGGCCAGATGGCGGTTTACCGCCCATAACAGTTCAGCATGGTGCCGAGCTTCGACAGGAGACTGTAGAAGCCATGCGACAAATGGGACACGCGATGGCCAACACAATCGTGTTGGAGGGAGATCGCAGAGAGCGGAATAGAGTCCTCCGACGAGAAATTAGAGAATTGACGCAGCGAGTAAAACCCTGCGACGGCCTTCTTCCCGAGGAAGTACGACAATTTTTGGACGAAACCCGACGGGTATGGGAGGCGACTGAGGGCAATCTAGGTGGCATACCTGTCTATATAGTCACCCGTGCATCGCGAGGGCAATTATCAAAGGCCATCGACGGATTCGTCCATGGAAAAGTACGGAACGCAGTGACATACGAAGAGATGAAGGATTTCATCATGATAAACTTCGTATCAGCAAATGAGCAGGAGAGAGTAAAGTATGACCTAGAGGCTGTACAACAACGACGCAGTGAGACGATGGTCTCATTTAATAGGCGATATCGGGAGATGGCAGCGAGAGCATATCCGGAAGAGAATGTCGGTAATAAATGAATAATACTATCGGCATATATTAAAGCGTTGAGCGATCATGGAATGGGGCGACGCATAGTGCGTAAGAAGATTAACAACATGGAGAGGGCAATGGAGTTAACCGAGGAGGAAGAAGGCTGCAACGACTTGTTGCAGGCGATGAATATTTCTCATCGGAGGTAAGAGGATATGGAAATCAACATGATCAATGAGGAAGAGGGCAAAGATGTCTGGTCTGTGATAAATTCAATGAGAAGACATATGAGCCAGCAAACCAAGCTGATTGAACGTCTCTGTTCCGTGATCGAAAATTTACAGAGCGGACCGATATTTTCGCCACCACCACAAGCAGTACCGCAACGCAAAGAGCGAGTGAAGCTGCAACTGCATAAGGCGAAAGCTGTGCCCAAGGTAACCAAGAAGCAAATCACATGCTTTAATTGTGGCCGACAAGGGCACTACAAAAATGAGTGCAGCCAGCCCGTACAACCCTCCCGAAGACCATCAGCACCGAAGGCCCAACAACAGCGTCCTCAGCATCCGCCGATGACGTGTTTCACATGCGGTAGGCTAGGTCATGTGGCTAGGGATTGATTTTCCGATAGACAGAACAAACAACAGATAACGTGTTATGGCTGTGACACTATCAATCGGACTTTCCGTCGCAACAACCAATGCAGCAGCGACGCACCATGAAACGTCCCCGACTATCGGACCGACGAGACGAACCCATGCAAGTGGATGGAATAGATGATCATTGTGATAATGGTAATGTGTATAACAGACTCGAAACCACTCCGTGGACGTATTCGCGAAACACTCGCAAGGATTTCGCGAATAAAGCGAGAATGAATGAAGAGTATGAAGACCGTGAGGAATTCGTCCTCACGGATGCATATACGGACAGGTATGGCCATTATTCTCACGGCGACGGAGGAGCCCTGTCCGTAGATGGAAGACAACAATCTTATGCAGAGGCAGTGAGTAATGGACGATGGAGTCCGTTAAAAGGAGTCGGAGGGGATTAGTGGTGACTGAACGATTCCTTATCTGGCTCGAAATCGAACCAAGCAGTCAAGGAAACTAGGGTGAGTATGTGGATGCATTAATAGATACTGGTGCTAGTACATCCCTGGTTAAAAAGGATATATGGCGTAGCATTCTGAATGCTAGGCCATTGAAAAAGGCTAAAACATTGTTAGCAGTAAATGGTTCACCAATAGACATTTTGGGAGAAACTCAGATAAAATTTAAGAATGCCCGGCCTATTCCAAGTATGGTTGTGAATAGTATGAGGCATGAATGTCTAATTGGCGCTGACGCCTTGTACTTGGGAAATGCAAGGATTGACTACAAGACCAAAGAAGTAGTATGGTTTGGTCGAGTATACCCATTTAGAATTCCGTATAGAAGGCAGAATATGTGTATGCCAGTTGCAAAGTACTGAGCGACTTTGCCAATAATTTCGATACGGCTCGTCCAAATACATTAGGACGTGTACCCAAGGTAAAATGTACGATTCCGACAGGAGATTATCCTCCTATAAGGCAGAAGGCCTATCGTTTACCGTTGGCTAAGCAGTACTTGGTTAAAATCCAGGTTAAAGAGATGCTAGCAGCGGCCGTCATAAGACCATCATCATCACCCTGGGCGTCACCCATAACTCTGGTACCAAAGAAGAACGGTGTCACCAGATTTTGTGTGGACTTTAGACAATTAAATTCTGTATGACATAAGGATAGTTATCCGTTGCCGAAAATATCCGATATATTTGATTCTATGAGAGGCGCAACGATCTTTTCTACGATGGACTTGAAGTCTGGCTATTGGCAGATATCCATAGCCAGCCAAGACATCGAGAAAACAGCGTTCGTTTGCAGTGAAGGTCATTTTGAATGGATTCGGATGCCGTTTGGTGTTTGCAACCCAGGTGTCGTATTTCAGATGGCAATGAACGACATTTTCCGAGAATATGTAGGAAAATATGTGCATGTCTTCGTCGATGATATAGTCGTATATTCACGAAATCCGACGGAACACGCACATCACTTGCGCCTGGTCTTGCGCAAGATTCAAGAATATAATTTACAAGTGAAGAAAAAGAAATGTGACTTTGCCAGTAAGTCTGTTGACTTGTTAGGGTATCACATTTCTGCGCAAGGTGTAGCTCCTCAGAGTCAGAAGGTTAAGGTCATACGAGAAATGTCACCACTCCGAGACGTGGGTGAAGTGCGTAGTTTTCTCGGAGCTACAGGTTATTACCGATCTTGTGTAAGAGGCTATGCCGAAATTGCCAAGCCTCTGATAGAATTAACTAAGAAGTATAAGAGATTTGAATGGGGTAAGCACGAACAGCAAGTGTTTGAGAAATTGAAGAATTTGCTGTGTAGTGAGACCGTACTCACTTATCCGAACTTGAATGCCCCGTATAGGTTATATACTGATGCGTCTAGCTATGCAATAGGTGCGATACTAGTGCAGGTTGATGATAAGGGTATAGAGCATGTCATACAGTATGTTAGCTCTACTCTTAAAGACAGTCAGTTGAATTGGCCCGTAATGGAAAAGGAAGCTTATGCTGTGATCTACGCATTGAAGAAGCTTCAACCTTATCTATTTGGCACGCAGTTTACTGTGCATACGGACCACAAACCCCTAAAGAGTTGTTTGTGGGAGAAGTTAAGAACACGAAAGTGCAGCGCTGGGCAGTACTGATTGCAGAGTACGGATGTAAGATAGAATACATCCAAGGCTCGAAGAATATTCGAGCAGACATGTTGTCCAGGTTACGTCGTCCGGTAGAAGTCGCCACGTTGGACATGGGCGACTACGTCATACCTGAGGTAGACGAAGCTGCTTTACCTTACGTCCCTTTAGAGGTATATGATGTACCGTACGAGGAATTATGTGCCAAACAAACCAAGGAATACCCGGAGTTATTTAAGAATACACTGGAGGAGTACATGGTAAAGAATAGCATATTGTATTCTTTAATTCCACCTTCAGCATTGGATGCTGAGTACCCCAGAATTTTACTACCTACCCTGTTCCGTGAGAAAGTGCTCCAGAAGGCTCATGAACGAGCTGGTCACCAAGGTGTGAAGAAGACCATCGGTATGGTAAGAGATTCTTTTGTGTGGACATCTTTGAGAAAAGATGTGGTACATATGCTTGAAACGTGTACGACGTGCCAGGTCAACCGACCTGTTACTTCTCGACCTAAGTATAGTGAGATGCCCATGGCCAGTTATCCAAGCCAGATAATTGGTATGGATTTGATTGGTCCACTTTTAGAGTCGAGCAAAGGTAATAATTACATTATGACGGTGATCGATCACTGTTCTGTGTGGGCAGAAGCATATCCGATTGCAGCTAAGACATCTCAGAATGTTGAGGATAAATGAGTATGTTGCTCGTCATGGTGTCCCTGAGATTCTGATTACAGATCAGGGTAAAGAATTCTGTTCAAATTCTCTGGAACAGCGATTCCATGAACATGGTATTGATCATAGACGATCGAGTCCGTATCATCCACAAACTAATGGACGTACCGAGAGGTTCAATAGCTACCAAAAATTGGCTGCCCAGTTTCATAGGCGGACCACTTCTCTGGAATTAGGGAGGTTGACAGAAGAACTTTTTAGCCCGTCTGATTTGGCCGAAGTCGCTAAACAAGTCAGTGTGGTAAACCGATTGGTTCATCCCTACCAGTGGTATTACAGAAACGTAGTCGTGTATCCACTATGGAAAGACGACTCACAGTTACATTATATCGCAACTTTACCATTAATTGATGGGGGCAATTACATTGAATACGGGTTACACTCATGGCCAGAACCTTTGGCTACTGTCTGGTAGTACATGCAGGTTATCATTGCTAGGACAAGTATAGGACTTGATACCAAGACTGGGTGGTATTTCACGCCATCTGAGTGTTGGGGCAGTGAACCTCGGGTATGTCATGGACAACTGAGAGTCGACAAGACTCACGTACCGTGCATAGTTAGTCTGTTGACCAACACTACCGACAGTTCGTGTAATACTCAGTTATCGGAGTCTAATGAAACATCTAGTAAATTGTTCGCCCATAAGAAAGTAGGTGTTGTGTTGCAAACCTTTGGCGAAACTATCGAAGTGCATTGTGGAGGATGACTGACAGACCAATGTGAGGTTAAGAGTGGTCTGTATGCATTGACGTCGAGTGGATGCGATTACAGTGGGAAAGGGTGGCGGTTCGAACCTATACAGTCTTATAGCCGGACTTATAGTCGAATCAGTCTTGCTGTGGATGTTCCCCGATTGGATGTGGCCGGAGTGCTAAACCAATCTCTAATTATTAACCATCTTAAAATTCAGAAATGGGACCATTTACGTGAGACTAAATATGTGCCACTAGCACCATTATCGGAGCTTGACCCAGCGATGGTCAATGGCATCGGCATACGCTCTGTGTTTTCATACTCAACGGCCTCCGTCGTCGCATTAATTGTGTTTTTATTTATATTATATAAGTGTGGAATCCTGAAGCGCATGTGGATGTGTTTCGCATGAAAGTCACATGCGGCAAGGATTCCGAGTTACAGGTCCGCCCAGATCCGACGGCCGCAGATGCATGCAGCGCTGCCAATGCTGTCGAGGATGCCTAACAGGGGGTCGTCACCTAACAACAATTCCGGGACTGAGATCAACCCTACGGCTGATGGCTGGGTGGACGTGGAGCTGAACAATATTCCTATGGAGTATGAGGACTTATAATCTATTTTACGTATTGTATTCATTGATTACTATTATCGTACTATTATCGTACTCTTTATTTCATATTGATGATTATTCTAACTATTTCTCTATAGTTAACTGTTTATCGTATTTCACTGTGTATTTAACATTTCGTACTGTTTAATAGCCATTTATACTGTTTACTAACTGATTGCGTAGTTAATGATTGATCGTACTATTCGTATTGAGTAGAACTGTTATTTTAATTGTTGATTTCATTTTCTTTCTGTTGGTCTTGATAGCCCTGGTATAGTGCGGTTTTGTTGTTGATGTTGTACAACGAGTTAGTTAACACTCTCTTAAGGCCTTAAGAGACGGTTAACTAACTTTGGTTGATGGGCATGTGTAGATAGGGGATTGTCTTGTGGGAAGTCATGACCCCGCTGGATGTCTTATATTTGCGAGTAAGTCCTAAGTGAAATTTATGATTTGAAAATACCAGGTGAGCTAATGGACCAGTTGACTTTTACTTTTATATCTCAATATTTAGTTTATTATTACTACATCAGCTGGTGCTGATGATACGCAGTTAAAAGGATGGTGTGTGAATGTGGCACACCCGGGATTGTTGGATAAAGTGTTATCATTAAAATTGAAATAGGCGAATTGATTGAAATAAGTCCCACGGTTCTGAGTTGATGTGTATCTGGAAATAGTTTAGATGAAAGTTGTTGCTGTTCATGCGGCATACACTTTTATGATATTCAGCAGTGGTTTGGCTCGATGGTTTAGAAAATAATCGAGGTATAAGAATCACTGGAATCGGACGTGACAAAGGGACGTAGTTGATGACGATAGGCATTCTGATTCTCACACGAGAATAGAACAATATCAGCTGGCAATGAGATCATACAGCTCATGTGCCTATTAACTCTAGCATCCTACAGGCTTATCCATCAATAGGCAATGTACAGGACATGGACATTGTAGCATCCTGTAGGAATTAATAACATAATCGAAATTTATATATCAACTATATGTCACTCATACAATGGCATGCCACAACAACACATTCCGTAATGTTGTTAGTTAGCTGAGAGATCGCATCAAATCAGAGGCCGCTACCACCGCTTTGTCTATGTGAGGCATCATCTCGATAGAAGAATAGCACAGAGTTTGATTGGTCAGAATGACGTCATGATCAATGAGCGTCGATCAGACTCTGTAGCAAAGAATTAAACAGCATAGGTTTTGTGATTGAAATTGAAATAAAGGGATCGTTGATTGGTCAGAAAGACCAACATTTACTAGATAGAAACTTCTAGGCAGGAATAAGCAGAAGTTGATTGGCGGACTGATTATCCGGGCCAATCAAGCTGTGCTTATAACGTACCTAGAAGAATCATCAGAACAGATTTAGGTAGAATCTAAATATCTAGATATGCATAGAACCTCAGAATCAGAGATTCTGAGGGCTATATAAGACACACTTTCAGTTAAAGAAAATCAATCAATCCAACATCGTGGTTCACGTAACACATCGCTGGTATTACGTTCGTGGTTAGTTGTAGAGTAGTGTAGCTTAGCATTCACTTGATTTGTACCAGCAAGGTACCCGTTGTACTTGAGCAAATTGTATGCTCCAGCTTAAATATCTTTATCAGTTTTGTACAGTTAGAATATCTTCAATAAAATTATCCTCTTACATATAGCAAGACACTAGTTTGGTTAATTTATTCAAGTCAAAATCATCGTTATAGTCTGATCCTAGAGTTGGAAGAAACATCAAATCCGTACTGCTATATCTTCATAGTCAGATAGGCCCGACAGTCTTTCAAATAAATATCGTCATAATCATCTTCACGACGAGGCGAGCTGACTGTCAGTATTCTTCTTCAGCATCGGTAAGAGGTTGTCGCAGCAACCGCTAACATCATAGATCTTACCGTTGGCGGAGTGGAATCGTCGAGTAAACAATTCCCAAAGTCATGCCTGAAGAACCCAAAATCTTCAACGTGACCCGGAGTAATATTGGAGTTCAGTGATGCCATTAGCGGATTTAGAATTGTACAAGGACCAGGAATAGCCCGTCAAGTGTACGAATTGTATGTCTTTGATGGATGTACTATTTAATAAACATTATATTGAATATTTTGAAATTAATTTGACTTGTCGCTGTTGCTGTCATATGCAGCCATAGGCAGCCATAGGCAGCAACAGCACCAGTCAAAGTAGTTTCAAAGTAATCAACATGTTACCTGTATAGTTACCTTGAATTTGGAATCACTATGGGTGTTCTTAAAAACAACTGAACCAACTATACTGACGAACTCTAGTAGTAAAACTGTCAGCAGAGCCGAAAGCATTCTGGCTGCGCATCTATCAAAGTGGCCAAAGCGAAGACCGCACCAAACTACGCCAGGAGCGCAATAATAATCTGCGCAATATTAGCGAATGTTTAAAAGATTTTGCTATTCAACAAGCAGACTCCCTAACAGATGAGATCCTTGCCACAAAATGTTTCGGGGAGCCCGAGTGCTGAAAGTTACTGACTGCACACCACCACTCACTGTACACAATTCTGAAGGACAATTTATCAGGATTGACCTGGGCAAAGCCGAGGCGATTCAAGAATGGTTCAAGAAACAGTTCACTGACCACAATGATGAGCCCTTACAGCCGTTCTTAGGAGACCCCAGGTCATTACTAACAACAATTCAGACAGCAGAAGATGAGAAGGCACTGAAAGCCCTAGAAAATGGGCGTGCATCTGGACCTGATGGCATGAGCGATGAACTATTCAAATATGCAAGTGACAGTATCTAAAACCGATCCAGCACCTAATCAATTCAGTTTTTATTGCTCCTCAACAACATACGGAAAATCCTATCCAATGTTACTCTATGCGGCATCCGAGACAAGATCGATGAGATCACCGAATCATGTCAAAGTGGCTTCAAACTTGGACGCAGCTGCGCAGACATTGTATGGGCTCAATGTATGCTTGTGTCGGTAGTCATGTCAAAGCACCGGGATTTCCACAAAATAGGCATTGACATGGCACGTACCTGCGACACAATTAAACACTCAAAGATCCTAAATGTACTACGGTTGCAAAGAAGATGAACTACGACTAGTGAGACTACAGCTTGCAAACACCAAGCTGAGAGTACGAGTCAAGTCAGTGAAGTCTGCAGAGATTGCTGTTCACCTGTTACCTGGCTGCTGTATTGAAATCCGTGCGGAAATGTTCCACAACACCAAACCCCGCAGTGTTAATATTGGGCATGCCGCTAGAGATGGAATATGGCCACGATGTGGACTTCATAGACGAGAGAAAGAAACCCTTTGACGAACGTCTCCCAATAGGTACAGGCAAACAAAAAATTAAGAACCTCGTTATAAATGCATCCAAAACAGAGTTTACCCACATATACCTATCCACAAAGCATGAAACTAAAGAAAACAATGATCCACTTCGTGGCGGCGACCCATGGAGGAAAAGTAAAATTCGGGGCTCACTGCTTTGCAGTACTGCTGACATTGCGGTAAGCTGCGTCATGGGGAGTATAGCATTCCAGTCCTTCTGGAAACTCTGCGTATCCTTCATGATGTTAACTGTAACAGCTGAGCAGCTCCAAAGGCAGCTATAGACGAACTCGATGCCTGCCAGCGCAAACAACTATGCGCCATCACTGGACACCGATGGCCATACAGCATAATCTCCAATAATGCACTATACAAGATGCGTAATACGTCGCCGCTGTCTGTAAAAGTCGCCCAGCAAAGATGGCCCATGTTTGGACATGTGCTAAGGATGCCAGAAGAGACACCAGCACAGAGGGTCATGGAATTCGTCCTACACGGAGCCAGCAAATACAAGGCCAGGAGAGGACGCCATTGCATAAATCTGCTACGCGTGCTACGAGGTGACCTCAAGAAAGCAGGACTAGGTACACTCAAGTCAAGAATGGACCTGAGGAAGCTAAGGATTTCGGCTGAGGATAAGACACAGTGGGCAAAAGCGAAGAAGGACTGATTGCAGCTGTAGGATGTTTCTACTACTACAGCCGCAGAATATTTACTGATCAGTAAAAAAATATATTAACGCTATAGTCATTGTAATTCCGCTAGCGCCAACGCAGATAGAGCTATTTAAAAGCTGGAAAGACTGGTTGACACACAGTTACCACCGACAATGGACCTTTCCCTGTTTTGCCATGACCCGCCCATCTCTAGCTAAGCTCCACCCACACCTCGATCGTGTTGGGATCGATCTCTGAACTCCCTGACTATCAATTTCCAGAAAACTATACAGGTAAGCTGTTGAATATTTTGAAAGTAATTTGACTGGGTGCTGTTTGCCCAGTCAAATGACTTTCTAAATATTCAACAACATGTTTATTAAGTAGTAGAGACATACAATTTGCACAACGTGTCGGACTATTAAGGGTTAAATACGTATAGCATCATTATGACGTAATGATTATAACGTCATCCTACACGTCGCTTAGCTGATTATTACGTCATATGACTCTGGAAAGGTCCATTAGATGAATCCAATTCGTCACTCAAGTATATGGCGTCATTCTAAATTACGTCACATGTAGGCTGACGTCACACTCAAAATGCATAATGATGAGGTAGCTAAGTCCGTTATGAACTATGAATAGTCCATTAGTTGTAAGTATGTCTTTACTATTTCATAAACAGTATGTTGAATATTTTGAAACTAATCTGACTGGGCGTTGTTGCTGCCATAGACAGCAAGCCACCCATTCATGTTAGTGTCAAAATATTCAACTGCTCAACTGTATAGTTACCTTAAAAATGGGATTCTGGAAAGTCAGGGTTCAAAGTATATAAATCGATCTCAACACGTGCAAAGCATGGGGGAGCTTAGCTAGAGATTGGCGCGGCATAGCTAAAAGTGAATTCGTCAATTTGCTATCTGGAAATAATGACATTGACAACAGATGCGTCTCCCAGAGACGAATGACACCGTATCTCAAACTGTCCTAGAATATCAATATCAGTGATGGTGGTAATGGGCTTTTCCAGTTTTAGATATGCCCCGCCCATTTCTAGTTAAGCTCCACCCATACATCACACGTGTTGAGATCGATCGATCCCTGAACTCCCTGACTATCAATTTCCAGAAAACTATACAGGTAAGCTGTTGAATATGTTGAAACTAATTTGACTGAGCGGGGTGTTGTTGCTGCCTATGGCAGCAACTTCACCAAGTCAAATTCGTTTCAAATTATTCAACATCATCTTTATTAAATAGTAAAGACATACAATGCATGCAACAACGCAATTATGCGCTCGTGACGTACGTGATGATCTACGGCATTCATGACGTCTTTGATTATGACGTCATCCTACACGTCACGTAGTTCATTATGACGTGTTATGATGGATGGATAAACTTGAACAGTCAATGGACGGTGGTGATTACATATCAATTCCTCCATGCCATTCAGATGATCGCTATAGTATAGACAAGTTTGACAGTTGTCCAACCAGTCATTGGAGCTGAGAGAAAATGTAATTCTAATATTTGGGTACAGTAGTGATCATGGACATTGTGTTGGTGGGAAATGCACAATCACAAATATGTAGCCTATGTATGGTGCTCCAGGCCCGTATGGTGGGGTGGCGTGGTCGAACGAACCCCCTAAAATTTGTCAATTTTTGTTTAATATCTGTGTATTAGATTTGCCTATATTTGATATAAATATGAGTCAGATATGACTATGTTGAAATCATCTATTTTGTTGATTTGTGTGCCTAGATTGCGGGAAAATGTGCTCATAGGAAAGAAAGTAGAATTCTCTATTTCTGCACATACACAAAGTATTCATTTTACTTTTGTTGGCAATTTTCAAATTTACCACGGACCAAATATTACAGCAAAGTAAAAAATGGTAGTCAGTAGGAGTAGGGTAATGTCGATTATCCATATATTTCTATAAGCATGTATACATTTCTTTGCCATGTGAAAGTGGTGATACGTTCAAAGTGTGTGAACTATCGCAGTTGTCAAACTTTTAATTTCGTTCAGGCTAGTTACTAACTGTTTCGCAGATATACTGATATAGCCCATTCCAGATTCTTCTAGTATATTCTTAATCTGGTTTAGCTACATATACTGTATGCTAGGTCGTGTTCTCACTAGAGAGCTAATCGGGAATAACGCCACGGGTCAGTTTTTGCGTTTCGCCGGTTAAGTCTCTAGTGAGAAGCATGGCTTTAGTTTGAGAATAATCATTTAAAAATTATTTTTGTCCATTTGGACAAACAGTTTAGATTTGACAAAATATAAATGGTTTCTAATTTAAATTTTATTTTGTAAATTTTCCCTGAAGCAGACATATGTATAATAATAATAATAATAATAATAATAATAATAATAACATAATAATAATAATAATAATAATAATAATAATAATAATAATAATAATAATAATAATAATCTGTTTTCGCCGTCCTCATCGTCGTTGATGTTCATGCTCTCGTCTGTGATTATCAGTGTGAGACACCTTACTTAAGGACCAAAGCAGCTTATGTAGCAACAATATATGTCCAATAAAACCCACCGTATGGTGTTTCAGTCAATAACGTGACTCACAGATAATCCATCTTGCAATCCTCTGGAGCAGAAAAGCATACTAGGAACGGTAATCCATCATAATAATATGAGTTTTAGGCCCCGTTCTCGCTAGAGACTTAATCCGGTGTGACGCCATGTACTGAAGTATGGCGTTACTCCCGATTAACTGTCGAGTGAGAACATGGCCTTAGACGTATAAGTAATCTCTGCGCTAGGCGCATGTTTGCGCTAAGCGCATGTTTGAGTGTGCGTGATGTAAAACTGTATCAGAACAACATTTTAGATTAAACCCTGTTTATAATAGACACCGCATGGGCCGCCAGAATTGGTCATTAATAGCAGGTGGTCACAAACGGCAACTCGTTGGGCATGATACATGCATTTGGAGGCGGTGTAAATATACTGATGGTAGAGGTAACTAAGGGGCAGTGTTCTCACTAAAGAGTGAATTCAGAGTAACGCCATACTTTAGCATGGCGTTATTCTGGATTAAGTCTCTAGTGAGAACACGGTTTAAAACCGGTTGTAAGCTGTTGAATATTCCGAAACTAATTTGAGTAGAGCTTGTTGCTGCCGACGGCAGTAACAGCTGCAGCTCCTATTCAAATTAATTTCAAAATAGTCAACATAATGTGTATTAAATTGATAATTTAAGACATACAATTCAAATTCGCATACATCGTGATGAACATTTCAGTTTTCGTGACTCAGTCTAGCCAACGCCATTATGATGCTGACGTCAGAAAACAAGTTACGTAATTGATTATGACGTCAGATATATGAGCGACGGCTCGTATTCCTCCAATGAAAAGAATACGTAATATCCAAATGGCGCGATTCCTCGTCTTCTTACAAGTGGACAGCGTTCCTTTAAGTGACCATGATGATAGTGTCTGTGGTTATTTCTATAGATTTATGTCCGACCAACCAGTACGTCCGCATAGCCCCCTTTCCCTGCAAACAATAATAATATTAATTAGAAATTAGTTATTATATTACTGTATTACCATACCGTCTCCACCGTTAACATTTTTACTCTAACAAAACAGAAACAATAAATCCTCTATGCTGTAGGGAATAACATGGTGAATATTTTGAAGCTAATTTGTCTGGGATCTGTTGCTGCCTATGGCAGCAACCGATGGCATCAACCGACTCCAGTCAAATTAGTCTCAAAATATTCACCATCTTTCCCTTATTTTTTTAAATCACAGCCAAAAGTTGTGTACATTTCCAATAGAAATTACTCGTCACGTGTTTGTTTTTCCTGAAGTGCTGAAGAAAGACATGTATTTCCATTGAAAATTCTGTGGTTAAGATTTGCAGAATAAAACCGTTGTCATCTTGGAAACATCCGGACAAATTTTTTTTGTATTTTACTCTTACCTATATGCATAGCCTATCTGAGTAGTAGAATGGAAAATGACTGACCGGTTTTCATTTTACTCTAGACAGTGTATCTTCAGGGGGCACCTACCTAGAACACGTTGGGGCTTTGTGTTCAGTAGGGAAAACGTTCCAGAGCGCTCTGCGCGTTCACAATCGGCTTTTCTCGAGTTTTGTATTATATGATGTAATTAATGCGAAACCAGAAGATTGTCACTAGTTTGTAGATTTAACAAAACGTTTTGAAACGTTTTCCCTACTGAACGCAAGGTTGGACACTTGTCTTATATACGTAGTCCTAAGAGTGCATCATTTGATGCCTTCACTCTAAATCATATTTTGTTAGAACTAATGATGCGAAAGTATACACATCAGTGCGCGGTGTAGGACTGTTTCCATCCTGGGATCTTTCTTGTATGGCGGCCATCTTGGATTCCAAGATGGCCGGCATGGAAAATCACATTTGCCTGATATCGCAGATTCTAGACTGGATAGAAGCATGGATGTATGTCGATACCCCAGTAATGGCTATATTTAGAACATTATAAGCCGTCTCTGATGGCAAATATTCCCAATACCATCAGTAAGCCACTTCAGAATCTACCAAAATAAGGAATGTCTACAGTGACGTTGTAGTGCCTCAATGCCCATACGAAGAGTAAGATAAACTCCAGCTGATATTCAGCGGGGAAATTGTTTTGCTCGACTTTACACGTCAATCATCTTGAAATCCAAGAGGACCATCAGATTCGCAAGATTCCAGTGTGGAAACCAGCGTATTGCCATTCAGTAACACAGCTGGGTCTATTGATGAATTAGGCAAAAACTATTTGCAAGAGTAATTTTTTCAATATCTACAACTGGTCTTCAAATGGATAAAGAACACTTTAAAACCTTAGAATATATTCATGATGAAAACTTACTTATACCAAGCGATTTCTCCACACTGACGATCTCTTTATGCTACAGAATGGTGGTCTATATATAAACAGGGTTGTATTTACTGATACAATAACTGATCTACTTTCTCTCGCTATAAATCGTTACCACATGTATCAAAGTAACACCATAGCTAACGAAAAAATATATTTCCAGAAACCCGATACTAACCACATGACTAGTTTAGTTCTTTGGCTTTCCCACCAGACTGGATGGACACATTTATCCACGAACTGGACAGACCTATGGCAGGCTCGCATATTATGGGCTACGATGTGGAAGGAAACTACTGTAATTTCAAAAATACTGATATTGGAAATTGTGGCTGCATTAAGCGCCAACAGGTAACAAGAACGCTGTTCCCAAAATTACACCGGTTAAAATACAAAAGAAATTTGAATAATACACGATTTTAATGCTAAAATAGAGACATAAGTTCCAAAGGTAATTGTTGAATCCATCAATTAATGACTATTACACAATGACTAGTAAAATATACCTTTCCATTTTTAGCCATGCTCCACCCACACCACGTCCGTGCTGGGATCGATCTCTGAACTCCCTGACTATCAATTGCCAGAAAACTATGCAGGTAAGCTGCTGAATATTTTGAAACTAATTTGACTGGGTGCTGTTGCGCCTATGGCAGCAACAACGCCAAGTCAAATTAGTTTCAAAATATTCAACAGCGTGTTTATTGAATACAATTCGTACAACGTGTCGGACTATTAAGAGTTAAAGTTGGGACATATAGAATCATTTGTGACGCAATGATTATGGCGTCATCCTGCAAGCCGTTTAGCTGATTATGACGTCATATGACATTAGAGTGATAGATGGATACTCAGCAAAGGTCTATTGACTGGACATTAGTTCTGGTGGCTAGTGGCGCATCCAAGTTAGCTTAACCCTTTAATGACTAAATTTGTTTCAAATATTAAAATATTTCCTTATTGAATGTCCATTTGCAGGCCAAGACCATTTTTGAAAATTTACCACTGGAATGGCTGGCTCGGTTATCGAGTCAGTCATTCGCGTGGTAAATTTTCAAAAATAGTCTTCTCTTGGCCCGCAAATGGACATTCTCCAAGAGAACTACAGAGGCCGGTTTTGGCCGCTTCGTCATGAAAGGGTTAAATCTCTCACAAAGGTCACCCATTGTCTATGTTGTTAACAGTTCTCATAAGAGATACATAAAGGTGGAGGCTTTCCATTACAGTTCTAAATCTTCAGAAATAGTTGTCTCTTGGTCTGCAAATAGTTATTCATCAAGGCCATTGTTTTCGCCGGCTTCGTCGTGAAAGGATTAAATCCATACACATGAGATAATAAGCTATGCTACCGAAACTTTGAAGCTGAACAAGTAGGCGTCATTCTACTGCAGAGCAGCTTATTTACAGTTACTTCAGTAAATGGCTTGTAGTTGTTGTTACATTTGTTATTATTATCGTCCTTGTAGTTGCCATAGCGGTACTTGTCCAGATTGTTGTTGTCGCTACTTCACTGATATTGATATACCTCTTGGCTGAGCTGAGTAATTAGCGTATCCCCGCATCACTACCGTAATTCATTCTATATTCGGAGGCCTCCAGAGGACACATGGGAGGATTAAACTATCTCGGTCAAGTCGGCTCAAGTGAAAATTCCACGAGACGATAACATGGGTTAATCGATAATTAATTAAGATATTCTTTTTGTAATGAAGTAGAATATAAACAACATCAAGGTAAGAAAGGCCATTGATATAGAACAAATATATAAGTGAGAAAAGGTAGTAGATTAGGCCTTGGAAAATTGGATAAGCATGTAAGTAGGTAGGTATGCACGTGTGTGAGTGGGTAAGTAGGTCGATATTTGTGTGTGTATTTATGTGACTGGTGCACAGGATGGCGGCGGGTGGGCTGGCTTATGGACGCGCGGACGGACGGGCAGACGGGTCGATGGACTGATGGGCAGATAGACGGATGGACGAACGAATGCTATCGTACCACTGACCTTGATGTCAACATCTCCCCTCTCATCCACTACAAATTCTCCGTGTAGTCTCAAGTGTCTCTCGGTGGCCTCTGTAATCTGAATGCGCAATGCTGTGAACATATAGTAAGATTGATATATCAATGACAATTGGGATTATAATTAATAATGGAAACAGGCATCAAACGCTCTATTCTTTGTATCCGAGGCAGGTGGTCTCTTGAGCAGGTTTAACCATATGCGTTCTTCCAAATCAGAACGGATATGATAAAGATGAGGCGGTGGCGATGGTGGTGGGGGTGGCGGTGGCGGCGGCGACCGTGGCGGTGGCGGCGGTGGCGGCGGCGACGGCGACGGCGGCGGCGGTGGCGGTGGCGGTGGTGGTGGAGGTGATTCAGTGACGGTGGTGGTAGTGGTGGTACTGGTCGTGGTGGTCGTGGTGGTTGTGGTGGATCTGGTGGTGGTGGTGATGCTGCTGCTGCTGCTGCTGCCGTTGCTGCTGCTGCTGCTGCTGATGCTGCTGCTGGTGGTGGTGGCGGTGGTGGCGGCGGTGGTGGTACTATGTCCATTATGGGCAATGCTAGATTATCTCTAACCACGTATGTTGAGAGTGTATCTGGTCGGTGATAGTAAAACTTAAACTTAAACACCACCTCATGTCAGCCATAATTACTCACGTAGTCCAGTAGACTCCATTCTAGAGGCCGTGTTGACGGTGTCACCAAACAGGCAATACCGTGGCATTTTGTAACCAACCACGCCGGCTACCACAGGACCTAAGAAAAAGCGTATTAAATAACAAACAACGAACACACAAATATGTATAGTAGATTAGATTTCTCTATGAGGCAGATTTGAATGGACGAGTTAGTGGTTGCTGAAACAGATGATTTTGATTAGTCCAAACATATACGGTGATGTAGCTGCCTGGCATACAAATGATATCGCCCTGCATGGTTGTATGAGATCGTAACGTAAGTGGCGTGCCACAGACGCTGATATTCTAGGACTAGTCGGCGGTAGCTAGTTGCTCCAGATATGTTTAACCCCTCTCGTGGCAAGTTAACCTTTTAATTGTCAAAAGGCCTATGATGTGTGTTGAGAATCGTCCATTTATAGGCCAAGAGTGTCAGTAGTAAAGGGGCCGGCTGTCAGCTATTGCTATGCAAATGAGCGCTTGAACTATTTAAATACTGTGTTCTGATTGGTTGATTTGAATGAGTGGGTGGAGTCTATTGTTCTAAATGAGTGAGTGGCCGCTATTGTTCTAAATGAATGCGTGGCTGCTATTGTTCTTGCCAGTGTCTGCTCTAAATGTCCGACTACAGGCTATTGTCTGTTATGACATATCCGTGTTAATGCATAGATTAATGTGTTTTAAATAGATATTAACACGCGTGCGTTGATCATGTTCTAGCTGATCATGTTAACGTATTAATTAGGTGGATGGCGGCGCCCCCCCCCCCAATCCCCCCCTCGTGGTTAAAAAGATATTTTGAAACTATGTCACCAGTCATTTAATTTTCAAAAAATCAGAGTGAACCACAGCGTTACACGGGTAATATATAGGTAAACTAATCGATGTTGTATGTATAATATTATATAGATAATAATCATGTATCTATCGTATTTAAGGAGGGGTCTTTAAAGTGGCAGTCATTTAATTATTAAATTTTCAAAAAAATGTGCTATACAGGCGACTGCACATGTATACATGCGGCAACATGTGTATGTACATGGATGCATGCCATGATTTAGGTTTGAAAAATCAAAATGTTAAAATATAATATCTGATAAAAATTTTGAAACTAACCCTAATTGTAGCTTCTTATGTCAAATTAGTTATCAAAAACATATTCGTTCAAACTACCATTGCGCCACTCTTTACGTTTGCAAAAATCAAAATGTTAAAATACTTTATCTGATGAATACTTTGAAACTAGCGCAAATTGTCACTTCTTATGTCAAATTAGTATAAAATAATATTCGCTTGAACTACACTTGCTACGACTTAGGTTTGAAAAATCAGAAAATAACATTTTATGACTTTTGTAAGTTATATGGTATTAAATTGTGACATTTGACCCTCTCTTGACCAAACAGGATTTAGAACAATAGCGTCCAGCGGCCACCTGCATGAACAATAGCGGCCACCCACTCATTTAGAACAATAGCATCCAGCTCCCACTTATGAACAATAGCATACAGCACCCACTTATGAACAATAGTGAACACCTGTATGAACAATAGTGCACAGCAACCACCTGCATGAACAAAATGGGTTCTAGTTAGTATAAAAGCGATATGATTTAACATAAACACATGTATTGACCGCTACCTGCTATAAAATTGATTGAAGATGTTAATAGAATTGTGTTAAATTAAATAATGAGAGTTTAATGTGTAAAGAGGTTGTCAATATATAGCAAACATATTCTCCTGATAGTAATCTTGTTTCTTAAAGCAAATAGTGAACTATATTTGACCATTTAGCATTAGGATATCAATTTACTCACAATGGATGATAAACTAAACGAACACGAGAATGCTATTAATGTGATCGTACAGCAGATGGCCGACGAGGATTTCATGGCATTAAACAATGACACTACACAACGTTTGTATTGGACACCATGTGAAAGCATACTTGACCAAGCTCATCAACTGCCTATCTTCGATCAGACAGAACAACACGTTGTTCAAAACGAGACTAGTGACTACGTGTCGAACTTTATGCAGCAAATATCATCATGTATTCCACTTGCTAATGATGATCTTAATCAATATTTGCAGCGTGTTGAGCCTGAGCTATTGAGCAATAATGAACACTTTCTAACTGATTATTTAGATAATGACATCGTACCCACTCCTAGTGATATCACGATGGATGCGAATATTATGCGGCAAATACCTGACTGTTTACCGCGCGCTGATATACCTTCTATGGAGGATAAACTAAACGAATAGGAGAATGCTATTAATGTGATCTTACAGCAGACGGCTGACGAGGATCGCATGGCATTAAACAATGACACTACACAATGCATGTATCGGATGACCATGCTCATCAAGTGCCTATCTTCGATCAAACAGAGCAACATGTTGTTCAAAATGAGACTAGTGACTATGTGACGAACTTTATGCAGCAGATAGCATCATGTATTCCACTTACTAATGACGATCTTAATCAATATTTGCAGGATGTTGATCCTGAGCTATTGAGCAATAATGAACAATTTTTAACTGATTCTTTGGATAATGACATCGTACGCACTCCTAACGACATCGTGATTGATGCGAATATTATGCAGCAAATATCTGACTGTTTTCCGCACACTGATGTACCTTCTTCTAACCAGCCTCAGTACAATGGTGTATTGGAATATGGTAACTATATAAATGAGCCTACATGACAAGTGCCTATCTTTAATCAAACAAACCAGTGAATCACGCAAAATGATACTAGCGATGATGTGGAGAACATTATGCAGCAAATATCTGCATGCATTCCATTCACCGATGATGGACTTGATCAATATTTGCAGCATGTTGACCTCGATCTATTCATCAATAATGAACAATATCTATTAGATCTGTTGGATAGTGACATTGTATCCGCTCCTAATGACATCGCGCTGGATACGAATATTATGCAGCAAATATCTGACTGTTTACTGCACGTAGTTGTACCTTCTTCTACCCAACCTCAGTTAAGTGATGTATTGGAATATACAAACGATATAAGTAAGCCTACATGACAAGTGCCTATCTTCGATCAAACAGAACAAAATGTCGTTCAAAATGAAACAAGTGATGATGCAGTTAACATTATGCAGCAAATATATGCATGCATTCCATTCACTAATGATGATCTTAATCAATATTTGCAGCATGTTGACACTGAGCTATTGAGCAATAATGATCAATTTCTAAATGATTATTTAGATAGTGGCATCGTACCCACTCCTATCGACATCATGATGGATGCGAATATTGTGCGGCAAATATTTGACTGTTTACAGAATCTCAGTTCGTTGATGTATTAGATGTAAATGTAGCTACACGACAAGTGTCTATCTTCAATCAATCAGAATGGTGAATCATGCAAAATGTGCTGAACGTAAAATATCTGCATGCATTGCACTGACTAATAATGATCATAATCAATATTTGTTACATGATGAACACAATCTATTGATCAATAATAAGTAATTCCTCTTATATAATGACGTCACATCTACTCCTATCCAACCTCAGGTAGGTGGTGTTCTGTGGATTATTCAAACTACATAACATCGAAGATTATACATATGTTCCGTAGTAAAAATATCATATTGACGGTACTGAATATGGCGCATCATTTAAGAAATATCCTATTGCTGATTTGCCATTAACTCATTCAGAGTTTATATCAGGCATGGTTCAAACTCTGCTCAATACTTATAGCACCTAAATCAATCAATCAAATGACCATGTAAGAATTGAGATCATTCAACCGGCATTGGATATGCCTATCATGATGGATTTTATGGCGTGGAATAAAATTACAATGGATCAAATTTTGGATTCGATTGAAAAAGTAATTCAGTCAAACATTAACTGCAAGCTATCAGATGGCTCCATGGTTCACGTTTTTCGTGTTGAGGACCAAAACTATGGCAGTCAGCATGATATTCACCGCAGTGCAATCAAACATGATAATTTAAATCTGCTAAATATACATTGTGATGATAAAGACGAGTACAAGCATGTCAACAATGTATTATACCTGTCCATGCAGAATATCCATTCTGTTTTGCAGCCGGTATATATTTAGGCATAAAATTTATCAAGAAAACCAAAATCAGATCACTAAACACGAATGGCACAATTTGATTCAAAATAAAACATGTTAGATGTATATCGCGCGCAAGTATCATGCAGCATGTTGTATTCCTGAATGTGAGATTAATAATACTGACTGGTTAAAATTTCCTCAACATTTCGGCAATGATTTAGTATCCGCATCTACTCTGAGTCAACGCATGAATGTCTATTCAGTAGCAACCCTACTACTACTCTACCATCAATATATCTTTCACATTCGGAATGCGATAATCACATTTCCTTAATAAAATCTATCATGGCATTTCTTATGGTGTGCAATTACTGTCCCCATTGCGATGTATCATATATTAATACACATGGTTGCATAGCATTCTGTCGCCGATGTTCCTCTACTAAATTAGGCATCAATGGGTGTAATTCTACAGTTGCATCGCATATGATAATGTGTAATGATTGTCATCGTAAGTTTTATGACAAGTGATATATGACAAATCATCGTGCAAAAGGGACATGTGAAATCGTAAAGGCCTGTCCCCTCTGCTTCTTACAGGTACCTAACGTGCGTGAGGAACACATATATGGAATGACTAAATGTCATGCATGTAAAGAGAAGCTCAATGTTAATGAAGAGCATATTTGTTTTCATAAAGTAATTGAAGAAACATTATCGCATGCGCATGCCATGAAAATGGGTGATGAGGATCTAACATACGAATCTTATCAAAAATACATCATTTATGATACTGAAACATATTTAGAACCTGTTAACTATACTGACACTAATATTGTCGGCGAACATAAAGTTGTGCTCTGACATGTGCATTGAGCAGTCACTCGAAGCTAAGTGTGCCACATGTCAGCGAGGCATGAATAATGGATATGTTCGCTTTCATAGGTTAGACACTATGGATCAGTTTGTTAAATGGTTAACGCGTATAAAATCTAAGCGTGTTAAAAATGTGTCAATCGAAATTATGTTTTCTCTGACCACCTTGTTATTGTGCACACTGGGTGTGCATATGATTCACTTTCAATACTTCTATGCGTATGCAAGCACATTAACCTTCATCTAAAACCCACAAACATCATAATGCATGGCTGTTCAGTTCATCAATTCCATTAACTTCTTTCCTCTTCCATTATGTAGGGTCAGTGATGCTTTCAATCTTCCTGTGCACAAGGGAATATTTCCCCATCCGCTGAACTCACCTCAGTATTGGGGTAAGGTAATACCCTTTCCCAAGAAGGAGGTATTTAGCATACAAAATATGAAAGCAAATGAACTGCTCAAATTTGTTCAGTGTTACAATGAGCAGATATCTAGAGATGCACACTACGATGTTGATAAAAATCTCATCGAATATTGTAATGATGACGTAACCGTCTTACATTTAGCCTTGTCTAGATTTAAGTCCTTATTTTCTGAATCAACGGATGGACACAATCCATTCATATCAGGGATAACGCTAGCAGGTGCATGTAATGTAGCATATCACACTTTATGTCTATGCTCTGATAGCATGCAGACTTTACCTGACTACTCGCTAGGAGCAAATAGCATGATCGCTGGTGAATGGATGGAATGGGTTAGGTTAAGTGAGGGTTACCAAATCTTACACACACTAAACCAGGGCGAGCAAAATGTTTGCGGGCATTATGTAGACAGCTTCACTCCGCACGAAAATATTATTTTCGAGTTTTGTGTGTGTAAATTTTATGGGCACGAGTCTGATTGGTGCGGCAGTAAACGTGCGCAGACATATACACCATATGGTGATCAGACATACGAAGAAGCATAATCGCTAATGCAAATGGACTAAATGATTTTATCACCGAATTGGACTTATCACACCCCATAGCTCCGCTTGACATGTTATTTGGTGGGTGTACAATCGCAATTCGATTATTTCTGGAAGCAGATGAACATAGTAAGCTAGAATATTTGGACTGTGTTTCCATGTACCAATCAGTGATGAAACAATGTTGTTTTCCAGAATGTGCATACGATGTAGCAAGAGGCAATGATTTGAAAGATAAGCCTGTCCATGATTTCTTTGATCTTATTAAATGCAAAGTCGTCCCTCCTCATGATTTATCCTTTCCAGTATTACCCACTAGAATAAGCGTCCCATGTGTGTACAATGTGCCAAATGCACAAGAATCGGTCACTCTACCATATGCGAACATGTAGAAGAACAACGTTCCTGAGCCACAGTTAGATATTCACCATGGTTATATCATTAAAAAGATGTACGAAGCCTGGTATCATCCTGAGTCATCACAATATGAACAACATGGCGATAAGGGACTATTTTCCAAATACATTAACCGCTTCCTCAAAATTAAGCAGGAAAGTAGCGTGTATCCAGACTGGGTCTGTAGTGAAAGCGATAAAGAGTGATATATACAAAAGTACTATGCACATGAGGCTATGCAACTCAACCCAGCGAAAATATCAAACAATCTGGCTCTACGTTTTGTAGCTAAATCCGGATTGAATATTATGTGGGGCCGTTTTTCGCTACGTGATCACGCAAAGAATAAGATCGTATCAATGCAAAAAGAGCTACTAGAGCTTTTGAGGGATAAAGGTAAATCTGTCAGCAGCATTTTATTCCTCAATAACAATTTTTTAATGGTGGTGTACTCAGTCAATTAAGAGTAGGTCGAGTCCCCATTAAATACCAACTGTTTTCTTGCATCTTTTGTGACAGCTTATGGGCGAGTAAAACTGTATGAAGTCTTGTCCTTAATCGGTCGCCACATAGCCTATTTAGTACCCACGAAGGTGAGCCGACCATTCAAGATCGAAGCCGGTATCTAGGTTGAAATCCCCTCCAACTACGAGTTAACAAGTTTTTATGCACTCGGTCAAAAAAAATATAGTCTTGAAATGAAGCATTGTGATGATCCATCGATTGTTAAACAGGTATCAAAGGTTAAAGGTTTAACGCTGGGTACTGAACAATCAAAACAAGTAAATTTTGATGCGATGTAAAAATCCATCAATCAAATTATAAAGGATGGTGAAATTATGGATAGTAATAGTGTACTACTAAGCTACCCATCTAAGTTCATGTGCACGTCTCAATTTAGAATTCTTTCAGTCAATAGTAGTAAGATGTTCAGACCCATCTTCAAAAAACGAATTTTGAAACTCGGTGATTTATCTTCAGTTCCATATGGTTACACTAGTGTAGTATAAATATAAATAGTAACGTTGTACTTTATCAGTCAGTTCGTAAACAATGTCAGGGTTATCCATAGACGAACAAGCCGCACTCACTGCCCACTCTATGATAGCGTATATTTCTAATTGGTGTGACAATGATAACGATAAGATGCGCACATTGATTATGAGGAGTATGCAATGGGTTTCAAGAGATGGTATAATTAACTACGGGAGGAGTTTGGTCATGACTGAAATCAGTTTGTTGTTATTAACTGAATATGGAATAGAAATTGACCAATGGCCGCGAGTATCTTTATTGCAAAACCTCATTAGAAACTTCATTAGATACCTTATTAGTTGACAATTTCATAATGTACTACTGAACCATGGTCACTATCGTCAACATGGACATCATTCTCAGACACGTGAGAACATTGGTACGCAACTGCCATGTTCATGCAGGTTCACGCTATTGTTCATAAGTGTACGCTGTATGCTATTGTTCATGCAGATGGCTTATGGATGCTATTGTTCATGCAGGTGACTGCTATTGTTAATAAGTGTATGCTGTTCGCTATTGTTCTAAATGGGCATCTGTACGCTATTGTTCTAAATGGCCGTCTGTACACTATTGTTCATGCAGAAGGCCGCTGGATGCTATTGTTGCCAATGTGATTTAAATGATGTTGTCTCGCATGTCACATCTATCACTTTCAATCATTCATAATGTTGACTGTTTACATCAGCAGATCTTTGGACAGATCTGTAGATCTTACCCAGTCTTGCATCTTGATTAAAGTTAAGTTATTAAAGCTAGATGCGGTGGGTACTGAGACATGGCTCGCAGTTGATGAAAAGACGGGTCCTGTGAATAATCTCCTTCATACGATGTTCTCACTAGTGGATGTTTTTTTAATGGAAAACGTGTCAGTGACTCAAATGAAAATTACACACACTTTATTTTGAAACATTGCATAATTATGGAAGCAATGCCACATCCTCGCATCTCCAACTTGCAGGATGGCGAATGGACAATATTGGTGAATTTGATAATGTCGCCGATATTAACTTAGGATTTCAAGCACGCAGAAAAATGATGGCTGATAGTGAGACAGTGCAATTAATTGGGCACATACACACTGATATGTTCCTGCAGGATCAATTTGTGATCAGATCGGTTGATTTGAGAGTACGTCTGTAGTGGAGTAAAGATTCTGTCGCCATATGTCTACAGACGATCGCAAACCTAAGCTGAAGTTTTTGTCAGCTAACATATTTGTACGTAATGTTATACCATCCTCTGATCAGTTAGTATCGCACATGGTTACTCTGAGGAAGATGAGTGCCTAATACCCTATTCGTCATGTTGTATGTACAACTTTTATGGTACTGAGTGGAGGTATGAGCATGGATAGAGATAATCTATTGATCGGACAGCTTCCTACAAGGGTATTATTTGGTTTTGTACCAAATGACGCTTATAATGGTGTTGTTACTAAAAACCCATTCAGGTTTTATAATAATAAAACTACCTACACTACATTCTATATTAATGGGGAAGAGGTGGCAACATCGCCAATATGTCCATCATTTAGTGATGACATTTACTCTGATGTCAACTTTTTGCTGTTCATTGGTACTGGAGCACTATTTAAAGACTGCAGGTACCCGATTGACAAAGTGCACTTCAGATATGGCACGACACTATTTGCATGGGATTTTACTCCTGATTTAGCTGATTCAGAGCATATACTGGGTCATTAAAAGTCTTCTTCCATTTTATTGACGCAATACCTGCTGTTGTGTGTGCCCTCTCCATAGGATCCCATGTATAAGCCAAGTCCTGAACTTTCTTCCGCAATTCCGGGGAGCAGATAGCTAACATCGTTGTCAGCTTTGATCCAAACGAAGCCCTAACCAAAATACTGAAATCTATGGAATCATCCGCTACCAGCACCATAGGTGTTCTTAAAAACAACCAAGCTAAGTATTCTGATGACCCTCTAGTAGTAAAACTGTCAGCAGAGCAGAAAGCATTATGGCTGCGCATCTATCAAAGTGGCCAAAGTGAAAACTGCACCAAACTAAGATGGGAGTGCAATATTATTCTACACCACATTAGCGAACACTTAAATAGTGCCGCATTGAAATCTGTGCGGGAAAGTTCCACAAGACCACCAAACACCCCGACCCCCACCCCCTACCCCCCCCTCGTGCAGCCCAACTACCCCCCCCCCCCCACCCCTCTCCCCACCCCTCCCCACACTCCCCCCCCCCCATGTCAATAATGGGCATGCTGCTAGAGATGGAATATGCTGACGATGTGGACTTCATTGACGAGGAAAAGTAACCCCTTGACGAACTTCTGCCAATAGCTGCAAGCAAGCTAAAAATTGAGAATCTCTTTATGAATGAATCAAAAACAGAGTTCACACACATATACCTATCGATAAAGCATGAAACTATAGAAAATGATGACCCACATCGTGGTGGCGAACCATGGAGGAAAAGTAAAATCCTTGGCTCACTGCTTTGCAGTACTGCTGACATTTCTGCATGCTGCGTCATGGGGAACATAGCTTTCCAGTCCTTCTGGAAGCTATGGATTCGTAGATCAAAGATGCCCTTGATAAAGGGGCTATGTTTAAACAATGCAACCTGTGTATCCTTGATGCTGTATAACAGTAACAGCTGGGCAGCTCCAAAGGCAGCTCTAGACAAACTCGATGCATGCCACTGCAAACATCTACACACCATCACTGAACACTGATGGCCAGACAGCATAATTTCCAATGAGGCTCTATACAAGATGTGTAATACGTCGCTGCCATCTGTAAAAGTTGCCCAGCAAAGATGGTCCATGTTTGGCCATGTGCTAAGGATGCCAGAAGAGACACCAGCACAGAGAGCCTTGGAATTCGCCCTACTCGGAGCCAGCTAATACAAAGCCAGGAGAGGACGCCATTGCATAAATCTGCTAAGTGTGCTATGAGGTGACCTAAAAAAGCAGAACTCAGTACACTCGAGTCAAGAATGGGCATGTGGAAGCTAAGGATTTTGGCTGAGGACAAGACACATTGGGAAAAAGTGAAGAAGGACTGACTGCAGCTGTAGGATGTTTCCACTACTACAGCTGCAGAATACAGTAATCATACATACATACTACCTTATACAACAAATGTGATTTGCTATGCTGAATTTGATAATGCGATAGAAATCGGACCAGACTTTAATGTATTAACAGATTATTACAAAATGCTGAATACATTTGAAATAGAGCATCTATTATTCAGTGATGACAAAATGCACGAACACTTCCTCGGAGTTTTTCCAATTGACAATGTACCCGTTCATCCATCTTCATTAGGGATAAGCATGCATCCCAGTAATAAAGGCAGGCAGCACTGGGTCACAGTTTATTACACATCGACGGGAAAAGCAGAATACTTTGACCCTTATGGAAGACGTCCTTCAGACAGAAGAATGATATCAAATATACGCAATGGGTGTCATGCGCGTATTTATTCTTATAAGGGTGAATGTGTTCAACCGGCACTGAAGACAACATGCAGATATTATTGTGTATTTTTCTTATATTATCGTTCAAGAGGGGTAGACATGAAGCATATACTATGGACGCTAAGAAAACGTGACAGAAACGATGCAAAAGAGAAACATTTAACTCTACGAATGAGAGGAATGATGTGGGAAAAAATTGGATAATTAATAATAATAATAATTATTGTTTCTCACGTATTCATAGAATAATTGATGTCGTTAATTTAGTCTATTATTGTATTTTCTTATTTTGCTTCAATGTGTCAATAAAATAAAATAAAATAAAAAAGTGTATTATTTGATCACCACCCCTTATACTGTTGCCCCAATATCGCATTGCAATATTCATGCATACTAATGGAAAGATATCATGTTTATACACATGCACCTGGGCGTATGGGGCATGCACATGCACATGGGGCACACATGGCATGCATGTACACATGGGCCGTACACAGGGGCACGCATGTACATGCACAAGGGCACATACAGGGGCATGCATGCACATGGGGGCATGTGCATGCATGCATGCGCACAGGGGCACAACATATAACTAGCAGTATTACATATTAGCATGCGTACATACGAGCGAGACCTTTATTAAACCCTCATTGACATACCCTCTCCAACCTATATGTCATTTTTCACACCCCACGCTCTCACAAATTCTGATCACAATGTCTAGACAAATGGATAGGCATCTGAGTCAGTCATTCAAATGACAATTTTCAAAAATATTCTTTTATAGGTTTGCAAATATGGATATGAAGAAATTCGATAGGGGTTGGTAGGTGGGTGTTGGTGGTGGGGTGGGTTAGTGCATGGTGTTGGGTGATTTTGTTCATGCAGGTGGTCGCTCTGCACTATTGTTCATGCAGGTGTTTGCTATTGTTCATAAGTGGGCGCTGTATGTTATTGTTCATGAATGGGCACTGGACGCTATTGTTCTAAAGGAGCGGGTGGTTGCCATTGTTCATGCAGGTGGCCGCTGGACACTATTGTTCTAAATCATGATTGGTTGAGATAGGGTTAAATGTCACAATTTAATACCATATAACTTACAAAAGTCATAAAATGTTATTTTCTGATTGTTTAAACATAAATCGTGGCACAATGGTAGTTTAAGCGAATATTTTTTTATACTAATTTGACATAGGAAGTTTCAATTTACGTTCAAAATATTCATCAAATATTATATTTTAACATTTTGATTTTTTTCAAACCTAAATCGTAGCACAATGGTAGTTTAAGTGAATAGGTTTTTTTAATACTACTTTGACATAGGAAGCTACAATTCGCGTTAGTTTCAAAATATTCATCATATATAATATTTTAACATTTTGATTTTTCAAACCTAAATCGCGGCACGGTGGTAGTGTGCGTCTGTGTACATACACATCTTGACGCATGTATAAATGTGCAGCCGCCTGTATAGCACAACATTTTTTTGAAAATTTAATAATTAAATGGCTGCCAATTTAAAGAATCTCCTTAAATACAATAGACACATGATTATTATCTATATAATATTATGCATACAGCATCGATAAGTTTACCTATATATTACCCATGTACCGCTGTATTTCACTCTGATTTTTTGAAAATTAAATGACTGGTGACATAGTTTCAAAATACCTTTTTAACCATGAGGGGGCCCGCGTGACAACCTATTTAATACGTTAAACACGATCAGCAAGAACACGATCAATGCACGTGTGTCAATACCTATTTAAAACACATTAATCTATGCATTAACAAGCATATGTCATAACAGCCTGTAGCCTCATAGCCTGTAGTCGGACATCTAGAGCAGATACCTGCATGAACAATAGCAGACGCCCGCTCATTTAGTACAATAGCAGACACCCGCTCATTTAGAACAATAGCATACAGCGTACACCCGCTCATTTAGAACGATAGACTCCATCCACTCATTCAAATCAACCAATCAGAACGCAGTATTTAAATAGGTCAAGAGCTCATTTGCATAGCAATAGCAGACAGCCTGCCCCTTTACTAACAGTGTCCTGTTTTTTAAAATTTACCACTGGAATGACTGGCTCGGTTACAGAGCCAGTCATACCAGTGATATATTTCCAAGAATTGGACACTCCTGGCCTTTTCGATTTTCTTGACTGTTAATCCATGAATCGTCTGGCGCCTGTAGTGGCCATAACGAATGTCCGTTTGTAGGAAATTTAAGCGCGAAAATTATAATTTTCTTGGAAACGATCTTGACTATTAAATGGTTAATTAATACGGGTAGCATTTTAGGCGCTTTGAGGCGCTGTTGACACATGAAGGGTTAAGCTACTTCTATTCGAGGCACGAACAGACGCCGTTAAATACCGGCGACAAATATTACAACTCAGGTGTTGTATGTGCTAAAATAACTGGCGATCCTGTAATAGATGTGATCATTCGACATCAAAAGCAACGTATCTTAATCTTCTGTTAATCATTATATCACGGGGTGGATATCAAAAAGTTATTCAAGAAAAGAAATTTTCTTACCTGTAAGAACGTTTCATAGAATATGCATAAGCTGTTTTCACGTAACAGTTTGCTTAAACTCTACCAATGAAATAATTAGACCAGAGGAGGTAGTTTCCCAGGTGTCATCAAAGTTGGCCTACTGTTGAATATTTTTAATATAATTGGATTGGTCTTCAAGTCAAATTATACTCAAACTATTCAACACAGCATTTCTTATTAACTAGTATGTGTTTGATTTTATTTTGGAAACATTTACACTTATTTCGGAGCTATATTTTAAATTCAGGAGATATTTCGATATTTACCTCCTTTCTCTTGTGGCAAAATGTCAAAACAATAGGGTTATTGTGAACGAAGCGACTTGGCCAAATGTGGTGCACAAAGCCACACAGGCGCGGGGTGGGTGCAGAGTACACACGGCCCAGCCCCACATTTTTAACCAATGAATATATGTAGCAATTTATCAGTTTACCATTTAATCATACAGACCAGATGCAATAAATTACTTTGAATATTTTGAAACTAATTTTACTGTAAGATGTCTTTGACGAAGGCGAAATTAGTTTCAAACATATCCAACAACGTACGTGTATGATTATTATAAGATTGAGGTCCTAATTGACGCAATGATACTTCGATATTCAAAAGCTAAAATAAACATTCTGGAAAGCAAAATCAATATGAGGTCATAATAAACTACGTGACGTATAGAATGACGTCATAATCAATTACAGCATGAATGACTCGAGTTAGTCCGTCTTAAACGCGTAAGTCTGACACGTTGTACGAATTGTATGTCTTTACTATTTAATAAACATTCTGTTGAATATTTTGATACTAATTTGACTGGGCGCTGTTGCTGCCATAGGCTGCAACAGCACACGGTCAAATTTGTTTCAAAATACTTGACAGCTTACTTCTATAGTTTTCTGGAAATTGATAGTCAGGGAGTTCAGGGATCGCTCGATTCCAACACGGGTTACGTGTGGGTGGAGCTTAGCTATAGGTGGGCAGGACATAGCTAAAACTGGAAAGGTCCATTCTATTTTGGACATGAAACAGCATGGTCACGACTTAATATTGTCAAATTTCTTGGAGTTGTGAGAACCAATAAATTGCCGGAAAAACGAACCGGGATAGTTATTCTATAACCACCCCAGGGGTTATACTTAGAGAATTAGTCGGTCTGCGCTTGCCGTACGCTACTAACAGTACTATATAAATTATCCCACGGTGGCATTGTGCTGACGATAGTCTTGGCATGGCTTGATTATACTATCACGATGGATCGAGATAACTAGAAAATTATCTCAGTTTGGCATTTTCCTGCAGATAGATTCCAATTCTATAACTTTATTCAACCACCCTAGATTATACTTGAATCTTCGTGAAGCTTAGCCACATATGCACACAGGACAGGAAGCAGATAATCGTGTTGAAGATTTGATCAACAGGAAATTAAGAGGATTAGACAAGAGTAGATTATAGCAATTCACAGTATTGGTAGTGAAAATACATTGTCATACAAATAAGTCCATTAGAGAAGTTGACAATATATACGATCAATACATCCAGTATGAGGTACACTGACAGAATGCTCCGCCGATAGGGCCATCCATTTCTATATATAGACATACCCCGCCCATTTTCGCTAAGGTAGGCCAACGCGTTTTATCGAGTTATATACTTTGAACCCTGAATTCTCAGAATCAGATTTTCATTGAAATTATAAAGATAATTGAATGTTTATTAAATAGTAAATCCCTCAAAGACACACAATTCACGTTTCCATTTTTAGCTATGCCCCGCCCAGCTCTAGCTAAGCTCAGCCACACCTCGCTAGTGTTGAGATGGAAGGATATCTGAACCCCTGACTATCAATTTCCAGAAAACTATACAGGTAAGCAGTTGAATATTTTGAAACTAATTTGACTGGGCGCTGTTGCTGCCTATGGCAATAACAGCGTCCAGTCAAATTAGTCACAAAATATGCAACAGCGTGTTTATTAAATAGTAGAGACATACAATTTGCACAACATGTCGGACTATTAAGCGTTAAAACGGGATGTATAATCATTCATGACGTAATGATTATGACGTCATCCTACACACCGCTTAGCCAATTATAACGTCATATGACGTCATTACTCTGGAAAGGTCCAATGGTACAACTGTAGGACATTTCCAGCATCATGACGGCGTATTCTCTGTCAATCATGATTGTGACGTCAGCCTACATGTGGCATAAGTGATGATGACTTGAGTGACACATCGGATCCACCCATTAGATTCTTTAAATGGAAAAACTAAAGCTAAAAATGTAAATATGGTACCACGCCATTAGGGGAATTAAACACAAGATATTGTGTATACTTATCAAGTGAAGCCAGTTAGTCAGATGTAGGCGACATACCACAAGTAACTTCTGGAATCACAACAGTATGCTTAAGTACATAAATGCTTAACACTTCACGGGTTACACGTCTCCCTATGGCGAGGTTATCCCGGTCAACAAGAGTCAGGATAATTACAAAATTATCTCGGTTGATATGGCAGCATTGATTAGGATCGGCGTTGTTTGATTACGCTGGCACGATAGAGTCGCGATAAATAGGGGATTATCTACGATCAGTTTGTCTAATCTGTAAATGGGGTAGTGAAACTAATGGAACATTTATTTGGAAATAGGGATACTTTTACAAAAGCTTCAAATAAATACGTGACATACTAATGGATGCATCCGATCTGACACTCAAGAAGCCTACATAATCAATTACGTCATATGTAGGGTCACGTCACGGGATCGATCGATTCCTGAACTCCCTGAATATCAATATCCAGAAAACTACACATGTAAGCTGTTGAATATTGTAAAACTAATTTGACTGGGTGCTGTTGCTGCCTATGGCAACAGCAGCGCCCAGTCAAATTAGTTTTAAAGTATTCGACCAGATTTCAGCAGCAGCAGCAGCAGCAGTGCCTAGTCAAATTAGTTTTAAAATATTCGACAGAATGTTTATTAAATAGTAAAGACATGCAATTCGTACAACGTATTGGAGTAGTGAGCATTTAAGACGGCCTAGATCGAGTCATTCATGCCGTAATTGATTATAGCGTCATCATATACGTCGCGTAGTTGATTATGACGTCATATGATGGATGGATAAACCATTGACAGAATTACCCCGTCATGAAGCTGGAATAGTCCGTCAAGTGTACGAATTGTATGTCTCTTGTGGATTTACTATTTAATAAATAGTCTCTTGAAAGCTTATGGCATAGGCAGCAACAGCACCCAGTCAAATTAGTATCAAAATATTCAAGAGCTAGCCCATCTAGTTACCTTGATATTGGGATTCTGGGAATTCAGGGTTCGTTGAATCCAACACTGGCAATGCGCGTGCGGAGCTTGACTAGACATATATGGGACATAGCGTAAAACTGGAAGCATCCATTGGTAAAATAAGAAACGACGTAGTCAAACCAACCGCTGTTAATTGTTCAGCTGTATGCCTAGGCACAATACCACCGCTAACGCTAGAATAACAACACGAAACTATATCAAGTATAGATTATTGTCAAACATAACTTAACATGTTTCCAAAACAAAATAGAATGTACTGTTGAATATTTTGATCATAATTGGATTGGAATGTCTTCCAGCCCAATTATATTCAAAATATTCGACAGAACATTTCTTACTCTCTAACATGTTTCTGTTGTTATTTTAGGAACACGTTAACTTATTTATGGGCTGTAATGTACACTAGCCCTTTCATTGACAAATCCCTGAAAAGTAAATTCTGTACGATACAAAACTTATTCTGGTGAATATTTTGAAACTAATTTGACTGGAGGACGTTGCTGCCTAGGGCAAAATATGCAACAGTTTTCCTGTAAGGGTGGATTGAAAATGAGATATGTGCAATTCATCGTTGGTGAAAGGGTTGGGCATATATCATTTGACACGTTCATGCACATCTCAAGTCTCTGGTCTGTAATCAGCCTGAAGCGTACTAAAGCATAATGCGTGTTAGCTCTTGAAACCTCTCAAAAGAAAATTGCAAAATGTGTATGATGCCTATGGCTGCAAATGTTCCAGTCGAATTAGTTTCAAAATATCTTTTTCGCTGACTTGAAATTGAGACACTGGTATTACCATGCTAAAGAGTTAAAGCGGATCGCATAGCTAATCTGCAGACGTCGCATCCAACAAATAATTCAATGATATATTTGTATTTACACCCCCCACCCTCGGAAAACCACGCCCTTATTCCGGCCTTATTCCTAGCGTCCAATAATGTGGTTATCTTTACTAACGATCCGTGTTGCAAGTTCTCTAATAGGGCATCCGGCCCTTTCGTAGTAACTATGATACGTTTAGAGTGGCAATCAGGCAAAACCTTCGACCATAATAACTAAATTTTGATTTTGAGCAAACACAACACAATTCCTAGATGTGGTGGATATCAGGCAAGATTCTAGAAGAACCGGTCCTTGTCTTCGTAGAGGCAAGTGCCACAGGAAAGGTACTAATAGAATGTACGGGGTCCTTGTTATAGTATCGGCTTTTCCAACTAATACTGTACACCTCATGCACACGCCTACGTCAAATACCGCCATGGCACGCTGTAGGCAACATCTTCTGACAACCCTTTGGTCATGATTAGAGACTCTTTAGCAGTGGTATATATACTGTTATTAGATTGTGGAGTGTTGCCAGGAGGCCGATGGTGAAGTATGGAAGATCCCAAAGGATCAATTTCATTAATTAGAGGATTTCTCTGACGAATGGGCATGATAAATAGCATAACAAACCGTTATCCACTTCGCCCCCCCCCCCCCCCGTTAATGGCAAAGTTTAGTCATACAGAAAGAACGTTCAACCCCAAGTAATATGTCGACATATCCACTACGGCGCAAATATATGACTAACTGTCCAACTGTGCCAAGCCACCGGACAATAGCGTCAATGCACAATAACTTTAATCGTGCCGAATATTTTTTAAACAATTTGATTGAAAGACGTTGGTTGCTTAGCCACCCACAACTTTCAATTTTATTGTTTTCGAAATACTGAGCAAGTCCACAGTTCAACCCCATAGGGAATGTAGTCTGTGGAAATTCAGCAGAAATACCGTTACTCATCAGCTAGAGAGCTCGTGTACCAGGACCAGATATCCCAAAGGTTGACAATAAACAGGAAGACTGTTCACCTGACGATGATAGCAGTAATCAACCTCTGATAGTGGCAATGCCGAATGGACCTTTACTATTTATGCATCAATCATATGACGTCATAATCAACAACTTGACGTGTAGGATGATGTCATTATCAATTACGTCATGAACGCATAAGTGGTGACGGGCTATGCGTTGTTGTACGAATTGTATGTCTTTACTATGTAATAAACATGCTGTTGAATAGTTTATATTATCAATTGATGAATCAAATCGGTCGATCAAGTCCATAACGTCATAATGAATTGCTTCACGTGTAGGCTGAAATCACAATCAAAATGTCTATAATGAGTGACGTAGCTAACTCCGTCATGAACTTTTAATGGTCCGTCAGTTGTACTATTTGTATGTCTTTGTCAGCAACAGCACCCAGGCAAATTAGTTTCAAAATATTCAAAAGCTTACACGTTTAGTTTTCTGGAAATTGAGATTCAGAGTTGAGGATTCGCTCGATCACAACACTGGAAAATCGTGGGTGGAGCTTAGCTAGAGATGGGTAGGGCATAGCTAAAAGTGGATTCCTCCATTACTAGAGGGGGCCCTCCAGCCAGGCTAGATGAATTGGCGCGCTATACGATTATGCATATTGAACGATATAAAAAAAATGATGTGCAACAATGCACTCAGTCACTGAATACATACACCTTTGCTTAAGAAGAATAACTAATTTTCGTACAAACAACAAGTCCATCCCATTGCAATTCGTACTTTAAACAAACATATCAATCAATCTCCTCGTAGATAATTTAGATTTCTCATCATAATGGCATTATCTGACTGAAAGAGATCTGTGGCATTTTAACATAATTTTGAGTGAGAATACAATCAAGCCTGACCATAACAGACTGACTTATACTATGCAATCACCTGTCTTTAGTGACCACCTTTGGACATCCCTTTCTGTTAAAGATGTTTTTATTTTATTTTCCTTGTCCTTATTACCTCCCCTTTGTATGTTGACTCCATTGCTCCTTAACCCTATAACACGTACATGTCATAAATGAGAATTCTTGTGAAGTTAGGAATATTTTGTTGGACATTTTGAAACTAATTTCATGCTTCAGTCACTTAAATTTCAAAACATTTAAGAACCTTTCGTTATAGTTGCCTTGAAATTAAGATGCCCAAATTTCAATGGTACGTTGTTAATTTTTTAATCTATGAGTGATGCCAAGGGGGTATTAACCCACCCACACAATAACTCAGTGCATTAACGTTTCCATACCTATTTTCATGATTTATTGAATCCTAAGACAAATCATGTCATTTGCCTACCTGTGTTGATGCCGATCCTAAGCCGGAATGTCTCGTCAGGCTGGTGCGGGATTTCAACATGGCGGATTGTCTCCAGGATATCAAGAGCCATCAGGGAGATCTCGCGAGAGTGACAGATTCCATTTCTGTTCGGCAGACCAGATGCAACCATATATGCGTCGCCTATTTGCCGGATAGAAAGCAAACAACAACAGTAAATTCCAATGTGCCCTGCCTGAGATATGTCCCACTCTCGCCCTTCATCCCACCACACCGCCACACCAACCAGCTCCTCCCACTCTCTCTCTCCCTCTCTCTCTCTCTTTCTCTCCCTCATCCCTCCGTCCCTCCTTCCCTCCCACCGACCCTTCCTGCCTGCGCCTCCCTTACTTCCTCCCTCCCTCTCCCCTACATCACCTTCAGGATATCAAGATACAACGCCATATTGTCCAGGCAAAATTACGTTATTTGTAGGGTGTAAGGTGTCATTTTATTGTTTTGTGCTCATTCCAGCCCTCCTTTCCTCCTTCTCTTACTCTCTCCGCGCCTGCATGCCTACCTGTTTGCACGCATGTCTGCTTGACTACCTGCCTGCCTGCCTCCCTCCCTCCATCCTCCCCCGTTCCTTTGCTCCAACCTCCCTCACTCCAGCCTCCCGTCCTCCATCCCCCCCACTCCCCCTCTCTCTTTCTCTCTCATTATTTTACTGTCTCCACGCGAATATCTGCCACTCGAGGAGACATGGACACAATGTGGCATGGAAAGGAAAGCAATTGATCTTTCCCTTAATGCACGATATCTCAACATAATGTAGATATACACTCTAAAAGGCCCCACAGGAAACATGGTCTTCCCTCCATAAGCTAATATTTTATAAATAGAATAGTGTTTGATGTTTAAGTCTCACCTCCTGTAACAGAGGCGGTCACACTGTGACACATCGCAAAGAGTAGTATAAAATGCAAGCATATTGTATTGTATTGAATATGAATACGTCGACCATATTCAAGATAATGCTGATAGAAACAAGTGTGTATTATAAAGTAATTGGCTTCTATATTGGGAGATCTGTGTAGAAAGCCAATCTCTCCACACAGCACGCACGCCTTCCAACACCTCGGAATACAACCATGCTACTGCTAAAATCACAATATCAATTGATTTTGTCAGATGTCCCTACCCTGATATTCAATTTGGCTCTATGAACTTGGCTTAATATTCGACTCAGTTGCAACATCTTTGTCCAAGGTGGCAGTCTAACATTTACAAAATAATCAATTGATCTTTGAACCACCTATCAATGTTCTATTATGCCATATGACGTTTAACTAATATCAAATCATCAATGGGATATTGAACTATCATGAAATATTCAATTGTGACCGTGAGCCGATATTCTAGTACCATGTATCCATTGATCCGATCTGCCACTCAAGTATATGCCGTAAAAATTATTTACATCATGTGTAGGCTGAATTCACAATCAAAATAGGAATAGAATAACGTATCTAGCCCCGTCATGAAAACTGAATAGTCCGGTAAGTGTACGAATTGTATGTCTTTATTATTGAATAAGCAGTCGGTTGTGTATTTTGAAACTGCATTGACTGGGCTTGATTTTTGGGATTATGAGAATTCCGGTTTTATCGATCCCAACACGCTCAAAGCGTGGGTGGAGCTTAGCTAGAAATGGACTGGGCATATTTGGAAATTGTTATTCTATTGGCCATATGGTTTTCAGCGACTTCTAATTGATAAATCTACCTTTAGCTATGCCCGGCCCATCTCTAGTCAAGTTCCGAATATGGATTAAGCGTTTTAGGATCGATTTATTTACTTTGAACGCAGGCTTCCCAGAATCCTAGCTTTGAGGTGACCTGTTAAATATTTTGAATCTAATTTGAGTTGTTGCTGATGCTTCCTAAGTCAAATTAGTTTTAAAATGTTCACATTATTTTTTTATTAATTAGTAAAGACATACAATTCATAAAATTGACAGACCATTCAATCTTCCTAATTATGTGACGTAATGAATTATGACATCGTATACTTTGACTGCCAGATTGGATTCATTCACTGATCGTTAAAGCTTGTGTAGAACTACAATTGGGTCATGTGAACTCGAACAGATATCCAATAGACCATAAGACAAATAACCTATTAGTTCATTGGCCCTTACAAAACCACTTATTGCGATCCAGCCTCCAAAGTCTTACACGATTATCAAACGGAGGTATTGTCATGGCCTATTATCCAATTCATGAATCCATTTCCTCAGTCAATCATATGACGACATAATCAACTAAGCGGTACGTAGAATGGCGTCATAATCATTACGTCATGAATGACTCGATTTAGTCCATCTTAGACGCTTAATAGTCCGTCAGGTTGTATGAAGTGTGTGTCTTTACTATGTAATAAACAGGTTGTTGAATATCTTGAAACTAATTTGAATGGGTGTTGTTGCTGCCATTGGCGGCAACAGCACCAAGTCAAATTAGTATCAAAATATTATACGCCTTACCTGTATCGTTTTCTGGAAATTGATAGTCAGGGAGTTCAGGAATCCATAGATCCCGACGCGGGCGAAGCGTTGGTGGAGCTTACCTGCGGGGCATAGCTGCAAATGGACCATGTACATGTAATTGGATTATGTGCCCTTATCTCTGTATCGATTTGGAATCCAGGCCTTTGAGCTAATATTTAAGTTATCAATTAGTATTTCATAAAATTCCAATATGGCTATATGTGGCTGTTCCAATATTCAACTGTGGATTGAGCAAGTATCAAACTAGGTCCTGTGGCGGAACCAGTTACCATACGCAGTAACATCTCCCAGTCAAGTTCGTTTCAAAATGTTGATTGCATAATAAAGTATGTGTCGTTTTGTGTCTTTTAGGGTTAAATGGTTTGAAAAAACAGTACGTGTTTCTATCAATCGTGTAGTCGATGGATATTCTTTTGTCAGACTTACCAATGGTCTCTACTTTGTACGCATCGTATTTCTCCAATTTGCTATCAAAGGCCTGGTATAGGGCGTTTAACATGGCCACCACTTGCAGAGGGCTACATCGTGAGGAGATCTCTGTGAATCCGACCACATCGGAGAAGAACACGGTGACTGAGTCGAAGGCTTCAGGAGCTACAGGCTTATCAGTCAGCATCTGACGCGCGATAGAGGGAGGAAGGAGCTCATACAGCAACATCTTTGTACGCTTCCGCTCGTGGACCAAATCACGAGTTTTCTGGTGCAAACTGGACGCGAATGATTGCATCCTCTTCGTCAACCGGTGTACCCAGAAGATAACGGCGGGAAGAAGGAATACGATGATGATGACCATGATGAGAACACTAACGATGAGGTCATTCTGAAGTCTTCCGATCTGAACGTCCAGGCCATTAAGAACGTCTGTAGCGATGCGATCTTGCATCACCTTCAAGATATCAAGATATAACGTCATGTTGTCGAACCACCATGACGCCATTTGTAGAGAAGGTGAAATTTTATTGTTCTGTGCTAGTTCTTCGCGCATGCGTGTTAATATTCTCTCAAGATTGGTTCCCTTGAAGTTAGACAACAGGTAGTCGTGCACATTGGGGGTGTATTCGGCGCTTCTCTCTAAATATGTTTCGCTTTTCACCCGTTTCTCCAGGTACCTGAGCTGGTCCTCCTGGGGGAATTGACCTGTAAGGAATCATAAGAAGGTGTTAACGTTTGATTTATTGACCAGAAATCATAAATACAAATGAGCAATTAAAGCTTTCTTATTGTTCAGTTGAATATTTTGGAATTACATTTAAATGAAATTGTTTCCGCCGAATTAGTCTCAAAATATTCATCACCGCAAGCCTATTTATATTGGGCGTTTTAAAATGGTATTTTTGCAGGCCAGAGTAGGAATGGTTAATAGTAATCCCTCTTGTGTCAACAGCGCCTCAAAGCGCGCAAAATACTACTGGATATATCAATTAAACATTTTGATGGTCAACATTTTTCAAGATATTTTAATCTTGGAAGACTATTTTTTTTTAATTTACCACTGCATCTTTTTTCGCCGGTTTAACCATTAAATGGATAATGGTAAAGAAAATTAATTTTTTTACTTAGCCAGTGTATATCTGTACGCCGAGACAAGAGTATTTTTGAAAATTTACCACTAGAATGACTGGCTCGGTTACCGAGCCAGTTATTCTAGTGGTAAATATTTAAAAATACTCATCTCTACGCCTTTCAAATAGCCATGTCTGAAGACCACTGCAAAGTTGTTTTTTGGTCAGTTTGATCATTAAATAGTTACGATGACACAAGATGGGTTAACTTTAGATATTTGATGAGGTTTTGCACACGAATGTCCTTCATTGGGACCCGATGAAGCGCATTTATACACAGAAACCTATCCTAGATGTAGACTAATGGTAGTTTTGCTTTATGGAACTGGAGAGATTTGATGTCATGCTCAACATGCACCACTAGTTAGCTGACCTCACAATTAAACAACGTATGTCCGTCACGAGAGGCACATAAGTAACTATCCGAATTACATGTCTTCGTGAATTAAAAATTGTATAAAAATTGTGTTGAATATTTAGTGTTTGTACATCTGCTGTACATCTATTCTCTATATTAATATAACTGTCTGCTCTGAAAATGGAACAAGATTAATGGATGGATCCGATCTGTCACTCAAATATCTGTCGGACGGCATAGTCAAGTTCACTATCAAGTGAGCATTCATCCGTCACAGAAGCGTCTGAATTGTTTGTCACAACAAGTGATATATTGGATTATGACGTCAGATGATTCAGTGATAAATCGAATCCCTCTATTTATTTATTTGCATATCAAAAATACGTGTGCTCGCTAAATTCTTCATTTCATATTGACACTTCCGTTTTAAGTTTGCCATATCAATGTCATCAGGTAGGTTTTTATAGTGTCTCGTTGTCGTCAGCATATCTGGCATAGCCTACGGGATGCACGACACCCCCCCCCCAGCACACACCCACCCACCCCCACCCCCTGACCCAACCTCCAAACAAGAAAGAACTAATTTCCTATTAGTTTGAACTATGCTAATTAATAATATGTGTGTTGACATGCGCAGACTGGGACTCACGCGTATGACCCAAAGCGAAGTCGGCCATATTAAGGGGTATGGATAACAAGATGATCATAGCCTTCAATACAATCATAATAAACTAACATATGACGAGGCAAAATGTTGTTCCTACGCTCCTCTTCCATGTCCTATATGACATAAGCAAATCAGATGAGGAATTATGTCACAAGATGTAAAAAGACGATTTTGCCCGCTGCTTAAACTTGTAACACTAATATCAGCCAAAAACGGCTTCTGCAGTGCTTCTGAGAAATGTTCATTTGCAGACCAAAAGAAGACTATTTTTTCAAATGTATTACTGTAATGACTGGCTCAAAAAGCGAGCCAGTCATTCCAGTGGTAAGGTTTCAATAATAGTCTTCTCTTGGTAACACAAATGGACATTTTCTATGAGAAAATTGGAATTTTCTTGAATAAAATCAAGGGTTAAAGAGTTTAAATCAGGCAACCTTTAATAGTAATGGCTGACAAAGTGATAATAACTGAATATCTTGATGTTAACATCTTAAAACGTGAGGGAAAGCCATTATTTGGCAGACCTACATGACCAATTATTTCTCCTTTCATAAATCTTGGTACCATTGCACGTAACAGAATGTCCATTTTAAAATGCGACGTAGTGAAAACTTAAACGAATAAAACATCACATCTACCACGCATTGGTTAATGAATCATCACTTAAAATGTTGCTTCTAATACCCTCTACCATTTGATACATTCTATATGCACATCAGTTTATTACTTCCGTCACCAGGCGTCAACAGGTCAATGATTTTGCTCGCTTCTTAAAATCTGGCATTTCTGTGACTGGCACAGTTCTAATAAAGGAATGATTTGGAGCTAGCATCGTGAAAGACAGACTAAATTTGACAGACAAAAACGGGAGAAAATGTATTTATTTCATGAGATGTTACTATGACAAATGTGAGAATCTGCATTTTTGAAATAGTCGAAAAATGCAAGAATGGTATACTAAAAATAAAATGAACATAATATCACATGCCCGTAGACTAGAGTAATGAATGGCCGGATAACGTGTTCGTGGTTATGGCCGCTACAATAACATATACACGTTATGAGCCAATCGGTTGAGTAACTAGGTAAGTAGAGGTCAAAATGTCACCAATTTGTGTCGCTATTTAAAATTTGACAGCTGCTCATTTTGATGGCCAAAATGTTAGTGAATGAATGCTCTGGTGGTAACATTGTGAAATGTGAATGTTAGACCCAGCCTGACAAATCTAAATGGCCAACATCCATGTATTTCATACAATGGCATTATCATGTGAATTGACCGAATGCCAATTATTAACAGTGGGAAATACAATTATGGGTAATGAAGAATAACACAAACATACCATTTCAGCTACATAAAATACATTGATAATTGCTCACTCAATGTGTTTGTATATGCGCCTTTTACATACCAAACACCAAATCTGCTAACTGTATTTGAACATATCAAATAACTAATTATCAACAGCTGATTCATCACATTCATATTTGTTTCATTGACAGTTGAACTGTATGCATGTTCATTCTCTATTATGGCAGGTTCACTCTTTAGAAATTGGGTCAGCATATGGGGAAATAACTAAATATTTCGCCGCTTGGGATCCAATCGTTGTCATGGTCGTGGAGGTCTGGTTTTGGCAGATGGGCTCACATCAAAACACTTACCTTGCAGCTAACCCTCGATATATGTACTGGCATTTATCATATAAACAAGCCTTCTAGCCCGTTTCATATTTTTCGATATGAGCACACGCGCCATATTCAACGAAGTATTTCCATGGGCTGTTGGGTGCGCAACCAATTTAAATCGACCAATTAAAACATCGATTAATGTGAGCGTGAGGCGTATGGATTACTACGGGGTACTGTTTTACTACGATTTGTTTACTACGATTTGTCATTCATGAAACGTCATCGCAAAATGTCATCGTTTGACAGTTTATCAGTCGGCAGCGAAGTAACGATTGATGGCCGTGGCTCTGCGATAGTCTTAGAAGAAAAGTGTAGTTTACGGCTGGCATCGCCAGATTTTGTGTTTGTCACTATATTTTGCTGCGCATTCAGTATCTGTTATCAAGTAGTGGTGCGTCACAGCGGCGGAATCGATTTCACGAAAATCAACAATGAGAAATCAGATAAAAGTCACATCAGCAACTCTTGGCAAATATTTCAAAATTACAGTTTATATGATAAATAAAATCTCAAACTCGGTCACTTTTCATATCACTATTATGAACCTCGTTGAAAATTATCAATTTTGCACTCGCTAAAGCTTGTGAAAATTAATAATTTTCAATTCGGTCCATAAAAGTGATATGAATAGTGACCTCGTTCCAAATTCTCTATATATGTACTTTTGTATATACAAAAATGGTGAGAGCTCTCACTAACCCTCCTGCACAAATTACCCATTAGTCCATGGTCTACAACGGCCCGCCTTGCGACATCCAAGCACCAATCAACCAAACTATGTTGATTGGTGGGTTGTTGGCTGGGTGTCGCAAGGTGGGCCGCTGTACCCCATGGACTATAGTGTGTAATTTGTGCAGGGAAGTTATCATAATCCATTGCACCCTTTGAGCCATGATTTCAATGACTCTTAATTTCAAAGTAACAAGATAGTTAAGCTGTAATTCAGTTTCCGAATTTGGCCAACACCAGGCCAAACTGAACCCCGTCTTTTTATCCGGATCACGGCCAAATTTGAGCCAAATCGGATCTGGAATGTTAAGATACAGGTAAGGACACGCACACATACATACATACACACACGGACATACATAGACAGACACACAGGGGCGCGTACGAGTATACGCACGCACGCGCAATCATACGCACGCAGACGCGCACGCACGCACGCACGCACGCACGCACGCCACGCTACGCCACGCCACGCCACGCCACGCCACGCCACGCCACGCCACGCCACGCCACGCCACTCCACGCCACGCCACGCCACGCCACGCCACGCCACGCCACGCCACGCCACGCCACGCCACGCCACGCCACGCCACGCCACGCCACGCCACGCACGCACGCACGCAAGCAAGCACGCACGCACGCAGGCACGCAGGCACGCACGCACACACGCACACACGCACTCACGCACTCACTCACGCACACGCACACGCACACGCACACGCACACGCACACATGCACGCACGCACGCACGCACGCACGCACGCACGCACGCACGCACGCACGCACGCACGCACGCACGCACGCACGCACGCACGCACGCACGCACGCACGCACGCACGCACGCACGCACGCACGCACGCACGCACGCACGCACGCACGCACGCACCCACGCACCCACGCACACACGCACCAACCCACGCACGCACGCACGCACGCACGCACGCACGCACGCACGCACGCACGCACGCACGCACGCACGCACGCACGCACGCACGCACGCACGCACGCACGCACGCACCCACGCACGCACGCACGCACGCACCCACGCACGCACGCACGCACGCACGCACGCACGCACGCACACATGCACGGAAGGACGCACTCACGCACGCACGCACGCACCCACGCGCGCACGCACCCACGCACACATGCACCCACCCACGCACGCACGCACGCACGCACGGATGGACACACGCACGCACGCGCACACGCACACACGCACGCAGTCACACGCGCGCACAGACCGCACGCACGCACGCACGTATGCAGACCGGAATGTAAGAGTATCTGCCCCTTACAAGCGGAGGTTAAATGCCAGCGTTTGCGAGCTGTACAGAACTGAAATACTGAAATTATTCAAACACCTACCTCTGGTATAATAAGTGGCGCCTAGTGCCCGTTCTTCCCCAGCGTGATCCTTGGAAAGCATCAGAACATGGTAGCTAACCAGCATCCTCCAAAGGTCAGTGGAATCATTCCTGGAGCTCTCTACAATCCATGAGATAAACACTGACGTGTAGCGTTCATACGCGTCTAACACTTCTTCGATAGTGTCGTTCGTGGGATCCATCTGTTTCCTGTAGGCTCGAATATGCTCTTGAAATTGTGCTCTGCTGTTGAGATAATTTGGAGCCGCGAATGCGCTCATATCAGGCCATTCTGTAAACTTTCCAATCGCCCGGTCCGTGTTTTTGTACTTGTCTTGTAGGAAGTCATAGACGAGAAAGTCTCCCAGCGAACTAACCACCATGGCAGATATTCCCCGTTCTTCTTGGATGCTGTCCAGCACTTCCCCAGTCTGCATGCTGAATCTGGTGTCGTCTTGGAGATGAAGACGAACGTGCAATTCGTCCAGGTTATGTTTTACATTTAGCCCGTTCTGTATGACCAGAACGATCACAGATACTGTCGAAACGACCAAAAGCTTGAACATCTGAAGTTGTTTGCCGAACTTGGTATGATAACTTGAATTCAAGAGACGACAACATCTGTTTTTAGAACAAGATATCCCGGTAACCTTTGATTGTAGATTCTCCTGACTGTTCTCATCTCCCGTAAACGACATTACGCTCATTGACATGGCGGTCGCTGCCCTATCACCTTCATCTGAATTCCTGTTAAGGTGAGTCATATTTTTGCCTTGGTACACCCTTCAAGAATCTAATTGCACACTAGCCTGCTCCTCTTTCGAAACAAGAGAATGGTATATTAAAGCAGACTTCCAACTTACTGGCTTCTATGTGGCAGAAAGAACCTCACAATTCCCCCAGCTTTGAGTTTCTCCGCTTAGCTGAAGAATTCGAGGAACGTACTTATTTAGCCTCCTACTAAAATATGTCCAGCTGGTCGTTGGTAGATAATTACCTACGATCGGAGCAGTACAATTTAGTTGTCTTGTCGCGGTAGAGAGGTGTATAATTTCTCTTACCATCGGTTCAAACTAGTCGCTATCGGAAGCAGCAAGCAGATCCTAGGAGGCGATATTAATGACAATCTCAAAGGTAAGCCAACATTTTGCCTACTGACAGACATATTAAACGCAAAAGTATTCCATTGTTCGCTTATCACCGATAATGTTACAAATCGAATTAACCGTAATTAATAGATTTTGCAATTTCTCATATAATTGTCTAATTACGGGTAACTTAATTAGTAACACACTATTCGTAGTGGGCCATTCATTGTCCATCTATCCTGTGAATTCGATGGTCACCTATGCCAATATTTGTCGACTATTTTCAGGTAATTAAAGATGTTTTGTCCTGTCCCAAATAATTGCTGTCATTTGGAAGAGGACACCGTTCCAGATATGAGCTTGTTAAATGATATTTCCGGGTCCACCTATCTGTTAACGCGTTGACGCTTGAAACTCCCGTATCTTCGTTTCACGTCATCTATACATGCAAACTGTTAAATATTTTTTAAATAATTTGACTGAAACCTGTTGCTGAAATATTGTTGATCAACAAATAACGAAAACTTAAACCCACAATTTTGAAGCAATAAGAGCAAAATATTGAGTTAACAAGATGATTATTTTGTGAAGAGTGATGTCTCCGATATGTCTATTAAATACTCTAGTACCGTTCGTATGTCTATACATCAGGATCTTTCATCTGGCTGGTGAGATAACACATGCGTCTCTATAGTTACGGTAATACTTTATTAATATACAACTTACGCTGGGACACTGTCACCGGCTCGTTCGCACGGTTAGCCACAATCCACAGTTTGATATTCAAGTCGTGGAGTGGGACCAACTATCCAAAACAACAAGTGACCGTGCCCAACGCCAAACTCCAACTGACTGCCGTCCCATGTTCTACTCGAACCATGTGACGTCAGTCCATAGTCACAAACCTTGGTGACAAACAGTTGCACCTGATCCGTGACAACACGTTCACTATATACAGTACGTATTACTAGATTAACTACAACAATAAGGTATGGACACAATATATTCAACAATCCTCTTTCGTATAAGACTGGTGTGTATATAATCCGTAGTAGTGTATGTAAATCAATGGCGGTGTGTGTCACTGTCGATGTATGTTAGTTCACGTGTGTACTTATCTGTGGGCGTGGCTTGTTCATTTATTCATGCATGTGGTGTGACTGTCCTGTGCGCGCGTGCATGGGTCCTCTGTGCGCTCCTTTATGGTCGTGTGTGTATATCCAGTTCTGTCCTGGATTGTGCTGTGTATATTCCGTATCCTGGTGCGCATGTGGTATATGTCTGTTTATGATTCGTGTGGTCAGCTGTGCGTTCTTGTGCGTGTGCTGAAACTCTCCCGTCCTCTGTACCATAATACCCTCATTTGTTAACGTTTGTATTAAAGAAGTCGGGAGATTCACAGCGTGTATTTAATGGACAAGCGTTTGCCAATCTTTCCTCGTGAGTTTCCGTCACATCGCAAAATATGGAATTATGTCATGAAAGATTAACTAGATCATAGGCAGGCATAATAGAACTTTCCTGTTTTTGCTATGCCCCGCGTTGTGTTGGGATCGATCGATCCCTGCACAGATTGATTATCAATTTCCTCAAAACTATACTGGTAAGCTGTTAAGTATTTTGAAACCATTTGACTGGGTATTGTTGCTGCCTAACAGCGCCCAGTCAAATTAGTTTCCCAATACAGTTGCTGAATATTTTGAAACTAATTTGACTGTTGCTGCCTATGGCAGCAACAAAGCTCAGACAAATTAGGTTCAAAATATTCAAAAGCATCTTTATTAAATATTAAAGACATACAATTCGTACAACGACGCTTAGTCCGTCATCAATTAATCGTTCCTGACAAACTTATCTACGCCATTCATGACCTCATTGATTATGACATCATCCTATACGTCACGTAGTCGATTATGATGCCATATGATTGATGGATAAACTGGAAACGATCATCTACGTCAGCCAGTCGAACATGCGCAGTAGCATTTTACTGAACTCACGTCGCCGGCGGTCGTCACAATAGTGAAAGTATACGTCTACTCTTATAAGATGGCTATAGTCCGTGGTAGGGGGTGGGGTTGGGGTGGGGGGAGGGTGGTGGCGAGGGTGTGGGGTGTGTGTGTTAAATCTCAGAATTTAATATTATCCTATACCTGCACCCTAAAATATGTATATATTTTCTGAATCTTTATGATGTTCTGATTCAGGTTCTACACGTGGTACAATCTTTAAACCGGCGAAAGTTACGTAATTATGACGACCAATGAGACCGCAATATTAGATTTATACAAATAGCAACTTTATTATCTCATTTTCCACCTAATGCCGAATGTAAACCATGAAAAAAATATATTTCCCCAAATCCTGGTTGTGTACCAATATCGGATTTACCACATTTTGCTAACCACGGAATTGACGTAATTAGCACAGGCAATATGGCAGCAGAAGAGAAAAAATTGCGTTTTACTGAGTTTTCAGTTAGATTATTGAATATTGGCGATTAAATTAACGGACAATACACGAAAATAATTGACCAAAAAATAAGTAAACTATGCGAAAATCAGATCTCTCTTCAACCTGTTAAGTTGTCATGCCAGATAAGCTGCCTTCAATACACCCATAACTCCTTATAGACATGGATAAGTCAGGGTGGATCCGGGAATTACCTTTAGAGGGGCGTAAATGAGGAGAGTCTAAGATGGCCTGTCTAGGGTAACCAGAGTGGATGTTGGTGTGTCCTCCCCATGGAAATTTTGAAAAGTAGATGCTCTGAGACGCCTTCTCCTGCATTCTGAGTAACAAAAACTCTTCCATTTTTCTTTCAGAAATGTATTAATATTATGGAGAAACCTAGTATCCTTTGGAGGCGTGGCCCCAGAGTGATCTAGGCGTCATCTAGGTCAAGTTCGACTCCTAACCATAGCTCGCTATAGCTAACTAAATTCCCAGTCCAACTTCAAATGGCTAACGAGCTGGTCAACTATAGTCGACCGAGCACCCGAGCAAGCTAATATTTCCCTAACCTATGTAAATTTGATGAACTTATGATGCACTACGATGAATCAACATTCCTAAGGCTCAGTTCCTTCCCGCTTTACAGTATTTTGACGCTTTTTGACATCTTAGTGGACAAAAGTAACCCATTTTCGTAGGCCATCAAAACAGACGACAGATAGGTTTAATCGAGACTGGTCCCCGGCTCCAAACGTTCTACAATAGTAATTCAAGGGAACCGGGTACCAACGAACTATAGTTAACTAGTTAGTGTCCGACTGGGCATAGCGACTGCGCATGTTCAGTAAACCAGCAAACTGACTATAGTTAGCGAGTCGAACTTGACCCTGGACGCTATTAGAAGTATTCTGCTACATTTCTGTGGGTAAAAATGGACCGTCAATTAGATATGAAAGTAGTAAGTGTTTGCCAATTTTTGTGAAAGAAACATCTACATGATATTATTATTTGTGAGAAAATGCATACATGTAGGTCTATATGTACCTGCAAGGTATGAACCATGGTCCTCATCACATACCCGCATACGCCAAATATCTGACTAATTATCCTAGATTCTAATTTTACGACACACCTTTTGCCCTTGACTTGGTCACGGGCTGGGAACTCTTTAGCGTCACCAAACTAATTCGTGACCTTGAAATGGGGAAGGGCGCCTAAGAAAAATTGGAGTGCTACGAAAATAGATAATAGCAGGGGTGGATCCAGGAATTCTTTAGGGCATGGGTGCATGAAAAAGGTAGTGGGGGCTCGGGATCTTCTCCCACCCACCCCACACATATAGGTGCTCTCAGATGGCTGCTCCTGCATATTCAGAGGTAAATATGAATATACATTTGGCTGCTAAATTATTCAATTTTCACCCATTTAACTTTAGTTAAAAATTTGTGTGGGTGAATGTGATGCTTTTCTCACCATTCAAGATTCTCTATCCCATCAACTACTTCAAATCAGGTATTTTCAGGTTGCTATGACTAACGTAATTTCAAATTGGCTCTTGATTCATTCGGTGTATAATGTTTCACCAAGAAATTAAACAATTCTGTTTTGATTTCAATGTTAGATACGTACGCATCATTAGCTTTCGGGCATTGCCTGTCCAGTACATGTGTAATTGTAAGTCGTCTTGGCATGAGTATCGTGCTTTCTCTGTTTGGTCTTTTGTTCGATGTTTCTCATATGTAAACATCACAATGTCTAATTTCAAAGGACTTGTATATGTTGGCGGTGTACATAGCTTCTGAAAAGCACCAGCATAATCTCCCCAAGTATCTCTTGAAGCTGTTAACCGCGCCGTTGCCATGCCATCAATAATCAGCTCAATACGTGTGGATGCAGTATTTGTGACTGAATATGTGTCATTAATGGCATGCTTACGTAAACAGGCACTTGATCCTTGTCGCAGGTATGGGTCAGGTGAGGTCAAAGCAGGAAACACTGGTGTAAGAGGATATAAATTTGACTCTTCGGCATCAGTGGCTTTTCCTATAAGTTATCAGAAAACGTGTTTGTCTTCTTTGAGGATCTTCGCAATTTTAGCGTCCATTGTTATGTTTTTCGTTCTCGGTGTTTCTAGTTGGCTTGGAGATCAGCGCCACTTTTCTTTATTCGATTATCAATGAATTCTAGGTATGGTCTTTGTCCTGTATGGGTGGATCTGAGCAAGTATTGAAAGATTTTGTCATCCATCACTGTTACATCGTTGTAGTCTTTTGCTGGAATGGAAATACAAATATATTAGGTTTCTCAACAAGTCTTATGATCGTCGTTTCATATTGATGCATTACGCTAAATTGGTTTCCTGATGCACCGATGAAGTTAAAAGGCAACTTTTCATTTCACCATATAATGTTGACATTAAATGACTAGACTTGATGAAAGTGTTGGTTGCTGTTGTAATGTTTGTACTATACCAACCCCGCATCGGACCACTTTTCACTTTCACCTCACGATTCATTGTCGTCTCAATGAGGTCCCCATGTACAATATAAAATAGCTCTCCACTCAAATTGCAACTAAACCATTCTCATTCAATTCTCGCTAAGCATTTGGGTTGGTATCCGCTAGGCTATGCAAGGGTATATGCTGATATATGAAGTATCGAGCATAATTAATGAGACCGAAAGCAAGCAGCTGAGGAGGTAGAGGCCGCTCTACTTGTAGATGCTGTGCTCTGCTTTCCACCAGAACAACACCAATCAGAGACAAGAGTAATGCCACAAATTGTGCACCTGAGTATGTGGTGGGTGGGTTCTTAATGGCATGGAAGCTGCGCGGTTCTCTAAGAGAAACTTCTGCTCCTGTTTTCCAAAAAGTTATGTACACCACGGACATATACAGATCTGTTGAAACTAACTATTGGTTTAAACATGATTTATTTTGTTCAGATGGAAGCACGATAAGACTTAGAGTCTTATGCCCGTGTCTCCCATACACATACAGATTATTCAAAACTTTTTTACAACAAAATGGCGGCAAATCATAATAGTTTAATTAATTGTAGTCTATTAGTGTGTATAAGTATGTGGATGTTGAGTGTGAGGTGGGGGGGGAGTAGGAAGAAAGACCGAGATAGAGAGAGAGAGAGGGGGAAAGGGGGGAGAGAGGGTGAGAGATAGAGAGAGCGAGGAATAAGATCAAATGGAAGAATAGCAGAGGTGAGCTCTAGGTGCTGCCTTCGCCCCGACCTGTACGTGTTGGCTGCTGTCAATTTACCCCTTAAACTATAAGTTCGCGAACGGGAAGCTACTGAAAGCGGTTGGTGTTAATTATGTATTGACATACCGTATTACAGATCAGTTTGTTCATTTCCAAGTTGTCAGTGTAAGTCCCGTATAGAAGCTGGTTGACCGGAAGAGTAGCAATTAAACTAACTATTGTGATGGACATATATGAGATACATGGAATAGAAAAGTACCAATAACAGAGAAGGCGTGATAACCATGGGAAGAGGACGTCTATGATTCTATCTCAAATGCACGACAGGCTATGGCCAAAAGCGAATGATTGGGATGTGTTCCTATCCAACTTTGAAAATAAGAGTCTACATTTTCGCAAGGATATCAGGTCAGTGACCATATTGTTGTGGTATCTATGATGCCTGTTATAGATATAATGTTGACAGTGAGTGCCACTAAAGACAAGTGACATGTTGGTAGCAGTTGGCTGCATATTGTAAGATGAAAGCTCTTTAAGAAAGGCTGGTCTTCTATCTGACAGATTTAAAACTTCATTTTCAAACCCTTATCACTCTGATGTTAGAATCATACAAGACAATCCAGTGTTTATATTAAAACAATGTTGTTATGCGTTGCGGAACAGCGCATGATAAAATTGTTTAAAAAATATACACATGCTTGTCCTCTACACAGTGTTAAAAGTCTTAAATTCTGTCATCAGTAAGATAAGTGTTAATCCAAAATCAGTTGGTTGGTGTAATTACTTATCTGTCTGGACAGCGAAATGTGTTTCATGCTTGTATAATGGTATACACTGATCAGGTAATATATAATCATAGTCAACGCAAATGTTGCCAGTATCTATATTAGTACGCTGCTTTGGCAAAATAATTGCTTATTTCCAGCGTAAATATTTAATGTCATTACTTTCAACGAATAACTTGAAAGAACGAAGAAAGCATATCAGACGGATAGTTTTCTCGATTATAATTTTGCTTTTAACAGCCATATTATTTATGATGATTACATGATGTAGGCCATGGGCCAATTAGGTGGTCATTACCATCTCTGGTGGCAAAGGTTTACTGTACTTTTTGGAAAGATCTTCATCCGGGCCACCTTTTTGGATATGATTGCCACTCCAGATCGGTAGCTTTATCATAGTTTCATGAGAAATAAGCATTTTTGGGGTATAATCGCGTTTTTTGTAATTTCAATTTTAGAAAAAATATCTGCAACAAACAAACAAATCTGAGACTTGGAATGAATAGCTATGTAAAGTGCAAACATTTTGAGGTGCTTTGTGCTGGGTTTCAAATGTCGGTTGCCATGGCAACGACCATTTTATGGTAAAAACCATGCTTTTTGACAGTGTACCTTTAACAATTCATATCTCAGAAATGAAAAGTTTTTTCTGAGCCATTTAAATGCTAAGCTCATTCTGATGCATCAGGGCAGTTTTTAGTTTCCATAGATTGAGGGTAGATTTAAGATAAATATCTCGTTTTAGGGTAAAATCATCAACTTTTGAATTGCATTTCTAGCTACTCTGAGAGAAAATCAAGTTTTTGAGAAGTCTTTGTTTTAAATCATTTCTCAATTTTATACAGCATCAAAAGTCCATTTATCACTGTAGATGTGTTAGTATATATTAGGTTGTATGAGCTACCTAGTTCAAATAGTTTGACGTTGCCATGGAAACGACCAATTTTGGGGGTAAAAACGACGGTAAAAGTTGAAATATTCATATAACGTGAGTGAAATAATATTGTCAAGCGATCTTAAGGCTAAGATCACCCTGATGCACAAGGACAGTTGCTTATTAGTCCCCTCCCGGTAAAACCTGGGGGGGGGGGACATAGGTTTCCACTCCGTCCGTCTGTCCGTCTGTCCGTCTGTCTGTCCATCTGTCATTCCGCTTTCAGCATTCCGGATTTTTTTTCGTTATGCTTCAACACATTTAAGTGAAACTTGGTATGTTGCTTTAGTAGAGTGAGTTACAGATCAAGTTCGAGTTTCACCCGTGTCCGTCCATTTTTTAGGGAGTTATGCCCTTGGAAATTAGTGTCTTTGTTATAAGTGTTTTTGTTGTCTTGTCATTGTTCGTGCCCGCGGTCTTCGGGGATATAAATAGACAAGGTGTGAGAAAGATGTGAGCTTTTTGTTGTCCTGTCATTGTTCGTGCCCGCGGTCTTCGGGGATATAAATAGACAAGGTGTGAGAAAGATGTGGGTTTTGTGTTGTCCAGTCATTGTTCGTGCCCGCGGTCTTCGGGGATATAAATAGACAAGGTGTGAGAAAGATGTGAGTTTTGTGTTGTCCTGTCATTGTTCGTGGCCGCGGTCTTCGGGGATATAAATAGACAAGGTGTGAGAAAGATGTGAGTTTTGTGTTGTCCAGTCATTGTTCGTGCCCGCGGTCTTCGGGGATATAAATAGACAAGGTGTGAGAAAGATGTGAGCTTTTTGTTGTCCTGTCATTGTTCGTGGCCGCGGTCTTCGGGGATATAAATAGACAAGGTGTGAGAAAGATGTGAGTTTTGTGTTGTCCAGTCATTGTTCGTGCCCGCGGTCTTCGGGGATATAAATAGACAAGGTGTGAGAAAGATGTGAGTTTTGTGTTGTCCTGTCATTGTTCGTGGCCGCGGTCTTCGGGGATATAAATAGACAAGGTGTGAGAAAGATGTGAGTTTTGTGTTGTCCAGTCATTGTTCGTGCCCGCGGTCTTCGGGGATATAAATAGACAAGGTGTGAGAAAGATGTGAGCTTTTTGTTGTCCTGTCATTGTTCGTGGCCGCGGTCTTCGGGGATATAAATAGACAAGGTGTGAGAAAGATGTGAGTTTTGTGTTGTCCAGTCATTGTTCGTGCCCGCGGTCTTCGGGGATATAAATAGACAAGGTGTGAGAAAGATGGGAGAAAACATTGTGTAGTGTACATGTATTTCCATATCACAGTGGTTTTACAATCTATTTTTCTTTTCAGGTGACTGACTGATCATGGACGAATCATTGCCTCCCACAAAGCGGTCGCGTACTGACTGTGTTATCCACTGCACGGATGATGACACTGATCTTGTGTCACCAATAGATTTCGGTTCGTGGACAACTCTGTTAAAAGCTGCAGAAATTCGAGATCATGGACCAATTTTATCTGCTGCAAAAGATTTATCTGAGATGGAGATTCCGCCAGTGCAATATCATCGTAGGTGCCGTTCTGTGTTTACGAACAAAAAGGACCTCAATAGACTAGCACATGACAAAACAGACAGGATGGACATCGAAAAGGATGTGCAAACCAGCCAACATGGGACATCTAGGCAGGTGGCTGGTGCATCTCGGGTGTATGAGGCAAAGTGTATATTTTGTGATAAAGTTGCAAAATATTTGAAAGGACAGCGTTCGAAGGAAAGCCTTGTACAGTGTAAACAGTTGCGAGCAGATGTAGCTGTCAGACAAGCTGCTGTGCGAAAAATGGACGATAGGATTCTTAGCATAGTTAGTCGAGAGATTGTTGCGGCTGAAGCACATTACCATAGGTCCTGCTATCGTCAGTATACAAAGGCATCGGTAAGCTCGGACAGTGGAAATGCCGCAACCAGCACGGTACCAGAAGAAATTCTGTATGAATCAGCTGAAAATACAGCTTACAAATTGTTATATGACTTCATCAGGAACGAAATATTTCCAAATCCAAAGGTAGTGCACCTCACTGATTTGACATCTCGGTTACTTTCACTGATGAACTCGTACGGTTTCAACGAGATCAGAGACTCGACTAAGACACATATCCGTCGAAAATTGGAGAGCGAGTTTGGCGAGTCACTCCATTTCGTCCGAACCCACGATCGCAAAGTCTTGGTATACCCTGACACCATGACAAGAGACGAACTTGCCTGCGGCATCATCGAACTTAGAACGAAAGTCGAAACATTGCAGGCTACACAAAGTGATTCTATGGCAGAGCAATCACGGGCTGCCCTGCTATTGCGAGGTGACATCAAAAGGCAGGGACTAATGGCAGAATGGCCGCCACAACCCTCAGAGCTTGGAGCTGAATCTGTAAATATGCCTGATGCCGTGAGACACTTCCTGCAAATGTTAATAGTTGGTCAAGAAGGCGCGTCAAATATGACTAGTTCTGCTGAAAGACAGATTTGCTCAATTGGCCAAGATCTGATCTATGCTGTCACTAATGGTCGTCGACGTCCACCAAAGCATATTTTGATGGCGCTTGTAGTGAAGTGTCTTACTGGAAACGTTGAGCTCATTCAAATTCTCAACCGCCTTGGACACGGTATTTCGTACTCCATGATGGAGCAGATAGAGACGGCGCTGTGTATGCAGAAGTTGCATTCGCTGTCTGACAGCAACATCAACGTCATTCTTCCGGCAAACATTCTGATCTCGATGATTACTACTCTTGTGTGGGACAACATTGATAAACTCGAAGAGACTCTCTGAGTGGTGGTGGTACCTCCCATCGCGCCAATGGCATTGCCATCCAGTGCACGTTCATTGGCCCTTTAGCAAAAGAATCGAGTGCACCTGTCCTGAAGAGCAAAAACAGATCGATCGACATAGAAGAACCACTACTTCCGCAGTACAATGCTGGAGAACGAGTTGGTCCTGCACCTGTCTAATCTCTAGAGGTGAATCCACTTAGTTCAGTTGACGATGCCAATAGAAGGAATAGACTTTGGGTACTATTTCACCTGCGGAATGGCCAAGTACCAAACTGGACAGGGTTCAACATCCTGACACGGGGTGAAACCCCCATTAGTCCTAACACGATCAGCTACCTGCCGACGATCAATGCACCGGCAACTGAGATGTCTACAGTTTTGGAGATACTGACTCAGTCTCAAAGAATCCGGGTTCAATTACAGCTTCCAAATTTGGTTCTCGTTTTCGACCAAGCACTCTATGCAAAGGCTGCAGAGATAGTTTGGAAGCACCCAGACAGATTTGACGGTCTTGTTCTCCGCATGGGAGACTTCCACACCATGATGAATGTCCTATCCATGATAGGAAAGAGGTTTCAGGATGCAGGTCTGCGAGAACTTGCTGTCGAGTCTGGCCTAATCGCAGAGGGCTCTGCGCAGGCGATAATGGATGGGCGACAGTACAACCGAGCTGTTAGACTTCACAAGCTGGTCTATGAAGCAATGCTGCAACTAGCATGGAAGGAATTTCTCCCATGGTTGAAAGCCACATATGATACTGATTACCACCTCTTAGATGATGCCCTCCACTGCATCGAGGAGTCGAGTGAGGATATCAGCGAAGGATCCTTCAATACAGTTCTCCACAAGCCTAGCGTCAAACGCATTCTTCATCTCTTCGAAACATTCTTGCAAGCACTGCGAGATGGAAGAAATGGTGACATGGCCATATTCTGGATATCGTACTTGGATATGGTGGACATTCTTCTCGGTTTGATACGTGCATCAAGACAGGGAGATTGGCTTTTGCATCTGCACTGCATTAAAGAGGCAATCCCCTGGGCCTTTGCATACGATAAAATCAACTATGCCCGCTACCTGCCAGTGTACTATGCTCAGATGTCCCAGCTACCAACAAGCCACCCAGAGATCCACGCTCATATGCTGAATGGAGGATTTTCTATCCAACGAGAATCACAAAATCCGTTTGGCAAAATTCCTGCGGACCAGACGATAGAAGAGACTGTCAATAGGGACACAAAAACACCAGGTGGTATGAAAGGGTTTAGTCTCAGATTCAAAGCCCTTAGTCGATACTACATGACGGCAGAGTATCGCAGCACAGCATTACGTCAGATGCGTGACATGGTGCGACAACCAAGTCCTACATTTTCGCACTCAGATCTACATACACCACGAATCCAGAAGGATCATGCTGATACCAAGGCGCCGGTAGATCTGCTCGAGAATGAGTGGGTAAACCCTATCAGCGGGAAGCAGCCTGAGCTTACAAGCATTTCAACTGGTCGACTGGCTACTCCAGACATAAAGAGCGACTTGACAAGAGCGCATGAGGCTGGTGCTGAAGCATATAAGACTTTCAAGGAGAACCGGCTAGAAGCAACGCCTCCAGTTGAGGCCTTCCACGGCAAAATCTCGAAATTAAAACTTAAAACTTTCTCCAACCTGACGAAAAAGAAACGTGTGACAAAGGCAGATGGCAAGTAGATAATCCTTCAGGCTGACAGACAACTATTCGCTCACATGATTCTTGCTGCTGAGAGCCGTCAACTTGATCTCCATGATGCCATAGGACACCCGCTGGGCCCCATTCCATGGTCCTTGGCAACGCCTGATGGGTCTTTGAGAAAAACAAACAAAGCTGCTCTGGCCACAGCACTGACCAATGATGGCATGGTAGCTGAGAATATCCCTAGACCATCTGCTACCATCACCGATGGAATGAGTTTAGTTCAGCACATGAAAGGGGACAATCAGACCTTCGCAGAACTTGCAGACAGATGCCTAGCTCTAGCACTTCACGAGGGTGCAAATAGTCAACAAATCGATGTAGTTTTCGACGTGTACCACGACCAATCCATAAAAAACGCCGAGAGATCATATCGAGGAGCAATGGAGGGTCTAGAATTCAAGACTATCAGTCGAGGGCACAAAATTAGGCAATGGCGGAAATTCTTGTGCAGTTCGTCGAACAAAACCTGTTTCATCCAATTTATTGTAGATGAATGGAGAAAGCCAGAGAACCGATGCAAATTGGGAATGAAAGTTATGTATGTTACGTGCGAGGAGCGATGCTTTAGGCTTAGCAAGGACCAATGGGAAGAACTTGCTGAAATGAAGTCTACTCAGGAAGAGGCAGACACGCGTATCCTTCTGCATGCAAATAGAGCAGCAGAGAATGGGTGCAAAGCTATCGTGATAACTGCTGAAGACACAGACATTCTGGTACTTTGTATCGGTTTCAGCAATATCATCAGTTCTCCCGTGTATCAGAAGGTTGGAACAAAAACTCGGCAAAAGTACATTGACATTACCAGGATTGCCAACAGCCTTGGCAAAGCTGTCTGCAAGGCATTAATTGGCTTGCACGCCTTTACGGGGTGTGATACGGTCAGTGTGTTTGCTGGAAAGGGGAAGCTGAATGCACTGAAACTTACCAAGATGACTGCGGACTATCAGCAATGCTTTAGCGAGCTTGGACGGTCATGGCAAATGTCCAATGAACTATTTGCAATGCTTGAAGCCTTCACCTGCCATCTCTATGTTCCTAACAGAGCTATTGTTGATGTCAACCAGTGTCGTTATCAGCTCTTCACAGCAAAGAGAGGCAACATGATTTCGGTACAATTGCCACCATGCAGAGATTGCCTGTTTCAGCATGCCAAGCGGGCAAATTACCAAGCAGCAATATGGCGCAGATCCCTTGAATGCGCTCCTGTAGTAATCCCACCAACAGATTGTGGATGGTCTACAGGTGACAGTGGTGACCTTGAGATTATGTGGATGAATGGTGCACCAGCACCATCAGCCGTTCTGGAGCTCATGAGCTGTAGCTGTGTACGCCACTGTGATGCAACAGACTGTACATGCATCGGAAACGGACTGAAATGCACTAAGATGTGTAAAAACCAGACGTGTGACAACCAAAACGAGGAAGACGAAGCAGACACAGACGTAGATGTAGATGATGAAAGCGACGACGATGGTAGCGGTCAAGGAATGTAAGACTAAGGCAGTGTAAAATGCAATTCAACCTCTCCTGACATTGGCCAGAGACATTAAGGTTGAGTTCTGAAGCTAGACCAAAATTGGTCGTTTTCATGACAACGTCAGTCTATTTGAACTACATGTAGGCCTAGGTAACTCATACAACCTAGCATACTAATACACCTACAGTGATAAATGGGCTTGTGATTCTTTATAAAATTGAGAAATGATTTAATATAAAGACATCTAAATAAACGCGTTTTCTCTCATATTATGTAGAAATGCAATTCAAAATGTGATGTTTTTACCATAAAACGAGGCATTTATCTTAAACCTACCATCAAGCTATGGAACTTAAAAACTGCCATGATGCACCAGGATGTGTTTAGCGTTTAAATGGCTCAAGAAAATCTTTTCATTTCTGAGATATGAATTTTTAAAGGTACACTGTCAAAAAACACGTTTTTTGCCCTAAAATGGCCGTTGCCATGGCAATCGACGATTGAAACCCAGCACAAAGCACCTCAAAATATTTGTACTTTAAATAGCTATTCATTTCAAGTCTCGGATTTGTTTTGTTGTTGCAGATAATTTTTCTAAAATTGAAATTTCAAAAAACGCAATTTTACCCCAAAAATGCCTATTTTCCCATGAAACTACAATAAAGCTACCAATTTGGAGTGGCAATCAAACCCAAAAAGGTGGCCCGGACAAAGATCTTTCCAAAAAGTACAGTCAACCTTTGCCACCCGAGATGGTAATGAGAAGTTCGTTTTGGGTGAGTGGCCCATGGCCTAATGTTCACTGTGAGCTAGATACGCATATGTGATAGATTAGGCGTTACTATAAAATAGGGATTTGGGAAATATATATAGTTTTCATAGGTTGCAAGCAGCCTAAGGCAGAAAACAAGGGAACAATTTTGATAGTTTAAAAAATATTTTAATTTTACTGTTTTCTGACGGGGTAGGGTGGTGGGGGTCCTATGTATGACGTCATAATTACTTCCGTCGGGCTAATGATGTGTACAACATGCATATTCTGATTCAGGACGTCATAAGGATTCAACAAATATTTACATATCTTAGTGTAGGGCCTACAACTGGTGTAAGATAAACACCTATTTTGAGCAGATGGCTCAACGGTGGCTCCTCGACTACTATCGCTGCAAGTTCAAGTAAAAACTGTCATTGCGCCAAATAGTATTACACGCAATAAAAGTTGATTAATATATAAGTCCATTTTACACAATACGTGATGCATGGGTAGTTGTACAAATGACTCGGCAATATATAGAAGACACTAGCCCAGTTAAATTCTACTGGCAAACTTGTCGTTTGTTTGTTTGTTTGTTTGTTTCTTGCCACAAACCGAAATTGTGGTTTGCGAGACCATGGCTGCGGTTCCTGCCCGGAGACAAAGGAAGAAGCCAGTTTTAGCTATGCCCCGCCCAGCTCTAGTTTCGCCCGCTTCGCCCGCGTTGATATCGATCGATCCATGGACTCTCTGAATCTAAATTTCCAGAAACCTCTACAAGTAATCTGTTTAATTTTTCGAAACTAATTTGACGGTGTGCTGTTGCTGCCTGTGGCAGCAACATCACCCAGTCATAATAGTTTCAAACTACTCAAAAGCTTGTTTATGAAATAGTAAAGGCATACAATTCGTACAGCAACGCCTAATCCTTTATCAATTATGCGTTCGTGACGAAATTACCTACGTCATTAATGACATTATTCATTATGGCGTCAGCCTACATGTCACGTAGTTGATTACCACGTCATATGATTGACTGCGAAACTGGAATCCGCCATTGGGCTTCCAGTTATCTGTCAGAAGTTCTTTTGGTTTGATTGACCTAGATATCGCTGACGCTAATGCTTGCCGAGATTGCTTGTAATTTTCTGACAAATAAAAACTGGACAATGTATTGCCATTATTTCTATTTCTTTTCAGTTCTCGCGGGAATCAATTTCATCAGTTTTTACAATATCCGTGTTCCTAGCTTGACGATATAGGCTATAATTACCCTTGCCCCGTAAGCAGAAGAGGGTATTGCGATCGAGACTGCCTGTCTGTCTGCGCATGTGTGTGTACGTGTTTGCGTGCGTATGTGCGTACGTGCGTGCATGCGTGCGTGTGTGTGTGTTTGTGTTGGCCAGTCAGTCAGTCGCTACCCACGTTTATCTAAAAAACTATTGATCTGACAATTTTGAACACGAGAAAGGAACTTGCCGTGTGGACCTAACGGGTTTCCAGACCTGATAAAAGCACCCGGATCTGGATCTGAACAAATGCTGGATCTATCTTGGAGACAGCTGGTCCGATTTTGCGCAGCTTTGGACATGATTTAAAGGTACTGATATTTTGCTGACGTCTATACGCAGAATTAACAGAGACATTTCTAGCCATGGCTATCCTCTATCAAAATATCATGTATACCTTCGACTGAAACGCCATTTTAAAATCATATAAGAGCGTTGTTCATTGTCATTGGGATAATCTATCAGTTTGGTTAAGCTATTGACGTTATTCAGAACACACAATGAGTTTTTCTGCACAAATGACTAAAAATATCAAACATGATAGATATTTTACTCACGGTCATTCGTGGTAAAAAAAAACCTCACAGGAGAGCTATCAGCTTATCAAACGGTCTCTCGAGCATGTTGTCTAAGCTGATAGTTCAGCGCGCGCCCCTATTTATGCCCTCTTAGTGGCTATGGCCCAGCCAGTTACACTCTCCAATCAGTCTCAGTCAAAACCTCCCTGCCTCTCTGATCCCAAATAGTGTGGGCAAACACGCTGATGCCATGCCATGTCCTTTGATACCCCGCCCCTCTGGGGGTAGTGGAACAGTTGTCAGACGCTAGCACTGGTTTAATCGATAGATTTGCGATACTGTCAGCAGGATCCGCTTTTACCAGGCCATGTACCCCAATTGAGGAATCCAGTTAAAGCTATGGCCCGCCAATCTCTAGTTAAGCTCATCCCATGCTTCGCCGTGTTGGGATCAATCGATCCATGCATTCGCTGAGTCACAATTTCTAGAAAACTATACAGGCAAGCTGCTGGATAGTTTGAGACTAATTTGACTGGGCGCATAGGCAGCATCAGCACACTTATGGCATCACCAGCACCCAGTCAAATTAGTTTCAAAATATTCAACAGCATGTTTATTAAATTGTATAGTCATACAATTCGCGCAACAACGTATTGTCCGTCGTCAATGTTGGTGACGAATTCAGCTACGTCATTCATGACGTAATTGATCATGTCATCAACCTACACGACACTTGTTGATTATGATGTCATATGAGTGATTTATGAACTGAAATCCTTCATTAACGCAAGTGCATGGTTGGCGGAACCTACTGGCGGGATACAGGCATTCAAAATACCAGTACCGTGCTTCCGTGGAAGCCACACCCACGCTCATCAAGTCCTACACGTACAGACCAAGGTCATTGGCACAGCGTAATGCAAAATATTTCCCTTGCGTGGCACTTGTTCGGCACATGATTGCCAACAAATACACACAATCTCTATCAATCTGCACTTAATGAGGAAATACCTGAATCATAATAGGAAAATCTATTAGTACACAGGAGGGATCCAATCTGCCACTCAAGTATATGACGTATAATCAACCACGTCACTTGTAGGCTGAGGTCACAATTATTATGAGGTATTTTAAATCAGTCTTGAAGCAAGAAGAGTGCACTAAATCAACGAATATTAAGCCTTTGATTAATTTACAATGTAATACAGATTCTGATTAATATTCTGAAATGAATTTGACTGGGAGCTGATGCTGCCATAGGCAGCCAGCCCGGTCAAATTAGCTCCAAACTATTCGACAGCTTACCTGTACTTGCCTTAACATTGGAATTCTTGGAATTCAGGGCTCAAAGTACGTAAATCTATCACAACACGCGCACAGCGTGGGTGGAGCTTAGCTAGAAATGGGAGAGACATAGCTAGAAATGGAGCCTAGTCAGGCAATATGGTGCAGAAAATTGATGGAATTGCGCACATGTGGTTAAAAGCACCACAATTGGCATGTTGATAGCATTTGACCTATAGATTAATATTAGATATGAACCCATTTGAATTTTACAATATTTTTCAAAATGGCCGCCATTTTCAAAATGGCCGCCACAATAATATGGAAATATACTCAGATCGCTAAAATTGCATTCAGTTGTCCCCAGAAAGGAGTTAGAACACCAGTTTTGACATGTTAATAGTTCTGCCTATTGAATAAATCAGATATATGAATAAAATGATCTTATTTTTAATGGCTATTATTTTCAAGATGGCCGCCAAAATATTACCAAAAAGACATTTTTATGGTTGAAGACCTTTGATTGTATAAAATGATAAGAATGAATGATAAAGCCATCCCATTTGAGCCAATGCTAGTATTATCATACAGGGAAGAGCATTGGTTACATGATATAGTTAGGATTTTACATTTAAAGATGGCCGCCATTTTCAAGATGGGTGCTGGGGAAAGTACGGAAATTGCCCCAAATCCATCGAACTACTGTAAGTAGTTGCTTAATTGCGCAAATAAATAATCCTAACAGAGTTACAATGATCATAACAGGTCTATCATACACAAATGAATTCATAATTTCAAAATGGTAGCCATTTTGAATCTTGCTTCAAAATAGGACCTTATTTCGTTGAAACATGGTAATTTCAAATGTGTTGCATGTGTGTGTTAATAAACTAAAATTTTAATTGTGAATGTTCTTTTCTATCCCAGCACATCTGCTTATACTAACAGTACGTGTATTCACTAATCATTTGAGTAACTCAGATAGCAAATTTGGTTCAATACCGCCAACTTTGCTGTTCTGCCACCCCACCCCATCACATCCTACCCACGATTTACAATCAATTTTTTACCTTTTGACCGCACACCTACTATCTAGGCGGAGCAAAATGTAAATGTCATCCTGCACTCACCAATCATATAGGTTGTTTGCATACGAAATTTGGTTGAATTCCACGAGACGGTTTCGAAAGAGATGGACAGACGGGAGAACAGACGGATGGGCGAATGGAGGCGATTTCATCAAAACGTGTGGGATAATAACATCAAATCTGATATATGTTTATTTAGGTTGCTGAACCATGTCATGGAAGTACTTGATAACAACATCACTGAGAACACAAGATATGCTCATATCATGGGCAGCAGTCCATCCATGTCTCATCCAGCAGATACCAGAGAGACCAATTTACATCACTTCCTTCCTACCCCTCTTCAAGGAAGAAGCAATATCAGTCGCCATAATATTACATGTAATGAATCGCGTCAACACATCTGTGCAGCTCCTACATCCTAGTCAGATCACCGTCATTGCATATGACCAACCAAGGTAAACAATCGCTAAGAAGATACAATGGCACTGGCCCGACACTTACTGGGAAACAAAAAACGTCGTCATGCTGGGAGGACTGCATATTGAGATGAGCCATAAGAGATTGGCTTGAAGGGAATGAATGGTCGAGCGCAATTAGACAAGCGAATATTGTAACATCAGAGTAATTTCTTAGTGACGCCCTTGTATCTCGTACACGACATGCTCACCAGGTAAGCTCAATCTTCCTATGGACAATGCGTACCAAGAGTGCATACAGTTATTGCCGGAAGATGAGGCGCAACTTGACTTACCACAATGGCAGTCAAAGAGGTCATTAGACAGTCCTCAATTCCTATACTGGGCGCTAACAATGAACTTTGAGTTACTGATCCTTATGTTTATTCAGTCACTGCCTTATGGTAAGTTCGACCTGTATCAGGAATCCATGGGGCGTTTAGTACCGTGGTTTTTTGCACTTGACCAAAACAATTATCCTCGTTGACTACCCACTCACTTAGGTGATAAAAATCTCCCAGATGTAGAATCTATGTTTCAGATTGGCTGTTTTTCATATGCAAAACACAGTGTGTATTTTCAGCCATATCGACTGACCATGTCTCTAAATAGAGCAATACGTTTGTGAAAGATGGTGGTGTTATTGGATTAGCAAAAGGTTTATCTCCATTACTGCAATGGGTGATTTATGGACCAGAGGTTGCTAGTGCGGTTGCGGAATTCGAAGCATGTCTGGATGCTATAAAGATAAATCAAAGTAAAGGCCCAGATCGTCATCACCACGATCAAGTAAAAAGTGTCCATGCCACATTTCAAAAGCAGGCTATGGAATTGGCTGCCGGTGTAGAATATATGGGAAATCCTTTTAAAGAGAACAGTCATAATATTCTAGTTTAGACAGCAAAGAGGTCGCCACTGATAAACTAGTGACAGCAGTTGGGACAATTAGGAAATTTGGCATGCAGCCGTTTGATTCGTTTGTGGAAAAGCGCCTTGTGACTAAAACATAGTCAATCACAGATCCCATAAAATGAAACAAGTTTGCTCCCTCCAGCAATCCACAAAACCTGCAGAATTCGAAAGGAAAACAAGGAATTACATCACTGAAGCAGAACTGTTCTCGCAACTATATATATCATGCCAAGTTCGCCATGGAAACCTCGAGGAAGTCTTCGTTCATGAGAATCCAAGATATCCACTTACCATTTCACAATCTAACAACTTGAGACTGGGAGAAAAATCTGATTTATTGAGGTGTCTGAAAAGCTTGTCCAATTCCCCCACAAGCAGGTTCTGTAGTAGATGCAACACTCATCGATGGAGCAGCCCTTATGAATATGCTGAAACCAAATGGAGTCTGCTAAACATTTGCTGACTATGCAAGCCATATCTACTTGCCATATATTAGAAACCAATTGCAACCTGTATAGAGGCCCGATGTCATTTGGGACCTATATATCAATAACAGTTTGAAAGCCACTGTCCGGATCAAACGTGGAAATGGTATCCGTCGCAGGGTTGAACCAGGCATAAAGCTTCCCAGGAAATCTATTGCTCTTCATGTTTTTCACTCTTTTACCGGGTGCGACCAAACATCTGGATTAGCCAGCCGAGGAAAGATCACATCACTGCATGGGCAGCATGGATGGCTACGAAGAAGTCACAACCACATTTGCGTCATTAAGAACAACACCAACAAAAGAAGATGTCTTGGATACAATGCCAATAGTTGAACAATGTGTTCTCCTAATGCATGATAGAACAAGTACACCAGAGAAAGTCAACGATGCCGACAAAATCCTGTTCACGCAGAAAGAAAAATCGCTCGAAAACATACCACCTACGTCAGACGGGTTACAGCAACGTACACAACGAGTTGCATATCAAGCTGGACATTGTTTGGGCCAGAGCTTGATTTATACTCCTGAGTTACCATGTTCAAGCCAATGTGTTGGAGAACATTAGAAGCACACTGGAAACATCTGTGGACCACGTTGTCCGAAGCATTTAAAGCATGGCAGGAACTACTACCGCAAATGCAACTAAGCAATGTACGGCTCTTTGCAAATGTGGGATGACCGCCGCTGTGTCTAGTCTGTAGACACATACTTAACCCTTTCAATGACAAGTCCCTAAAAAGCAAACTCGTTATGATATACATGTGTGGCTTATTCTGCTGGATCTTTAGAAATTAATATGATTGGAAGCTACTTATGCCTATTGTAGCAATGCATTAGTCATATTAATTTCAAAATAGTAAACAGCTTTCCTGTTTAGTTAACCTGAGATTGAGATACGGGGAATTTATTGGTGAAAAGGTTAATCTGTCAATCTGATAACAATGTTAATTATTTAAGGTACTGATAACGTTTGCGACCAGTAAATTACCAAGTTATGTAATAGAATTTTAACATACCAGAGTAAGGGTAAGAAAAGGAATTATTTGTGTGAATAATTTACTAATTTGTATTTACCTTTAACCGTAAAGCGCTTTAACCCTTTGAACGATAAACTTCTAGAGATTTCAAGACAATCTCACAGGTTAGCTGTTGAATATTTTATAACTAATTTGGTTCAGACAGCCACATTTACCAGTTAAACTAGTTAGAAGATATCTAATCTATTATTTATCAGATTGTTATGATTTTTCGTAAATTGGCCTTTCAGATTCAAAGAGTTTATTATTTTTTATTTTTTATTTTTTTGGTATTATTATTATTATTATTATTATTATTATTATTATTATTGTTCAGCATATGGTTCGTAATAAGCATATGATTTGTAATAGCTATGTCCAAACCTAATTTTGCCCATGGAATGATTTTATGTTATCATTTGAATGCTTTAGCTGGCATTATATAGGTGGCCACTTTAAAACGGTGATCATTTTGAACATAGTTGGCCATTAACAAAATAATTTCGTTGGACACATATCTAATATTAGTACACCATATAATTTATCATGTCAAATTTGATGCTTCAAATCCTTTGTGCGCCACATTTAATGTTTGTTAAGTGAGTTTGCCTTTAATTTTAATATTTTGTCAGCCATCTTGAAAAGATATGGCCGCCATTTTGATTTAAAAATAAAAATAACATATACCATATATTAGTACTCTTCAGATATACTACAATTAATTTGAATGCAATCTTAGAGATTTTGGCATATTTCAGGATTATCATGGCGGCCATTTTGAAAATGGTGGCCATCTTGAAAGATATTTTAAAATTCAAATTGGTCCATATCTAATGTTAATCTATGGCTCAAATGCTATCACCATGCCAAATTTGGTGCTTTTTACCAAATGTGCACAATTATTTCACCATAAGGCCTAACTAAGCCCTTTATTCTCGGTACCTAACAGTACATGGGAGGTCTGACGGTTTATGTCAGCATTACGTATCCGCCGAAAAGGAAGTCATAGCTTAATTAGAGGAGTACATTTCTAGGTATGCGTCGCCCATTTCTAGCTAACCTCAGAGAATTTGGTGAATTATATTTGATATGGACTAGTAACTGGTGTCATGTCAGTGTGGCACAGGTAGATAGCATGGCCCACGCACCCACCCACCCCCAGAAAGCCAAATCATAGCCCTTACCATGCTGATGTCAATATTCTATCCTTTACTGTGTCATTAGCCAGGAGAATGCATTGTGTACATTTTTTAACAATTTGGGTGGACGATGTTTCTCTCGTTCCACCAAATCTGTTGAAAAATGAACAGCAATCCATCTTTTAATTTAATTTGAAATTTTTTACTTCCGAGTGGTATGGGTTAAATGCAGATTGCGGTTAACTGGATCTTGGGTGCCATTTAAGGTACACACTAGATCTGTGTTGTTTGGTATGGAGACTACAAGATCAATTCATAACCCATATTGAATGGTGATTCGCACCCACTACAAATCTACAACTTAAGAATGAATTTCTGCTGGGAATCTAACGTAAAAACAACGTAAAATTAATGCTAATTATGTTTTTTATTTGACATGCATGATAGAAAACTGTAACAGGTATGTAACACAATGGCTGGCCAGGTAGTAATTTATGTGGGCAAATGGTCACGCAGTAGGCTACCTCGCCTGTGCGCACATCTCAGAGACCATGTGTCTTACGACCATTATACTAGTATGCAAGTATGTGTGGACGTTATTGGCGTGATTAGCGTCTATCGAGTTCCTAATTCTAGGTCCAATTCACGTCATATCTCGACTGGTTTATATTGTCTATTATTGGTAATTTCCCCAGTTTTACACTCTTTTTATACTCATGAGTGGAGAGAGGCAACAAGGAGTGAAGGAGGCCTATGTTTCCACGGATTCCTCGTCTGTCTCTTGATCATCTGAGCGGGATGGAAACCCCGTCCGGCTGATTACCAATGAATCACTATAACAACACGGCCAATCGTATCCTTCGTGACATTAATGTAGACCTATTTATCATTGCCGGAGAATGATGGGAATCGAACACACAACTGGCGGCAGCACCTAACACCATAGTCCACAAACGTGTCACCCACACCAACGCCGCAGGACGAAACCCCTACTTTGCCAGTGGGGCTTTCACGAGTGTGGGTTTCTAACACACAGTGGAATTCTGTGGTGGCGAATTTTGTCCGTAATTGTAACATAGTAGCCAGGTGGTGATTTAAGTGCGCAGAGGGTCACACACTACCTCACCTGTACTGTGCTGTACATACATCGCGGAGACCACACATATGGCAGCCTCCCCTGCAAAATAGGATTTGTGTCACGCGCTGTTTGTCTGGTGTAAGGGTGTGTGGGCTATGAAGCTAGGCGCGCTTCCGCCTGTTGTGGGTTTGATTCCCCGTATATGCCAAATATCGTAATGCTACGAATAGTTGTACAAATAATGTTTACATAAAAATAGCAAATAATAACAAATATATCAAACCTATAATAATACCAAAATAAAATAGAGTTTTCGAAGATTTATGTATATCTATCAGTTCTCTTTAAATTGACAAAAGAACCTTCTTGACCCCGTCAAACGTATTTTACAAACCACGGCTAATTACACTATTATTTTACATCAAATCTCCCGGACACAAATGCTTAGTCAGGAACGCGGAAAACAGAGTATGCGTAATCCGGAGATGAGACGTTACAGTCATCTTCCGATAATCAACTAATAACATACTATCTCGCGTATCCATGGTACCAGCGAGAGACTGAAATCGGTGCGGTTAGGTCAGTGTATGTTCGATGAAACATCGCTGATAGAAAGTGGTAAAATGTGCTGCTTCTTAAGGATTTGTATTCGCACACGAGACTGTGACGACGTAGTGGCCTGTAAAAGTAATGGAGGGTTCGATCTGTCACTCAATTAACTGAGGTCACAATCATAGTGACGTATCTAGCTCCGTCATGAACACCGAAAGTCCGTCAAGTGTACGAATTGTATTATTTGATGGATTTATATTTTCATAAACATGCTGTTGAATATTTTGTAATTAATCTTACTTGGAGCTTTAGCTGCAATAGGCAGGAACAGTTCCAGTCAAATTAGTTTCAAAATATTTAGCAGCTTTCCTATATAGTGACCTTGTAATTTTGAATAGGTGTGGCGTGGCCATGAATGGGTCCGTCTATTAGTGTAAGCCACTAAACCTGGGAAGTGCTTTTAAATGGCGCCATGCCGTCCCTAACGTGTGTGGTGTAATGACTGTATGGATCATTTCTCTTATCAAGTATTCGTGGCATTACGGCACATTAGCATTGCCGGGGATTCGAACCCACAACTGACGAAAGCGCCTGCATCATAGCCCACAAGGGCTTCCACCAGTCCAATGCAGCAAATCGTGCGGCGTTGGTCTGCTGGAACCGTTTGCGTGCTATGATGCTAGGCGCTTTCGCCAGTTGTGGGTTCGGTTCTCCGTCATTATCTTATCATAATATAGACATTGCTTTTTGCCAACGCGATGCAAATCGATTCGTAATAATAAACAAAAGTTCCTTCTCCGTGAACACCAAAGAAATGGTGTAACTGGGTCTAGACCGAGGACTAATTTTCAAATGTGTATTAGCGATAATAGTTGCTCTTGAGATAGATTCCACCACTTATTTTTGTTTTCACACCATCTCAGCGTCCGATGGTGACAACTAGTCTAATTACTCGCCGTTGTCTCGTATTTCACGTTGATTAGATTCGCCTTGAAATATTACTTAGCGTGTATTATTACACTGTCCTAAATGAGCTACGGGCGAGATATTGACAGGTGCAGTAATTATTGCCTCTATCTGCGCATCTGTCTGTTCTTGTGGTGGCAGTTCGTAGTCCATATAGTATGGCGGAAACGGTGCGTAGCGAATTAGCGGAGTATGAGGATGGGTGGATGTTGGTGAGATGGGTCTTTTAAAGGTGAATATTTTTGGAGAGGAAATGAAATTCCAGTAGCAAATACGCAGGCTGTGCGTGAGTTTATGTATCCATGTATGCGTGCGTGCGTGTGTGCGTGCTTGCTTGCGTGAGTGCGTACATGCGTGCGTGCGTGAATGAGTGTGTACATGTGTGCGTGCCTACGTATAATATGAGCATAGCTTGGTTTGAATTGTCGGGGCAAGGCTAGAAATGGATTACTCTATTATGTTTCATCATTGTATCTAATGTCCAGGAAGGTAAGAGACATATTTAGATACCCGGATACAGACGAGGAGTCCATGCATGTTTAGAATAGATCGAATACACTATGCTACATTGCTGGTCGGTGTTTGTCAAATCCCTAACGGGGTAGCCAGATATGCACGTCCAGTTCAAAAGGGAACTTTTCAAAAGATTGGTGGAGGTGGTATTAATTTGTTGGATAACCCGAGCACACTTGAAATGGGGGTTTGTAGGACATGAAATCCTTCGGATGGTATTTGACTTTCAAGAGAGCATTGCCATGTTAGACAATGATAAAACACAAGAGAGTTGCCATGAACACCTCAAACACGGAATTGATATCATATAGCACATTGGTTGACCATTCTTGAGAAGGAAAGATAGCCTATTCATTTTAAGAAGGCGTCATACATCTAATTGGTATGTGGAGAAACCGTGTATAAACTTGCGACGGAGGAGTCCAGTTTTAGCTCTGTCTAACCCATCTTTAGCTAAGCTCAACCCACATTTCACCCGTGCGGGGATCGATCGATCCCTGAACACCATGACTATCAATATCCAGAAAACTATACAGGTAAGCTGTTGAATATGTTGAAACTAATTTGACTGGGTGCTGTTGCTGCCTACCATAAAATTAGTTTTAAAATATTTACTGGAATGTTTATTAAATAGTAAAGACATACAATTCGTACAACAAAGCTTAGTCCGTCATCAATTAAGCATTCGTGACGAACTTTGCTCCGTCATTCATGACGTAATTGATTATAACGTCATACTAGACGTTACACCTAGATGAATATGACGTCATATAATTGACTGAGAAACTGGAATCTGTTTGTTAGTGCAAAATATGGAAAGGAACAATATAACATATATGCGCAATGTAGGCTCATTGGAAGAAAAGCTTGCAAGGTATGCACGGGATTTCCAGCTTTAATACACTACGTGCTTTGTCAATGTGTTCTTAAGAAATATAAGAAAGATAAAAGAGTAAAAAAGAACGATATGTCTGTCGTCTTGCGAATATATGCCAGAACAAATTCTGAAGACATTAATGAATGCCGCCAGATGCGATTTACTAAACAAACGCATCCCATTGACGACGTACATTCAACTGAAGCTACGCAGAAAGAGCACACAAGACGAGCGGCTTGTGATGGCGCAAAAATGGTGTTGGAGCGATACCTTTGTGGACAGCACTGGCAAAAGCTTCAACTCAATAGTACCCGCTAATAAACCTTTCCATTTTATCCATCCATCATAGGATGTCGTAATTAACTTCGTAACGTGTAGAATGTCATCATAATGAATGACGTCATTCTGACGTCATGAACGACGTAGATAAGTACGCCACGAACGCGTATTTGAAGACGGACTATGCGTTGTTGTAAGAAGTGTGTCTTTACTATTTAATACATTTTCTGTTGAATATTTTGAAACTCATTTCATAGGCAGCAACATCGCCCCGTCAAATTAGTTACAAAATATTCAACAGCTTGCCTGTACGTTTTTCAGGAAATTGATAGTTAGGGTATTCTGGGATCGGTCAATTCCAACACGACGAAGTATGGGTGGAGCTTACCTAGAGGTGGGTGGGGCATAGCCAAAATTGGAAAGGGCCATAGATTTATATTGTGGATTCCAATGTACCACACTGCTCAGCATCTGTCTCTCATCAGCTCCGCACGAATCTGCGCGTAAGTGTTCGCGCGAAGATGTGACACATGTTAATTTCAGGTTGCTAAAGAACAGTTATTCCAAGCGGAAGGTATGAGTTTCCTGCTTATGGTGTCGGTGAAATGACACCTACAACCTTGCATAATATAGGGCTCCATTCTAACCATGCCCCGCCTATTTCTAAATATGCCCCGCCCATTTCTACCTATGCCCAGCTCATTTCCAGCTATGCCACGCCCACGTTTTGTACGTATTGGGATCGATTTGGAACTGAACCCTGAAATCACAGAATCCCATTTTCAAGGTAATTATACAGGTAAGGTGTTGAATATGTTGAAACTAATTTAATTTGCTTTTGCTGGAATAGCGTCCAGTCATATTAGTTTCAAAATAACACACAGAAAGGTTATTAAATAGTAAACCCATCAAAAACATACAATTAATTCATATGCTCCAGCATCATGACGGAGTATTCTCTACCAATTACTATTGTGACATTAGTCTACTTGTGACGCCATATACCTGAGAGACGGATCGGACCCATCCATTAGATCGCATATATATGCCACTATTTCAGAAAATACACAACAATGGGCTTGGATGGTTCTAAAACCAGCTTTTGCTCAATATCTGACAGTCTGCCACCAACATGGCTATCGATTTATAACAGAAACGTTATCACCTGTATCGGCACGTTGTCACGTGTCACGCTAATTTAAGTCTTAACGATTTACACCATAATTTCAAGGAACGCGTGGCAAATCTGACGGATTTGACAGACAATTTTTCGATAAATATCTTGAGATATCAAAAACTATTCTTGTAGAAGCGTGTTCAGCATGAGGGGCTACCCAAGAATCAATTTAAAATACCGCTGACCCTCAGACTAAAAGATGAATCCAGTCTGTCAGCTAAATGTGTGGCGTCATAATCAATTGCGTTACGGGTAGGCTGACGTCGCAATCAAATACATCATGAATACATCATGAACAGCATATCTAGTGTGAAAACGCTTAATAGTCCGCCAAGTTGTAGGAAATGCATGTCTTTACTGTTTAATGAACAGTATTTTGAAGCTAGTCTGACTGGGTGCTGTTGCTGCTTGCTGCCATAGGCAGCAACAGCACCTAATCAAATTAGTTTCCAAATAGTCAACAACATACTTGCATAGTTTTCTGGAAAATGAGATTCAGAAAATGCAGGATTTGTTCGATCCCAACACGGCTAAAACGTTGGTGGAGCATAGCAAGCGATAGGCGGGGTATACCTAAAACTGGATTTATCATTTGCTAAGCTCGTGCACTTACCCCTGACGTAGAATGTTCCGCCATATGCACGTTCCCTTCCCGCTTCTTCTTTGCTAATAATGAGCATGTGGTATCCCACCAACCTCCGCCAGATGTCGCTATGTTCATGGCGAATGCTCTTAGCTACCCATTTAATAAACACCTCGATATGTTTTGTATAAAACCTGAGCACGTCGGTCATTGTAGACACATTTGCGTTCAAACGTTCACGATACTTTTTAATATGCTTATGAAACAAAATCTTTGAGCGAAAGTAATCTGGCGTCTTAATCAACGGCCACTTAGTCAGTTGTTCTATCGAATGGTCTGTGTGTTCATATTTTCTTCTTAACTCTTCCCAAATCACCGTATCACCTTTAGCTTCGACAAGAAGAACTGTGATTCCTCTCTCAATTTGCAAGAAGTGGACAACTCTTCCAGTTTGCAAACTAAACAAAATCTCGCGCTTAACGAATACCTTCGATTTGTGTTCTGTCAAGTTATTTACTACCGTGAGGACATTCTGGATAAGCAAGGCTATTGCAGCGATAGTAGAGATGAATATCAGCTTGTATAACTGTAGTCTTCTTCCATTTCTTGTATATCCATTCTCTTTGCAGTAGCACGATTTCTGATCCCGTCTGTGACTGTAGTCAGAATCGTCGTGGTCACCCGAGAAGAAGTCACAAGAAGTATCTGCAATGTTGCTGTCAGTGACGAATCCATAGGTGGAGTATCGAGGTTCAGTGTAGTCCACACCAGTATATGACGCCGCCCTTTTCCTCGACTCAGGCACCATGTTAAGTGAAATAGTTGGTCAACAGCTGACAAGTCAAGGTTCGGGTATATTTTTAGCAAAGCTTGTGGTAATATGAATCTCAGCAACAGTTATTTAAAATCCGGTTAAAACCCGTTAAATAAGAAGTAAATTGGTCTATGGAACGTATGTCGTCAATCGTTCGAAACTAATTCCAACGTGCCGGAAAACCTACAGAAATTATGTTGCCATTCCTCTTCATTTCAAGAAACGATGCTCGCACAATTACTCAATGTGTGTGGAAGAAGCCACTAAGTGCAACTTTTCACCGACCATCGACATTATATTTCTTACGAGCTCGAAATACCAAACACTTCATTGAACAAAATCAGTTATATAGCTTAACGAAGAATCGATATATAATTGGATAGAAAAACGTCAACCAATTCCACCGTGGTCAATATTCCGTGCTTGTCATTTTAGGAAGCATTTAATATATACTTCATTGCTATTTATCTAACGTGCTGTATTTATATATTGTCCGGCAAAAAACATGTTATGATTAAATGAAACGTGAATGAACATTATCGCTTCGACAGCTGTCCAGTTTCTCTCGGTCAATGAAGGTTCACAAGTACTGCGCTCTGAGCCTCTGACCACGGCTACTGCATGTGCATTTATAAAGACATCGATACGGCGCTAGTAACTGTTATATTATGATTATCCGGTTGTTATCTCTATCAGTCAGTACCGGATTCAGCAAACCGATTTTCTCACATGGGGTGATCAAAGGCGGTATTTAGTACATATCATTATAGTTATTTTACGGCTGTTTATTTTGAAACTAAATTGAGTAAACGTTGCAATTGGCAATGACATCATTGCAACGACTTTGGCTCACCTTGTTTCAGGATACTCAGTAGCGCGCACATATATATAGAGCAGACCATATCAGTCAGAAGTTAATTAATTACACCATGTCACATGCTGTGGCTTCTACGAAGACAAGAAGTAAGTATGGTTTTTTCCGAACCGCATCACATTTCATCCCGCGGCGTTGATCATCCACCCGCAATGCCGCATAAAACCCACTCACCCAACATTCAGAATTGATGAGTGACAGTAAACTACCGGATTTGGCGAAATAATGATTCATTGACGGGTCACAATTGAACTATAGTGAATGATACTGCCATAGGAAATGGCCCATGTGTTTATCGCAGCGTGACCTTCAATGTCTTAGTTGGAGTGACAAGGAACATCTTTGGATGACTTCCTTGATAAGCTAGCCTGGGATAGGAAACACGAGCATTGCTGGATTCTGAACTACGAGCTATTTGTTTTATCTTTCCACATCTCTCATCCATTCGATTAATCCGATCTGCCAATCAGGGATACTACGTCATAATCAGTTCGGACACATGTAGACTGACAGAAACAGTGCGTCATGAACCTAGAATCGTCCGTCAAGTGTGGGAATTGTATGTCTTTGATGGATTTACTATTTAATAAATATTATGTTGAACATTTTGAAACTAATTTGTCTCGGCGCTGTTGCTACCATTGGCAGCAACACCACCCAGGCAAATTAGTTTCAAAATATTCAACAGCGTATCTCTAAACTTACCTTGGAATTGGGATTCTAGGATTTCAGGGCTCAAAATATATCAAACGATCCCAACGAGCGCAAAGCATGGGCGGGATTTAACTAAAGATGGGCGGAGCATAACGAAAAGTGGATTAGTCCATTACTTCCCGGATGAGTTTAACCGTCATCTTACCAACGGGGGTTTAATCATACCACAGACAATGCTGTTGATGTGCCATGTCATCGTCAGTTGCATGACACTACCAGGATTTTGGGAATTGGTTTCACTATAGAAGCCTCTCCTAGCCAAAATGTTGTTTCCAGATTCTAGCACGTTACACAAATCTAGCATTAACTTTCGTATTGTTACAACCCGAATCTAATTTGCTAATTTGCGAGTATGTGTTTGTTGTATCACTCTTACTACCATTTAAATATTTGTATTGCATTCAATGATGACAAATAGCAGGTCACGGCATGGGAGGTATAGTGCAGCGAAAGCCCTACGAACTATTCTAGAAACAGAATATGACTCTGACTTCGAGGATTCTGACATATCCGATGGCGACAATAATCATCTATAAGAGCACTCGGTCTCTATCGATATAGACGCAACTAAACCCACTCCTGGTGACCAGAGTAATTCAGCCAACCTTTGCAAATGTCACATTAACCCTTTAACGACTAAATTTGGTCCAAAAAGTAAAATATTTACTTATAGAATGGTCATGTGTAGGCCAAGAGAAGCCTGTTATTGAAGATTTACCACTGGAATGACTGGCTCGTTTATCGAGCCAGTCATTCCAGTGGAGAATTCTAAAAAATAATATTATCTTGGCTTACGAATAGACATTCACAAAGACCACTACATAACCACAGCGGTTTCGAGCAAGCACACACTGCTCAATGTAACAATATTGATGATACCCAATATCCTTGGTGTATTTTATGTAGGGAAAGTAGACAAACTGGGATATTTTTTCATCTAGTTGAGATAATTTTTAGTATTTTGACAATTAAACCTGTTTAAATAGAAACAGATTGCCACATTTGATGATTCAACTCGTTTATAAGCATGATTTGTTATGGCATCCAAACGATTCCAATGTAACTACGTGAATAGATCAGTCCGTGGTACACTATATTGATGTTATAACTGCATATAATCATATGTACGGTTATTGTGGAGAGATACGCATATATTTTCATAAATAACATAACATGGGTAAGATGTAATGGAATCCTTAAAAATTTGGCAAATATTTTTAGTGAGTCAAGTTTTGCAAAATTATCATGGGTGTATTTTCTGCGATGAAAGTAAAAAATATTTTAAAAATGGTAATTAATTGCATCTATATGACCTATTAGCGCGCGTTTGACATTGGCAACATGACCAAAGTGAAAAGGCTTTGCATATTTGAGGTTGGGTTCCAAATGGGCTTTGATTTGTATGATTTGTATGTAAAATATCTTGGTAGGATGATGGTTAATAAGGTTATTTGTCGTTGCCGTGCAAGGAATCAAAGAACATACTACGAGGAGAATGACTCCTATGCATTACATTTGTTATTTAGTCTTAATGTAGTTATTCATGCCACTGAGGTCTGTCTGTCTGTCTGTCTGTCTGTCTGTCCGTCCGTCCGTCCGTCCGTCCGTCCGTCCGTCCGTCCGTCCGTCCGTCCGTCCGTCCGTCCGTCCGTCCGTCCGTCTGTCTGTCTGTCTGTTGTCTGCTGTCTGTCTGCCTGCCTGCATGCATGCCTGCCTGCCTGCCTGCCTGCCTGCCCGCCTGCCTGCCTGCCTGCCTGCCTGCCTGTCTCTGCCTGCCTGCCTGCATGCCTGCCTGCCTGCATGCATGCCTGCCTGTATGCCTGTCTGTCTGTCTGTCTGTCTGTCTGGTTGTCGGGCTGGCTGGCTGTCTGTCTGGCTGTCTGGCTGTCTGGCTGTCTTCTGTCTGTCTGGAGGCAGCATGTATCCTGTGTGCAAGAAGATATAGTGGGACGGATATATGCCAAAAACTACCACAGTAGTTCACTTCTGGCAGAAAGCATGCCATTTGGTAAATAGGGTTCTCTGAGTAGCCGATTCCAGAATTTAGAGGAGACAATTTGTAAAATAAGTGATTCCTGCTCAAAATGGCGGATATTCCAAATGGCCGACGTGTAAACCCAGAAACAAATATGGCACAGGCAAATGTAATATATGACATTTACTTACATCATTTTCACACATGTATTGCTTAAAATACTATCAACAGGTGCATATTATGCTTACTACTACATCGATCATGCATTCTCCTGAGAATAGTGTTAGATATTACTATTCATATTCTTCATAACATTGTCTCGCACATAAATATAAGTGTTCTCAGTCCGCATAACATTTCTCCGGACATAAATATAAGTGCTCCCAGTCCACATAGCATTGTTCCCTACATAAATATAAGTGTTCAACGTCCACATAACATTATGCAGCACATAAACATAATTCTGTACACAGAAGCTTGCTTTGTAACATTTGCACTTTCTGGGGCATTTCTTCTTACACTGACATTTGATAAGTTCACGGCATGCGTGTGATGCTTTTGTTTGAGTTTTCCACACAGTGGCCCAGCTGTCACCAGCGTATCTCGTCAAACTCCATTTGCAGGGGGTGGTAGAGTTGGATTCCGCACAAGTGCTTGTCTCCAAACATGGCCAGCCTGGTAATGCAGTACGTATTACACGTTGGCACAGGGCCCCTGGTGAGGTGGAAACGTTCTCTAGCATTTATTTGACATTGAAAAACAGATGTCGGTGGGCTTCATTGGCTATTCTCAGTCCGACTATAAAGAAAACAAAAAATACAGCTTCGTGTCGCTCACATCGCGCTCAGATATCACGCTAGGTGTACAAGACAGTCTGTAGAAGACAGCTCCAAGATGCTGAAGAGAGCCAAACTTCACATGCTGTCTTCTTTCCTACATTGTGGATGAGAGGGACTGTATCATATCCTGATATATACAGCCTGCATAAAGAGCAATCCACATCACCTCCATGCTCCTAAATTAGATGCATTACTATGAGCGGGAAAATATTGAAACTAGCTTCAATGCAAAAGAAAGCTGTAGCTTCCGGGGCCACGTGTGGCTCCGCCACTTCTGCTACAGGACGGCGCAGCCGCCACAGCCGCTGCTGCTGCTGGCCAGTCAGCTTCGTCGTTGGGGAGAGGTTGCCACGCATCTCCGGTGTCCACAAAAACTGACCTCCGGACCGGTGAAACGATCATGTTCCAGTGAGCTCGTGCAGCCATTGTTGCGAAAATTGAACACCAGCGTATCATCATGGCTGTTCGTGTCCCCGGTGTGTCCAGCCGTCATCTTCATGGTGGAAAGAACGGTGCTAGCACACGAAATTACTTTACTTACTTTCAAAAGTAGCAAACGGTCTTTTGTTGTTTGCTTGCTACTTAAAACGGTGTGTGTAAAAACAGAAAAAGTGGTGTGTTATTTTTATGTCTCACCAGCGGTACCTAACCGATGTAATCATATATAGATGGTATCGAGAAAGGTACTCCTGTGGGGGGACAGTCCGGGCGGGGCACCATCAGTTGGTTTAATATAAACTATATCTGCCTCAGGCCGCCCAAAAAATTATTGGCTTGTGAGAGGAAAGTGCCTCGCACGGGCCTCCGTCACAGGAAAAATATCTATACGCCGTAGCGGAGGAAGAGAGAAGATAGGAGAGAGAGAAATCCGTCCTGCAGTAATATTCAGGGCAAAAATTGAGAGCCCATTCCACTACGGTGCCAAGAACGACTGTATCTTTGCCGTTTCCTTGCGAGGAAATGTACGACGGTACGGCACCATGCCTTGCATGGAAAACGGCCGAGAGAGAGAGAGAGAGAGAGAGAGAGAGAGAGAGAGAGAGAGAGAGATAGATTTCCGACCGTCCATAACGATGCGGGAGAGAATGGGGTGCCAATTATTTGGAAGGAAATTTATGATGGTACCACACCGTGGCGCCTTGTGAGAAGGCAATCGGTGGGAAGCTGACTATAAAAATGCACGGGAAGGGTGGGTGTACTCTCACCATGTGTGTGCAAACGGCTAGGGAGTCATCCCACGGTACCAGAAATGAGGAGGAAAATTATGTTATCCTTAATATTTACAAGTTTGGGAATATAAAATTTTGCGAGAGGAAAATGCCTCGCGCGGGCCTCCACCAAAAAGAAAAATGCCTTCGACGCTGAAGCGGAGGAGGAGAGCGGTAAAAATGGCCGCCCTCCTATCCTACAAAAAGAGAGAAAAATTATCATGTGTATTTATCCTAATGTAGTTAATTTAATATTGCTGTGTACGGTGCATACATGAAGATGTGGTGGCAGATTATTATGGAATTCAGCACCGTCATCTTGTGTGAGTTAAAGACTTATTTTATTTCGTACCGTTCTTAGTTTTGCGTACCTTGCGTGGGCCTAAGCTTACATTTAGGTTTTAAGTCCAAACACATATTTTTAGGCCTCAAATGGCGTAGCACCAATTGTCTTTAACGAATATGTCCCCTGGCGAGGATGCTCGGTACCGTTGCTGATGCCACACGGAGCATCTCTCCTCAGACCGACAGCATACAACATGTTGTCTGGTGGTAGCTTCAGAGCCACAGAGCGGCCCCTCCACATACCGCATCACAACCACAAATAACAACACATGGACAAATCTCATTGACGGAAATATGTCTTAGAAAGCGCTTCATAGCTTACTTAAAGTGGGGAGAGAGAAACGTATTTCCATCTATGGTGGCTTTCCCATAGGGCGTGGTGAGCTCTAAGGTTTCACCCAGGCACCGTTATGAGTTAGAGGGCGATCCATGTTTCTACCCATCACCTAATGTTTCGAATACGGACCGTATGAGATCCATACCCTGGCGTGACGGCTTGGCTGCTTTAGGTTTGGAGAAAGTTGCCTAAAGAAGACTGCTGGGACGGCAATAATATTGCACTACTTATATTTTCGCAGTGTTTCCTACTTTGGCATAAAAAGTCTTGCTTAATAGGTATCCGAAGATACTGTGGAACTGGCGGTATACCGCAATCCCGGAATTCACGTTTCGCGGCTAGCTGATTCCCGCTGTTTCTACAGATGCCCGGCAGTCGTACCTTGGAATCCAAAACGTGGGCACCTGTCGCCGGTTCCCTGGGCGATCCGAGATCCCTGTTGGTGTGTACCATTATAATATACTAGTAGTATTACTACAAATTGTGTCAGGAGTAGGCCTACCTTGGGCCCTAAATTAAAATTATTGTTAATTATTTCTAAATTCCACTCACGATTTTGCTGTTTAAAAAAAGATAGAATTCTCGGAAATATAAGGACTACTCTAGTCCTGTCCGTACGTCATAATTTGACAAACTCTGGCCGCCATTTTGATTTTGTTATTAGGTTTTTATATATCATCTACCAATCACGGATGGGAGGTGAGTTATAGTTAGATATATATTTTTTATTTAACTATAGCATACCAATGTCGGGTATATAGATTGATATACCGTACTTACATACATACGTCATATACGTCATAGCTTCAAGATTCAATGTTATTTATTTGAACTGTAACGAATCAAGGTATATTTTGGTGGTATGTTTCTATGTCATTATTCCGTGGAATGACAACCCTATACTTTCTGGAATTGATATTGTTAATTGTCTTCAGTGTCATATGTAGGAAACCACGATTCTGAGCTGTAGGTTAACCATCAGATTTTTTACATTTCTTTATACTTTAATTACAGTTCAATTTATTGTTTATTTCAGAATTATTTGAAATAAATTATAAAGAAGTGATATAAATCACTGTTGTTATTATTATTATTATTATTATTATTATTATTATTATTATTATTATTATTATTATTTTTATTTTTATTATCATTGTTAACTTTTTGAACATTAGAGGGTAATCTCCCTTCTAATCAACAAACATTTTTCAATTGTAGTATTAGGTTTACTAATTACGGTCTATTTGTCTATTTAAGGAAGGCCAATGATGAACTCCCGGTAGAGAGCATTTGCCAACACTATCACCATGCCATAGACATAGTAAGGCATTATGGCCAAACGATGAAGTTTATCGATATCTCAGCATATTCTCTGGTCCTGTATAATGAGCAACTGCACCATTTGAATCCATGTTTCTTCAAAGACCAAGAGCTACAACTGCATGACTCTCTCTCTCTCATCAATGATAGGATTGAGAAAATCAATGCATATATTGGTGTACACACCATCAAATGCAGTGTGGAGTTAATACTCCGTAAAGAAATCTAGTGCAAGTAAACGCGTCCGTTATCATTATACTTTCGAGTTTCTGAATGACGGCTTGCATGCAGGTACGCTACTGAATCTGGTCTGGCTTCGGAAAATCCATTTAGACGTTCTCCGGAGTTGCACCACCATCACTACTTTGTGAGTTATATTTTTCAGTAAGCGATATTACTTTTTTCGCGAATATTAATTTCGCTTCTCTGGTATAAATCAACAAGTGACCCATAATGCCAACACCTTTGTGTATTAACATGGCAACCGTGGAGGAACTTAGGGCATTCCATAATATTGGTAAAATTCCAGCTGCTGGCATAGTGAGTTTCCGTGAGGCCAAAGGAGGTTCCATATCACTGGCCGACATTAAGGTAGATCCTGATCTGCCTGCCACAGCTACTATCCCTGAATGATTGCTCCATGCTGGGGATGTCGTATTTGCCATCGATGATGAAGGTGCTGTTGGTGGGGTCGACTCGCACCCAAGGGAAGAATCCCTGGAAGAGCAAGTAGCTAGACTGAACATGGGACTGCTAGCTCAATGTATCAAATATAAGGTACTTCTTAACTCAACTAGTCGGCAAAGGGGTGATCAGACGCTAGTTGATAACCTGGCTCCTAGGGGGTATATACCCCTAGAGCGCCTAAGATGGAGTCGAGGTTAGTTTCTCACCATGACACTAGGATTTCATCACAACGTTGCAGACGCTACTCTGGTGGCCCGCCTCCACTAAAATGTCAACTTCTGATGGAAAATGTAAGTGGAAACCATTTTTTATTCAAAGTACCGTTTGTCTGATACATATAAATTAGACATGCTCATCTCACCTTTAAGGGGCAAGGCCTTAAAGTTTTACTGCACCTGTTCTGTGCAAGTCCAGAATGATTATGTCAGGTTATGTGACAAATTAATGTTGCGATTCTGGAAGAAAGGCCTGCCTCACATCATCAGAAAAAAATGCAAGACATTCGACAAGAGGGTAACTCTTTAGAAGAAATCGCAGATACCATTCAGGAGCTCACTTTAGATGGCTACCCTGATGCCTCGGAGAGTTTGGGCGAGACAATTTCCATTGATGCATTCCTACGGGGTGTTGAGCATAAATGAGCGACCCTCATAGCTATGGATAAAGATCCAAGCACCCTGGAGGAGGAAGTGCAAATGGTCAATGCAGCTATCCATAATCAAAGATTGGTTATGGGTTCCAGAAGACCTGAGTTTCGAAAAGTCCATTTTCCGGATGATGCTTGTGGTTTGATGGAGGCAGATAATCCTTAGCAGTTGGGAGGCATAACAGCTCCTAGCAGGATAGATAAATTAGAGAAAGATGTCGAAGGACTTAGGAAGAGCATGGTGGGTATGAAGGTGGGGGTTGCTAAGATTTTGAATTTTATATCTGGTCAATTCGGTCGAGCTCGTTCTCCTCCAAGAGGGAAGGTTGTTCCATCGCATTCCCCTTCTCTTCCTCTCAGATCCGGAAAGTGCTTTAATTGCAATTTAGAGGGCCATTTTCCTATAAGTGTCTGGAGCCAAGGCGTACACAGTCGCCATCACCTTCTGCTTCACCGAGATCTTCACATGTGCAATCATATGATGTTCACATGTATGAGTTTAATCGTGACCCAATGCCACTAGCCATTCCCATTAAAGTAAATGGTGTTTCCGTTAATGCAGTAGTGGACACTGCGGCACAAGTGACTGTAATTGGAAAGAACTTTGCAAAGAAATTACCTTACCCTTTAAAAATGTTGGTCTCTATTTCATTGAAAGGTGCAGGTAGAGACAATATTATCCCTGCAGAAACTGTTGAGCCAGTCACAATTGCATTAGGCTCAATGATGTGCAACTGGCCAGTCCTTCTTGCCAATATTAATGATTCAATTATATTAGGTCTGGATTTCTTGAAGGCACACAAGGCGACCATTGATCTGACTAGACTGTGTCTGACAATTAATGGAGTACCGGTCCAAGCATCAATGTTGAGAGCTCATGGGAAGGAAGGCCAAGTAGTCTGTCTGTCTGTCTGTCTGGTAACATTGAAGCAGAAAGTGGTCGTTGGTCCTTTTGAGGCCATGAAGACCACAGGCATTCTGGATCGGGAGGTACAGAATGATGTTGTGCTCCAGCCCTCATCTAAACTGGAGGGTCTGGTAATGCCTCATACAGTGGCCACTGCCAAAGATTTGCAGAATCCTATTTTGTTAAGGAACCTGTCGGCCCAATATATTACACTGGAACAAGACCACAACATTGGTATTGTCACATAAATTGACGCGGTTTTAGACCCTGGAGCAGAATTTCAATTTGCTGGTAACCCCATAAACCAGGATGGTTTACAGACTTCTACAGCCATTATGGCAAATGAAGATCTTGATGTGGGTTTGTTCAAGGGGATAAGACATAAGATTGACACAGATAACGCACAACCTGTTCGTTCTAAACTTAGACGAACTCCTCTTGGTTTTGAGAATGAGGGAGAGAAACACCTTGCAGAAATGTTAGAGAAAGGTATCATAGTTCCGTCAAAATCTGAGTGGTCATCAGCCCAGCATTAGTTCAGAAGAAAGACAGTACTGTGTGGTATTGCGTTGATTTTCGTGCTCTGAGCAGTCTAACTCGCAAAGACCTTTACCCCCTACCAAACACTGACACATGTCTGGATGCACTTGATGGTGATAAATTCATCAGCACACTTGATATGGCAGCTGGGTATTGACAGGTCGAGGTTGACCCAGAGGACCGCCAGAAGCTCGCATTTATCAGAAGATATGGGCTCTTTGAATTTGTCCAGATGTCATTTGGTGCATGCAATGGCCCTGCTACTTCTCACAGGGTCGTTCAGCTGGTGCTGCAAGGTCTTAACTGGTGCAAGTGTCTTGCATATTTAGATGATGTGGTAGTGACAGGGACTGACCTTTACAGGCATATGGCCAACTTGTAGGCTGTTCTTTCCCGATTCCTGTCGCACAACCTTAAATTAAAACCTAAGAAGTGTAACTCTGTTTCTTAGGTAAGTTGGTGAGTGATAAGGGAGTCGCTAATTGGCCTGTTCCTAAGACCAGGAAAGAGCTGGAATCTTTCCTATGGTTCATGAATTACAACCGAGAGCACATACAGGGTGAATCCCAAATTCAGAATGGGAAAGAGGTGCTTATTGGTTTTGCGAGGTGAACATTGACACCGGCCCAGCGTAAATATTATGTCACATGCATAGAGTTGCTAGCCATGGTAGCATTTACTAGGCAGTACCATATGTACTTGCTAGGATGGTCATTTATTGTGTGGACTGACCATCACAGTCTCACTTGGCTGCTCAGTTTCAAGCACATCGAAGGACAACTAGCTAGATGGCTAGAAGAACTGTCACAATATAATATGACGACGCAGTACATGCCCAGTAAACAGCACTCTAATGCTAACTCTATTACGAGTTCCAAGAGATTCGTCACCTTGGCACTATTATAAAGCTGGCCAATCTCTTAGTGCATTACCATGTGGTGGGTGCGAATATTGTACCAATCTTCAACAGCAATGGTCTCAATTTGAACAAGATGATGATGATGATGTAATATCTTTGGCTTTTCAAACCATAAGGGCCCTTCAACTGAGTAATAATGACCTAGCAGACAGGGACACAGACAGCGACGATCCAGATGGACTCCTGGATGGTGTCCCCTAAATAGACCAGGTTATCGGATGGTCAAACTGGTTAGATGCATTCTCCTTGGAAGATCGAAGGGAGTGTCAGTTGGAGGATCCTGATCTGAGGACAGTTGGATCATGGATTGAGCAGCTACACACACATTCTGACGTGGAGCTATATTTAGCTTGTCCAGCTGTCAAGTTTTGGTGGGCTCATTGTGATCAATTGATTTTTGTAGATAGCATTTGGCACTATCTCTGGGTAGAAGCAAATACCACACGGAATCTACTGGTAGTCCCAAAGTCCCTCCAGAACCTGGTTTTGGAAAATTGTTATGATTCCAAGCTTGCCAGTCACATGGGTGAGCAGAAAACATAAGAGAGCATGAAGGCTAAATATATCTGGCACGGATACTCTCATGATGTGGTGGCATATGTGAAATCCTGTAAGATTTGTAGCTGTAGTAAAAAAGGGTACATCCGACCTAGAGCCACTCTGGGCGAGTTCCATGCTGGTTTTCTCTTGGACATTTAGGGCCCCTTTATCACATCTATACTGGGAAATAGATATGTGTTGATGATCATAGATCAGTTCACTTAATAGGTTGTGTACTATGCACTCCCTGGACAAGGGGCACAACTAGTAGCCAAAACGTATGTGGAGCATTTCGCCGGCACATTTGGCTGTTCATATTTATTACACAACGACCAGGGTCGTAACTTTGAGAGCAACTTATTTAAGGAACTGTGCCATCTACTGGAGATTTCAAAAACACGCACCACCGCTTATAGACCATGTTCGAATTGACAGATTAAACGTATAAACCATACCATCTTGCAGTGTATACGGTGTTACCTGCAAGAGCATGACAGCCAGAAAGATTGGCACATGTGTATTCCTTTCATCGCTGGAGCTATACCATCTACTGTAAGCCGGCAGACGGGTTATACTCCCAACATGATGATGCTTGGTCAAGAGGTGCTAAAGCCTATTGACATAATGTGAAAATGTCCTGTGTCTGCGACTACAGATGATATCCCTTCAGATGCCAGTGACTTCGTCCAACAGTTACAGCAAACGTTGTACGAAACTCATGAGATAGCACGGGATCGCCTTAAAATGGCTCAGAAGCGCCAGAAAAAAGAGTATGATCTACGTTTGCATGAGCGTGCCTAACATGTTGGTGATGTAGGTTTATCTTGCTAATTCTGCAACTAAGATAGGTCAGTCCAGTAAACTACAACCTCCTTGGACTGGTCCATTCATTATTTATAAAACGTTGTCAGAAGCACTGTTTGGTATCAAAAACCAATGCCGAGAATGAGTTGTTCACCATGATAGATTAAAGCTGTGCAGAGATCATGATTTACCTCTCTGGATATTGCGAATGAGACATGCTATATGATCTGAAGATCATGGCGATGATGATTACTTGTTATCCCACGATAATGGCTGTAGGTTATCTGATTGTAACCATGTATCCATTTTTAGAGAGGATTTGGATAAAACCATTCCATATGGTATTGATCCATCGTCATCAACTCTGCATGATGATCTAGATGGGGTTTTGACAGATGACCTGGATATCGACTCTGTTTCACCCGTCCCACAACCACAGCATCACTCTCCTAGGCACATGAGGTGTCAGGCTGGAGGAGAAACGTTTCACACTTCCCCTAGGTGCATGAGGTGTCATGCCCGAGGGTAACCGCATCACACTTTTTCCCATAGGCGCATGAGGTGTCAGATCCGAGGGGAAACACATCACACATCTCCTAGGGATGACCAATTCCAAACTCACACCATTCAGAGTTCGAACAGGAAGAAGGCTGTGCTGTCTTCCCAACAGGTTCCTAGATTATGACCTGTATTAGAATGCTCCTTAAGCATTCGTGAATTAGACTATGTACGTCTTCATGGACCCTACTTGTTCACCTGCATATATGTTCCTCTGGTTTCGTCTTATTTCAGATTCATTTGGTTATGGTACTGTTGCTGACTGCAGTTAGCTTTTCGGTCGTACTACAGTACTGCAATAGTAGTGTGATAATGTACAATGGTAATAGTAATTCAACAATAAAGAATTACTGTTATCAAGATGTTATGAAAGTATAATTTCAAATTTTAATATTCTGCATGGCACTGAAGACATTCAACTTATTCAGAAAATGTTTTTTAATCATTGGCTTATTTTCCGTTTCTGTATTAGCTTTAGTTTCAGCAACAGCAAAATCGTGATGTTCTATTCTTTGTAAATTTTTGGGAAAATTAGTTGGAAACATAAGGACATGGGTTTTTTCAGCAATAATACTCTTTGAGATGCCAAAAACCAACAGAACGTGTTGTTGTAATTACGAGCTTTCAAATTATGCATGACCGATAACTCGTTATAATGTGTAGTTATAGTTACACATTTATTGAATTATGCATTATAAAGACACATTGTAAAAATTATGGATTTTTCAATAATGTGTAAATTATTACACATTAACCAATCGCATTATATTGTCTATAATTTTATAGACCGCTAACATATTTGTCATGACGCATGGTCATGACAATGCTCTCTGTTTGTCTGTACATGGAGCATAGCCATGTATACACAGATTTTGTATCTAGAAGTATGCACATAGTATAGCGTTAAGTATATGCATCATATGTTATGATGCAAAATTGCATTTATATCTAGTGAAAATCAGTTTAAGTTAGCTACGCTATGTCCGTTCTACATTTGTCAGCTCAGATACACACACACACATATATATATATATATATATATATATATATATATATATATATATATATATATATATATATATATATATATATATATATATATATATATATATATATATATATATATATATATATATATATATATATATATATATATATATATATATATATATATATATATATATATATATATATATATATATCTGCAGTTTTATTAGGTCAGCTCAGATATTCTATAGGATAGTCCAGATATATTAATTCCACATTAGGTTAGGTTAGATATTTATATTAGGTCAACATATTATATATGCTATATCTATGTATTTCCTTTATTAAACATGTAACAATTACATGTTAAAATGATGCAATAATGCATTACTTTATAATGCATGACTCGTGCATATTTATAAGTGCATTAGCCTACTCTAGAATGCAGAAGTCTTGCATATGACAGCATATCTATAATATGCATTTAACAAAGACTTCGTGTGTCATGCAGAGATATTTAATGCACATAGTAAGTTATAATGCGCAAAGTAATTGACACGCAAAATCATACATATATTCTTTCCACTCAGTATTACCATTTTCCGTTTTAGGTTAACACAGATATTTGATTAGTATAGGATAGTGGTTTTCCAGCTTTCCGGAGTCCCTAAATTTGCGAAATCGCACCCATTATATTTTATATATCTTTTTACTTAAACTGTTAAACCTGGTTGGAAAAACTGTAGGCGATATCTATTGTTTTTTCACTGAATGTTACATTTTATTTCAATCTCAGCTAACACTTCCGATAAATTCAAGCTAGATTATTTCTAGGACTTTTCTATCTTTCTATCTTTACTTAACAATTTGGCAATTCCGGCCATTCTGTCGGTTTTCTGCTGTGACGGAAAACCACTGTCCTTAATATTAGTTAGGAAAGCTATGTTTAATATTTAATCCATAACGTTGGCTTCCCGTCTGGTAGCCGTTTTTCCGCAACCAGACGTCCAGTTTTCTTGGACACTAACTTTAGCAGTTGAGCAGTTGGGCGTCAATGGCCATATAATTGTATTATAAGTTGATTATTTATTTAATAATTATTTATTTTCCAAAAAAAATTTGTAATATGGAATAATTGAGGCTTCCAGGTTTTGTTTTTTTTATATATAAAAACTCATTTTAAGAACGGAGAGGAATGTGGAACTGGCAGTCTCCCGCAATCCCAGAATTCGCATTTCGCGGCTGCCGGGCTAGCTGATTCCCGCTGTTTCTATGGATGCCCGGCAGTCATACCTTGGAACCTGAAATGTGAGCACCTGCCGCGGGTTCCCTGTGTGATCCGAGACCCCTGTTGGTGACTACCACTATAATGTACTAGTAGTATTACTACAATACATGGGGTATGTATGTGAACGACAGATTGATTCTGGCTGGCAAGAAACCAGCTGTACTTTCTTGAGACTGTCCTAACCATTCTGACGGTAGGAATTCAAACAATTATTTCGGCCAGACGGCCAGAGAAGCGTAGTCAAAGGGAGTCACTCTCCACTTTACTTTAAGAGGCCTTAATATGAATAGCCAACTAGGAAAATCAGAAGTACCATTTATAAAACAGTCTTATTGACAGTAGAGAAGAGTTTTTAATAACCGTTCTCCATTTGTACAGTATCGCCATTAGATAGTTTATAAAACTATCCTACCGAGCTACCATAGGTCTAGGTTTAACGGTGGCATGCCATGTTCTCTGGCGAGAGCATGCGCAGCGACCTTAATGTAAAATTGGTGCCATTGGGAGAAAACAGGGTGATGCATTTGTTGTTGATGTATAGTGTAACCAAGGTGTACTGCAGTCCAGATATTTTTCTAGTATTTACTGCTAAACTAATAATATGGGCAAAATGCCTAATTACAATTATACATTCGTTGAAGTATAAGGCAAACTTAGCATATGGCGCTGTTTAATTTCTGACAGCGTTTACAATGCATAACATTATATCCAATATCATTCTAACACGGAGGTTGCACCCGACCGTCGGCACCACATAGTATGGTACTTTATTTATTAATCACGGTGTAATGTAACTATAATATGTTCCTATGTGGTGCCCCTATTAGCCATCAGTGCAAATTAAACGTCACATGTAGTCTTTACACCGTCTTCTTATGGTGTGAGTAGATGCATGGTGTAGTTGCCGCCTGAAGAATTGCTGCAGGATGGTCGCCGGTATGTTTCATACTCAAAAACAGTGAATAAAGACATAGCTGTTGGCCAACAGATCATGATACAGTTTGTGCTGTGATAGTGACGAATGCCTCCATTGTGTAGAGATGGTAAGTACATATATCAAATCATTTCTCGGCAATTAACGATCCATGCCGCTTAGCTCTTACAGTGCGCAAAGCAATGTTCTGGTCGGGACTACGTTCAAAACATAAATTCAGTGATGCTAGATGGGTCCATTAATTGGTACCACTGTTTCTGTAATGGTATGGCAAGTCTCGAGAGACGTTGCAAACACCACCGTTCTTACATATTGGTTCGGTTGGTAATAGTCAAAAGTCTTACATCGCAGTGAAGGCACCACAGGTGACGGTAGTAAGAATAAAGAGCCTTCTTTTAATTTAGGGTTTTGTCCCTGTTGATCTAGCAGGTGCATCCATAAACTTAATGCGGTGTGGAGCATGGATGTCTTGAGAGGGAACCTGACTGTAATACGCTGCGTTGGTGTAGATTGCAGAATGCGAGCTCTACGCAGTAGGCAGATAAGGAATGCGTTCCCAATCAGGCCGAAGCCGCCTTACTTCTAACTGAGTCTGACTGTGAGAGTGCCTTTTATACTCAGTGAGAGGCTTGCCAGCGGGCTCAGCCAATCAGAGCATGCGTTGTCTATGAGGCGAGGTAGTTAGAGCAATCGTGCCTGGCTCTCACCCGATCAAGTAAGCATGCAGGCGATGTCTATTCTTTAGCCGGAGCTTTCAATAGTCCGTCTTAACTTTACCGTTTCTTTGCCAGATCTGAACTGATTTTATTTGTGTTCAGAGCTTTGAATTTTCCATCTAATTCAGCTAATGATACATACCAAAATCATGGAGAACGGTCCCATATTACGGAATCGCCATAATATGAGCAACTATATACATAAGTTGCCAGTCTACATAGTCTAGTGCGTCAATGTGTGTTTACCTATCATGGCTGCGCATGCGCATCGGGTCATCTCACATGCTTTGTCATTCTATTCTCCTTCCAAATGGCTCATATATGGGTGGTTCTTATGTAGCTAGTGAAGGAGTGAGCGTGGAGTATTCCCTACCTGGCCCTTTCGTACCCAGGTGAACGGGGCCGGTACATACCCGACAGGGCAGTCCGCGCTACACCACCCCTCCCAGTTTGGCACTTGTGCCAAACTTTACCGCATTGCGGATCGCCGATCACAGGGCCTATGCCGGGCGAGAATTATAGACTTCTCAGGTAGGCGCATAGCCAAGAGGAGAAAGAGTGACGTGCGAGGCGCGTATTTATGAGAGGTAGGCATATAGACGTGTAACGGTTTTAGGGAGAGAGGCATACTTTTTATTTTGATTCTTGGCCTGGTTTTTATTTGTCCAGGCCTTTTCTCTTTTTTTCGCTTTTGATTTTTAGTAAGAGTCCGCACGAGAGGCTCTCGCCACTCTTTCTATCTATTCTGCTATGCAGGAAGAAAAGTGATAACAAAAATAGTATCATTAAAAATAAGTGGAATTATCGCCAAGCAGCTCCAGTTCTCTGCTGGGACAGTATGACCAAGTTACTTCCAATTTACGATGAGCCATATCAGTAAACCGCATACAGTGTATTTGGTGGGATATACACCATAAGAAGAATATATGAGGCAGAGCTATATTGCATATATTCATGCAAGCTCTGTATGTATGAGAATATGTGCAATTCTCTCGGTATTTTGACTGTTTAAGTTCTGATGCTGATTAATTAGCCCGCTATTTACATGCATAATAATTGCGGTAGAACTTATTTAGTGTTTAATCAAACGTATAACAGTCTAGCTGATTGTGCCGTCTTGTCTTATTTTCTTGTCTTTTAACAATCTCATGTCTTACAACTGGCAAGTCACTGACCGTGTTAAGCGTGGTTGTTTTTAAACGGTGTGAGGACGGTCAAGCATCCCTTTCCCGTAGGAGGCGCTTGTCCTATCACGCCCATGCACGAATACAAGCCGTACAATACAGCTCACGTAAAACATGTCACAGTTACAGTATCACAATATATCCTTACCCTTGTTTGGAGATATCGTGATTCAACCGTCCTGAGTCTCCGTATTTCTTGACGTGTTGGTGTTTGTTTTAGTATGCCTGGCTAGTTATTTTCAATTGGCCCGGCTCCATAGTGTGATGTTGTTTTTATTGCAACAGCGATGTATTGTTGCGGTGTTAGCGGTGACAACCTTGACAGATTTTGATAGTTTTTCACTCCGTAATGGCCGAGCCTTATAGAAGGTGGGGTAGATATGTAGGGCGGGGATTACTATTAGAATTGCTGCCATGCTTGGATCAATCCATTATCGAATTTCCTTTCGGTAGCAAATTCCTACTCGTACTGATGGCAGACTGCTGTGTATCCTGCACTCTTATCAAAGCGGTCTGAAATTACGTGTATACATGAAGCTGTGTACCGTTATTTGATTTTTATGTCGTTCCCTATGGAGAGATGTACCAAGGGGCGCGTAATGGTGCTTTTACATGTAGTTCACTTTCACCACTGTGAAGGCTACCCCATTCTTTTGGTGAAAGGGGGATGTAGGGCGGTATCTGTTGGCATGTTTTTTGTAAAGCGTGATGTTTGGTGCGGGGGAAATTTGTTATGAGCGTTTATGTTGATTGTGTCGTGTGGTGGGCCATGATCTGTTTTCCACGATTGGCATGCCAATCTGATGCAGGGTTGTTTTGGTGAATACAGTGAGCAGTAAGTTCACCATATTTGTGTAGTGTGGGATAAAACGAATTCTGAGTACTAACCGATTCTGTTTGAGCCGGCTAGGTGTTTGATTACTTACGTGATTTTTGGTGTATTACAACATTTATCAAATGCTGCAGGTATGATGCCTGTTCTCACCATATGTGGTAAATACGGTGGTGAGTGTGTGATGTTTCTAGTGCGCTACGGATTTTTATTTTCCTAGCCTGGTGGCGAGTGATGATGATGAATTTAGCGTTCTATGTTTAGTGTCTGTCCTGATTGATCACATAGATTTGGGAAGTGGAATAGGGAAAAGGGAAACGGTATAGGGAAGGAGAAGTCATGTCCCATTGCACAATGGTCAGACGCTTAGTCATTCTTTTTCCTGTGTCTTGGGAATAAACGAGCCGAAAATCTGTGGATCATGCTGCCCTCATTATTACGATTAGCTGCATTAGCAGCTACCGTACCAGGGGTCATCCTTCCTGCAACAGCAGAATTTTTCATATCGGAGGCATGACGGTCCTCGGACGACAGGGGAAGTGGGAGGAGTGTGGGAGCGGTGATGTCCAAACCCGGTGTAACTCCTTGGGATATGGGCTGGTCTGGGCGGTGTACCACAATGGAGACAGGTGCCACACATGGGGTCTGTGGCACTGTCATTGGGGTATTGGGTAATGGATGAAATGGGCGCAATGGAGCCAGCCTAACAGTAGCTGCTGGGAGAGGGAATGGAGCCGTGTTCAACTCGAGGGATTCTGTACATGGATGGATTGGTCCCGTATTTTGGGGGTTTGGTCTGGCGTTGCACCATGTTGTGCGGTTTTCCTGTTGTCTAGAACAGGCCAAGGTTTCATCAAACTTATTCACTCTCATGCTATTTATTATAGGTTCCACCAGGCAGGGGTCATCCCACATTGGGACCACTTCATCCTCCGCTTGTGGCAACTCTAAACATAATAACATGAAGTAGATGGCAGTGGGAAGAGGAAGGGTGAACAACTTTTCCATCCTTCCCCTTTGACAATGCAAACGAAAACGTCTTCAGACACGGTTTTCCAGATCTGGTGGTCCCATGCAGAGGAGGAAATGGACGAATATGTATCTCGCCATCGTGCCCTGCGTTAGTTCCTTGTTCAGCCTGCCCCTGGCTTGGTAGGGGGAGAGGCGAACTAGTACCATGGTGCTTTTGGCTAATGGGGGGAGCAACTATCTCCGTGGAGAGGTTTGTCGAGGTACCGGTGTCAGGTGTTTTGCTCAGTCCGAGCTCTGGCACCGGACTATCATCAACACAAGGTTTTAACCGATCGAAGTGGATGACTGAGGTCAAACCATGCGAGGCGCGGATTTGGTAGGTCACGTCCGACTTCTTACCTACTACCACATAGGGACCTTTCCACTGGTAACTCAGCTTACTCGGTACATTTGGTGAACATCGTGTGTCGCGAACACATACCGTTTTTCCTACCTCATATGGATTTACATGTACACGACGACAGTCATGCCAGGTTTTCTGACGCCGGTGTATGGTGGAACGTGTTTCTCTTACTAGCTCATGGGTGCTACCCATTGCTGCATGCGTGCTGTGTATAGAGACAGTGAGTTTATTTCCCCAGGTATCCTAGGCATGGTTAGATCCAGGGGTAAGGCCAACTCGCAGCCTAGCATTAACTTAGCAGGGTATAACCCGTGCTAGAATGCACTGAAGTGTGGTATGCCATTAACACATATGGGAGCCGTAGATCCCAATCTCGACAGTCAAGGTGTGTTTCTTTAGTCAACATCACCGCTAGCGTTCTGTTGAATCTTTCCACCATGCCATCTCCTTGTGGATGGTATAGTGTATTGCGGGTTTTGACTATGTGAAACAATTTGCAGAGCTCAGATATTAACCAGCTCTCAAAATTACTATCTTGGTCAGAATATAATTCATGCAGCATACCAAAATGGCAGAATATATTGCCTGCAGTACCTCTGCTATGGAAGATGCCTCTTGGTCGGGCAATGCAAAAGCTTCTACCCACTTCGTAAAATAATCCTGTAATACAAGGATGTATTTATTTCATTCATCCGTTGTATTCAGGGGGCCAAGCACATCTATTGCTACTCGTTCTCACGATGCACTAACAATCTTAGTTTGCAATGGTGCAAAGTGGTGCTGGCCAACAGCATGGCGCTGGCAGGGCACACATTTCGCTACCCATGCCTTTACACTATCGCATATGCCAATCCAGTTGAATCAGTGCTTAATCTGTTCTACCGTCCTTTCTATGGCTAGGTGGCCAGCATTGTCATGTAACTGTTCCAGTATCATGACTCTAAATCGCTCTGGTATCACTATTCTATCATTGAGATATAAGACACCATTATGCATTTGGCATTCTTCATATCTCTGATAGTAATATTTGGCCATAGTGGATAGTGGACTAACAGATTCCTTGGGAGGGTGTACCCCCTTGTGAAGCCAGGCCTACACATTTCGTGTCTGAGCGTCTGTGGTTTGCACTTTAGCCAACTTCACCGCATCCCAGTCCAAACATCGCAGCTCATGGAATGTTGGGAACGGTGATGTGTTTTGTGTTAGTATATTGACCACTTCTGGTTCATCCTCGAGTCCTATCATTCTCAAGGCATCGGCATTGCCATGTAATTTACCGGGTCTATGAACCACATTGAAGTTATAGGCCTGCAGGGATTCCTGCTATCTTGCTACTTGGCTTTCAGGATCCTTCAGATTCCTGAGCCTCCATATCGAGGGATGATCCATATGCAACGTAAAGGGATGTCCATACAGAAAATGTTCATAATATTTGATGAAATGCACTGCTGCCAATAGCCCCCTCTTAGTGCTGGCGTACTGTTTTTCAGTTTTATTTAACGTATGCGAACCATACCCTAGCACTTGATCTGTTCCATCCTCCAAGATCTGAGATAGAATGGCGTCTATAGCATAAGCAGATGCATCAGTATCTCAGATGAAATCAAGGTTAAGGTTTGGGTGAGCTAATATGGGGCGGTCATCAAATGGTCCTTTAACTCTGTAAAGGAGACCTCACACTCTGTCGTCCATTCAACCGCTCTATCTTCTTCTGTGCTCTGGAATAATGGTGCCGCTATCTCACTGAAATGGCGTATGTACCGTCTATAATACTGGTAGAGCCCAAGGAAGCTTCGAGTGGTTGTCACTGAAGCAGGGGTCTTCCAGTCGGCTACTGCTCGAGTTTTAGTGGGGTGAGTGGCCACTCCATCAGCAGATATTACCTCGCCCAGAAATGTAATGTGGAAAGTACTTGTTCAATTAGCCATTCAAAGGTTCCCGGTGCATTGCATGGGCCATAAGGCATCTTGTGAAACTGAAACAGGCCATCACCGCAAACAAATGCCATCTTTTCATGGTCCCGTTCATCCATGGCTACTTGCCAATAGTCGCTTGCAAGATCTAATGTCTGATCAGTTCTTGGGAAAGGATAGGCATCCTTAACGCTTAAGTCATTTAAATGGTGGTAGTCAATAGAAAACTGCAGTGACCCATCTTTCTTGCCAGCTAGGAATATGGGACTTGCCCATGGAGATGCAGAAGGCACCATCATTCCTATTCTCAACATGTCATTGACTTGTTGGTGTGCTTCTGCTTCTTTGTGAAAAACTGTCTCTGTATTTATACAATAGATGGTGCACATCAGTTTTTGAGTGTGAGTTAATCCAACTGTGGCACGTAAATATAGGTCGTGTAGATGCTCAGATAGGTCCGTGTGAGCCGTTGTAGTGCTGGTGGGTGCTGTGGGAAGTGTTTCCACCGAATCTATGTCCATCAAATGGCCACAGCATACCCCAGGGACCAGGGTAATGGGGTTAGCGGTGCCGATAAACACCTGGTAATTCTAGCATTCATGGAATAACACATTTTGAGGCCAACATATATTCATGGTCAGATTCCAATAAAGGCACCTGTATCGACGGTGGCATTTCTAGCCATACCACCAAATAAACAGGCACATTTATATATTACTTTATCCGGTATTGGAGAAAGTTTCTTTATCCCAGTTTCTTGGCCGTTTTTCGGTGGCACGGTATAGTCTTGTATGTATACAGTCTGCTTACCAATAATTTTAGCAAGATTCATTGGAGACTGAGGGAAGAATGGAGCGACTCGACGTTCTGCTGCCTGATAGGTTTTGGCTGTGATGGTATCAATGGTGTGGACGGTATGGTATCTATAGGAGGAGGCAGTTGCAGGGTTGGTGCCACAGTGGTAAAGCACCACATGTGCGGCCCACCGGTGGCAATGCATCAAAATACACTTAGTAGAAGTACAGAAGAAACTAGCCCAAATGTGTGGCTTACTCAAACATCTTGGTTTGGTCTTTTTTTATCCATGGATGCGAACGGTGTGATTTTTCAGACTCCGTGCTGTGAGGCGAGTCTGTTCATGACGATGAAAGAGATTGGTTGTTACACACCACTAGAGGACACCGTTATTGTGGTGACATAGCGGCTGGTCTAGTAGCTTGAATAAAAGTTGTTTCTGTTGTATTATTATTATTACCTACTAGTGCCGTTCTACATAAGAAAGGAGTTTGGGTGTGAACGACTGGGACTCAGGCGCCGTTCACCATATGGGAATTGGTATTTGGCACCATAGACACCATGCGTGTCTGTAGTACCATTGATTGGGTTTTTTTATGATATTATCATTCCTTATAGGTTCATAGGTTCAGCCGGAGGGGATAATGCTAAATTAATTTGAAAGGGTCTTGGTGAACCATGATTATTGGTATTAGACCTGTGGGACTGGCCATGGCCTCTGCCACGTAGTGCAAAATTCTTTCGAGGTGGTGTATTTTGTCTGGTGTCTGCTTAAGTTACGGTATGTGAAACAGATGCGGTGTCGGCAGTACTATTGGTACTGGTGTTGGTTACCTCATTAGCAGGGTGAAATTGATGTTTGGCGTTCTTTTCCCATTCCAGGAAGTCCTTTGTACGAATGGCCGTGGCCGTTAACGTTTGTAGGATTCCGTGTTCTAACAGAAGCCCATGTGACTAATCACCTAATACGACTTGCCAGTTCAGGAAGAGTTTCATTCGCATGCCGTCGTAAGTTCTTTAATTGTAAATGTCTAGTTTCTCCAGCAGCCGTATCTCAAAACCATTCTGACAATGCGTTTTCCAACTCACTATAATTTGGTGTTATCTCAGACCCCATGTCAGCCAAAACCTGTAATGCTTTCCCAGATAGTTTTGTGCGCACGCACGCACGCACGCACGCACGCACGCACGCACGCACGCACGCACGCACGCACGCACGCACACACACACCAAATGAAGTCCACCGGTAGATCCGAATTTGCGAATTTGCCTAAGGTATCGCAATCAATTGAGTTGTTTAAGTCTAAGACTGGAGAAAGCTAGACCCATATTGGATACATTTTATAGGCCTAAATTAAATCTCCTGTAGACGTAAGACAAACTATTTGTGACAATCTAAAACATCAATTTTAACAAGCATTGATTACAATATCATTTAGGGATATACATTATGCCAGCAATGAGTGCCCGGGGTGGGGGGGGGGTGACTTCTCATAAGCTACGTGATTAAACTACTTGAACAAGCAAATAACGCTGCATTCAGTTGCAAAGAGTATGCCAAAAATGCCCGTGGTCGGGCCTACACATTGCCACTTATGTTTCCTGTCGTTCTAAACATAGGCCTACACATGCGTGCGTATCCTATATGTATGTGGGCGAGGAGGTAAATTCTGGGTATATATCTACCACTTCTTTGAATGTATGTATGCTAACGTATGAATTTACACATAACGACACTCACTCTCCCACGTTTTACTGGAGTAATTTGTAGGTGTACGTACTAGTGACAAATACTGGTCCTGAGCGTGTACAATTGTCGCGTATACTGAAAAAGCACATATGTGAGTGAAGATGCGCAAAAAAAACGTGACACTAATAATTTCTAACAGGTGGGTAAGATGAACTAAATTGTCATATTTAGATAGGCCTACGTTTATTAACAGTGCACAAATTTACGTTGGATAGCTTACGCGTCAAAGACTGTTTATTTACTATAAGCTTTCATGGACGTCCGCATGAACTGAAAGAGAGACGATCGATAACCGATATGTCACTTTTGTCAGTCTTCGTTCTGAATTCGTTCATCTTATTTATGCGCTTCCATCACACGGAATGCTTGTTTTATCGCTCGGTGGTAATTTTCAATAAGCCCGGTGGTAATTTCTCAAAATAATATGCTTTGCATCAACGTGAAAATATGCAGGCCCGTCGATTCCCCAACTGGCAGCCCCTCCCCACTGCACTCCCCCTCCCCATACACCTCCCCCACCATCCAACCATTGTTACGGTCATGTAATATCGAATATTTTTCTTCGCGTATTCAACTGTAATCTTACTAGTGACACAGGCCTATGCATGGTAGGTAAAACCAGAAGGGTTTCTAATAAAACCTACAAACAGTTGGTCTCGAAAATGATGAGTATATGCTAAGCTTTAAAATCTTACACACGTTGAAGATTTCTGATGTCTATCCTGTATCTATGCTACGTATACGTTTTTATGAGATATACTTGACTATGAAGTCTCTTCCGTTTTGGGTAAGGTTTGTATGTAAGGTTGCTGCGACAACCCACCTTACCGAGAACGAAAGAAATAGATATCAGGTCGCCTCGTTTATAGATGAACTTTAACGATACTTGTATTTGATATCCGGGCCTGATCTGACTGACTACTAGAACTTGCAGGTAAGCTACGGTGATCTTCCGTAGTCTCCAGAGTCAACAACAAACTATGCGCCAAAGTTTTGCCTTGTATTGATATCACAAGGTGATCGTTTTATTCGCTATTTTAACTATACAGTAATTCTACAAAGTCGGTAACTTTTACTGTTACCAGTTTACGTATTTACGACAGATTTAATTTAATGTTTCCTAATCTTTCACAATGAACTAGCATTACTCTCAGCTGCTCTGGTTTGCTATACTATTCAAATTAGCTCTTGCCTACTTAAAGCCATTCAGCAAGAGCGTTTCACAAGGTGCGAGGCGGACCGGATCCCGAACTAAAGTTAAAGTCCCGTTTATATACCATTTTCGTTTCTATTCTCCCTCCATCTTGGTTTCGTACCGCCGGAAGTTGCTCTGATTCTCATTGGATTATGACATCATTTTGACCAATCAAAACCCCGACCCTCCTTACAGGGGAGGACGCCTTTTACCTAGCGCGTTTGGGATTCATGTTTGATTAGCACGTCATTTCTGACGAATGACTTGCCACAAATGACGGATGCTTATTTGATAGCAAGGCCTATTGGTGAATTAGCTTGCCTCTAATTGCTACGTTTTCGATAGTAACTTTCGGTTGTGCCCATTAGTGCCTACAGGAAGCCACTATGTCCATGTCCTGTCCATTACCTATTAGTCGACAATTTGTAGAATGCTAGAGTTAATCGGTACACTAGTTACCATTGCACCCAGCTGCCTCCACTTATCTGGCCATGAGAATTCGTGGGAACACAGACCGCTACGTAATTAACTAAGTCCGTTTGTCATATCTAATTCCTTAATTGACTCCAACATTTCAAACTGGTGCTAATCATCAAAAGTCATACTCGATTCACAGCTGACTCCGCTTATCTGGCCACGAGAATTCGTGGGAACCACAGACCGCTACGTAATTAACTAAGTCCGTTTGTCATATTTATTTCCTTAATTGACTCCAACATTCCAAACTGGTGCTAATCATCAAAGGTCGTACTCGATTCAGTTTCTGCGGATTGTACCCGCGCATTAACCGACGTATCCATTGCCAGTCATCCAGTGCTGATTATATATATCTAAATAATAAGATGCTATAGGTGATGCTCATACATTCAGATGCTCATGCATTCAATCATACACGGTGACATAGTCTTTTAGCTTACCTGGTGTTCAAACATGTAATTTCACTGAGGTCTTATACTCGTAAACATAAGATGTGCGCAGGGTCATGACTCCCTACGTACAGTCCGATATCTACAACGTGTACATTAAAGTATCTTGTCATTTACAGGCTATTTTGTTCACGCACATTTCTATCGAGCCAAAATCGCCATTGAAGCAACCGTGTTCTCAAACATGTCTGGAAACATAAAAACGAGAAAAATCTGCCGCATTGGTTTTTCGAAGCTGTAGCCGTTTTTGCGTGATTCTAACCACACACCCACCCTCTAGGCCTACACCATGTAGCCTACATGGCCGCAGAAAAAAATGTCAGAATTAAGGAAAATGCCTTGAGATCTCATAAAATTTTTGTTTTAGACAGGTAAGAAAGATCTAGCTGACCTACGTGTGTCTGTTTTTTGTATGCACATGTATTTAATTCAGTAACAAAAAACTGTCATTCCGCTATGTAGGCTATATTATGTATGTTAAGTAAGAGCGCGCATTAGACTCTATGGTCAGTTGTTTATTTAGGGTTAAAATCAATCAACATTTAAATTTCTATTATTTTTATTGGCATAAGACCTGAAAAAGCTATTTTTATCTTTGCATAATCGGGAAAATGCCAGAAACTGTACTTATTTCCTGCTGAAGTTGAACGAAGCTGCATGTATTCAACGTTACGGTATAATAGCTTGTTCCACTATTACGATATTATTGACCCTGAAGAATTCAAAATCAAGGGAGGTAAGTCATCACGTAATTTCGTGTATTCGATCATACGCCGACTTCCCGGCTTAATATTAGCTATTTGGTGAATGTTAGACACATACAGCTGGTTTGTTATTAATTACTAGACAATAATGCCTTAAATACTTGTAAAATTGTACATAAAAGGGATTTCTCCAAATATGACCTTTAAGTGGAGTAAGTGGTTGGTTGTTGCGGAGTGCTGTTTTAATGCTTTGCTTGCCCTGAACATTTTTCGACAATCATCATTAGACGTAATCTCGTTTACCAAGTCACCTACTCTTTTGATGGCTAGTTCTTTCAATCGTTCATTGATTTGGTGCAGGATATAATTGGGGTTCTATTTTACTTCAGTTTGATGTTCATTTCAATTACTTTGATAGATGCGTGTACGTTTAATCACAGTTCTACTTCTTGATCACCAGTGCAATTGAGTTAGATTACTATCAAACTGTACAATAAAAAAGGAATGTGTCGAATCTGGGAATAATATGATAATATACATTCGCTTAAAAATTTGAATAGTGAACTCCAAGAATCTCAATTCCATAGTAGGAATATATGTACATGTAAACTGTTGATTATTTTAAGGGTCAGTTGACAAGAACTTACTGAAATTAAGTAATATGAAATAACTATTCAAGAACAGATAGGCCGTTATATATACAATATGGCATATACCATGCTTTTAAATATCCATTTAATGACATTTAGACATATGCCCGAATTTCCTAAGGGGTGTGAGTCGATGGACATTTCAATTTTTTGCTATCCCCGCCCATCTATAGCTAAGCTCCACTCAAGAACGATCTCTGAACTCCCAGACTATCAATTTCCAGAAAACTATACAGGTAAGCTGTTGAATATTTTGAAACTAATTTGACTGGGTGCCCAGTCAAATTAGTTTCAAAGTGGTCACCAGAATGTTTTTTAAATAGTAAAGACATACAATTCGTACAACGGGTCGGACTATTAAGCGTTAAAGACGGACTATGTTGAGTCATTCACGACGGCATGGTTATGACGACATCTCACACGTCCCGTATTTGATTATGACGTCAAAAGACGTCATGTGATGGATGGATAAACTTGGAAAGGTCCATCGGGTTGAAACGTTAACATCTACATAGTAATATTAGACGTTCCTATTTAGAGGTCCATGGATGAAAATAGAGTCCCTAGAGTGATGATTAGAACCGTGTTCATCTTGCATACAGTACAGCCCAGAAATAACTTACCACGTTTCTCAAGCAAAAAACAGAAATTTAGTTAGTACACTTTTGAACACGATTTAAGAAATGTTCTGTTGAATATTTTGGAGTTAATTTGATTGGAAGACATTTCTGCTAAACTTTGCTACCTTCAATGTCTTCCAATCAGATTAAGTCCAAAATATTCAAGACACTTTATTTTGTCTTGTAAATGTGTTTAGTTATTTCTGATCTGTACTGAATGTTAGGAAAATTCGTTACCCAGAGGTCTTCGTTGAGTCTCCGGGAGTTCAGCTGGGATGTTGACAGTTACACGGAGATAAATACGCGAATCATTTCTGCCAGGACCATTTACCATGCTGTAATTACTACCGGTCAAGGAATCATTATCTTACTAAATCCGGTATTTTACTATCATTGGTCAAGTATGGTTGTGGGTGGGTGATCAGTGGGCGCTCGCATCCGGTGCTGCCGGGTGATGCCTGTACGGTGCGGCTTCCTGAAAGCAATCTTTCTCCTGTAGCTAGAAGCTTATATGGTAATTTTTGTAATTACTGAATTCGCAAGTGACATAGTTGAACTGATTATTCTGAAAACAACCTGATCACGATATTAAAAGCGAAATGGATGGATCAAACCTGTCACCCAGCTCACTGGCGTCATAATCAATGGCACATTTACAGTTTATCCATCCATTATATGACGTTATAATCAGCTACGTGCCGATTTGGATGACGTCATAATCAATGACGCCATGAATGGCGCAAATATGTATGTCACGAACGCTTAATTGAAGATGGACTAAGCGTTTTTGGTCGAATTGTATGTCTTTACTAATGAATGAACACTATGTTGAATATTGTGAAACTAATTTGACTCGGTACTTATTTAACTATAAGCAGCAACAGCACCTAGTCAAACTAGCTTCAAAATAGTCATCGTCTCACCTCTATAGTTACCTTGAAAACTGGATTCTTGAAAGTCATGGTACAAAATATATAAATCACGACGACGACGGCTGTGCATGTAGGCCTATCATTTTCTCTTATTTTATTTTAACCGTTTCGTGACGAAGCCGGTCAAACCGGCCTCTGTGTACAGTAATCTTCAGGAATGTCAATTTGCAGGCCAGGAGAAGATAGTTTTTGACACATTACCACTGGAATGACTGTCGAGCCAGTCATTCCAGATTCCAGTGGCAAATCTGCAAAAGCAGTCTTCTATTATGGACATTCAATATGCATATATTTTTATATTCTTGACCAAATTTAGGTACTAAAGTGTTAATAAATCATGACGATAAGGATGACGTCAATACGGAGTATTATGTATGTTTGATCTTTCCCGTATTGCACTATAGTATAAGGCTGAACATTCGAGATCGTGTATAAATTTTTAAATGGTGGGGCATCGACGCAAAATTTGTAATATCGTGGACATATTTACTAGGCTGAGCTTGTCTTCTTATTCACATTCGTCGCGTTCGCGATAGTGTATAAATGGACCTTTCCGGTGTTAGCCATGCCTCGCCCATCTCTAGCTAAGCTCCACCCACACCTCGCTCGTGCTGGGATCGATCGATCGCTGAACACCCTGACTATCAATTTCCAAAAAACTAGACAGGTAAGCTGTTGAATATTTTGAAACTAATTTGACTGGGTGCTGTTGTCAAATTTGTTTCAAAATATTCAACAGCATGTTTATTAAATAGCAAAGAATTACAAAGATATACAATTCACACAACGTGTCGGACCATTTCGGATTTGGTGACGGTCTATATTGAACCCTTTGTGACGTAATGATTATGACGTCATCACGCACGCGCTGAGCTGATTATGACGTCATACGAGGTCTGATGAAGAATGGATAGTCTTGAAAGGTGATTTACCATTATTACGTCTCGTCGGGAATCAGCACACCTTTTAACAGTGTGGACGTCTCCGACTCGTATAGAGGTGTACTATGTGTGTGGTAAATTTCAAGTAAAAAACATGTATAATAATATTGTAGAGTAGTAATTCATATTCCTTAATCGATCACCGTATCCATGCATTTATTATTATATTATACCGATGTTCCGAATTTCCAGTCGGCTGTCAATAACATTGCAGCAGGTACATGAAAACAGAAATCAACGGAACGTGTGTGCGTGTGCTATGTTAGTAATGCCTGCCATATGGTTGGCCCCAGAATTTCACCCATATTGTTAGATAAGTGTCTGAAATTGTTAGCGAAGTATTGAGTTTTAACAATTTACACTCTACCATAAAGTAATTTCGTTGTACACAATTTCATACAGAAAATTGGCTTAAATTTCAGCTGATTCACGGTTTTCGGTTCCCTACTGTCTGTAAGTTATGCTCGACTCCGAGTTTCACACATATATATACTTGAGTTTATTTACGCTAGTTATATTCCGAATTAAAAAAATTTCTAGATGGAGTAATTTCGTAGTTCGCAAATCCATGCCAAAAATAGGTGTAGATTTTGTACAATTCGCAGTTTTCTGTGCTCTACTGTTTGTAATATGTTCGGGCTCAGAATTTCAGCCACATATGCTTATACGTGTCTCAATACTAGCTATATTATGAATTAAAAAAATTGTACAGTAGACCAATTTCCTAGTACGCAAATCCATACCTAAAACTGGCTCAAATTCACGGTTTTCAGAACCATACTGTCTGAAATAAGTTCGGTCCCAGAATTTCACCCATTTGGTTCGATAGATATATAAATACACAAGTAAAATAGCAGTACCAAAATATGCGTACTCTGGTTTGTAACCAGCTTTCGAACAACTGGTCACATAGAACTCAATGTGTAGTATTACGTACTGGATCTGATACTACAATCAAATAATATCATAAGTATGTGGTTACTTATTCGACATAATTGTAAGATAGTTGGTTCACATTCATGACATTCGCCACATTCAGATATTTGTCGGTATGTCCTGGCATACCGTTTGTAATAGGTTCGGCACCAAAATTTCAGCCATATGGTTAGATAGGTATATGAATACTTTAATGTGGTGAAAGGATATAGCCATTGCTAAAATTCAAATGAATAGACTGTGTGTGGGATCGCAGTATTCTGCGTAATATTTTGAAGCTAATTTGCTTGGGTGTTATGAGATCAGTATGTACTCTGATCAATGCATGTTTAGGTAGGATTTATTTTTGATAATGAGCCTTTCCAGTTTTGGATAAGCTCCACCCACACTTCGCTATGTTGGGAGTGATTGATCCCCGAATGTCCTGACTATTAATTTCCTGAAAACTATACAGCTAAGTTGTTGAATATTTTGTAACTAATGCGGCTGCGTGCTGTTGCTACCTATGGCAGCAACAGCGTCCAGTCACATTAGTTTCAAAACATTCACCATGATGTTTTTTTAATAGTAAAGACATACAATTCGTACAACAACGCATAGTCCGTCTTCAACTATGCATTCTTAACGTACTCATCTACGTCATTCACGGCGCCATTACCATCATGTAGTAATTTTATAATACACAATTTAGTAGCAACTCCTATGTGATATTGACGGAGATAAATTGATGCTTTTATCATTAATGTATTTGCACCAGAAGAACAGGCGACCAGAAAGCATCGATAGTGGGTTCATAACATTATCCAAGCGACATCTAGAATTGTTTGGAATGCCCCTTGAAAATTACGTCAGAAATCGAATTTCACATCCTATTAGTACACATCTCCGAATAAAAATCGATTCTCAACCGATGCCGCCAAAACCGAAGACGGACATCAGAGAGCGACAGTGCAGATTGAGGTAGTCTACGTGCAGTCGTTTAAATGGAATTTAATAACATTTAAAACGTGGTTTTGATTTTATCGGAAACGGAGTCGAATATCGGAGATGGAGATCGGAGACTCATCTCGAGCATACGGATGATGGATTTCCGGCTTTTGCCAAGAATGGACGAGAGAGCAATGACTCAGTGACCGCGTCAGGCGTTAGCGTTTCAGTAGGCGTTCTGGTCACGAAGTGCTGTCCATATAAACGTTGCTAAGTCGCGTTTATTCAGTCTTTTCTGTTGTGAGATCAAACGAGAAAGATGGCACCGACGTTTTCTAAGCTTGATCAATCTCTTCTTGGTGGAGAGAGGTTAATCATCATTTGTCATTTACAAAATACATAAGAAAAGAAAGCCTTGAGAACGCGTACACATAAATGGTGGATTCATAACTTGCGTGTATATAAAGATACACGAACAAGGGACTTTTTCAGATCTTTTTTCGAGAAATAAAAAAATGAAAAGAAGTTCCAACAGTATTTGCTATTAAACAAGGACCAGCTTAACGAAGTATTGCTACTTGTGGGAGAAGACATCTTTAAACCTGGTCTCAGGAGGGAAGTGATAGCCCATGACAAATGCTAACTATATATTTATGGTTAATGCAATAATATATGCACAACTTAATAAAGGGCACTGGGAATTGTGTGCGCTTGCGCGCGTTACGAATGATACGAACGAATTTTTATGAAACTTTAAATCAACGATAGCTTTTTCACTGTATGCGTTCGATTTGACAGACACGGGAGACTACGGATTTCTGGAATTAAAATGCTTTTACTAAAAATCATTCGTATCGCCGCCTTCACACTCGACCTGTCCAAGCAATTAGTGTGTGCCGTTTATCCTCTCTTCCTCCCCATACTGCTAGTCAGTATGTTTGACGAGAAACTCCTATCAGAGGTATCAAATTCTCAGGTGTTATATCATCCTTCCAACCCGCATTATAATGACGTAAAACGAAATCACAAGGCGGTGGGGGTGCAATGGACCTTTCCATATTTAGCCCATCACTAGCTAAGCTCCACCATTACCTGGCCGTGTTGGGATTGATCGATCCCCAAATGCCCTAGCTATCAATTTCCTGAAAACTATACAGGGAAGCTGTTGAATATTTTGTAACTAATTTGACTGGGCGCTGTTGCTGCCTATGGCAGCAACAGCGCCCAGTCAAATTAGTTTCAAAATAGTTAACAGAATATTTATTAAATAGTAAAAGCAAACAATTTGTACAACAACACATAGACCGTCTTCAAATATGCGTTCATGACGTACTTATCGACGTCATTCATGACGTCATTCATTATGATGTCATTGTACACATCACGCAGTTCATTATGACGTCATATGATGGGTGGGTACTCTGGAAAGGTGAATTGGCAAATCGCCTTCCATTTCAGGCAAAATAAGGCCAATACACTCCATAAAATACATTGCATAATCGTGTTGATTTCACCAAGGAATAGGGCCTAAGATGAGCGAAACGCTCTCATGAGCGGAATGTCACCGTGACGTTGTAAGTTATGAATTGTATTGCATTTGTCAGTCAGTCGGTAAAGAATTAAACGAAATGTGTTAGGGATCGCGTACAGTTAATTGAAACACATTTTTCGTTTCGTACGTTTCGTCCGTATTGTTTGTATCGTTCGCACCACACGAACGCAGTGGAAAAACACCTTACGGAAATTCTTCTCAAAGTATTCGACATCATAGAAGTAGGACAATCATTCTATCGATTTACCACATGACATGGCTCATCTCATGTTATCATCAGGCTGTACAGTATGAATGGATGGATCCGATATGTCACTCAAGTATAATACACCATAAGCAATTACTTGACATGCAGGCTGACGTCACAATCAAAATGCAAAAATGAATGGCATATCTAGCTCCATCGTGAGCATTTAAAAGTCCTTCTTGAATGTGTATTAATTGTATTTCTATGACGGATTTACTCTTTAATAAACATTATGTTGGATATTTTGAAAGTAATTTGACGACGCTGTTGCTGCCATAAAACATATTCAACAGCTATATGATCATTGCGATGCCTATGGTCATCGTAGTGTCTAGTTGGCTTGTTTCAATACTAACATATGTATTAAGATATTGACTACTAACTGCTAATCAATGGACCTTTGCAGTTTTAGCTATGCCCCACCCACCTCTGACTAAGCTCCACCCCCACTTCGCCGTGTTAGGATTGATCGATCCCAGAATACATTGACGATCAATTTCCTGAAAACTATACAGTTAAGCTGTTGAATATTCTGTAACTAATTTGATTGGGTGCTGTTGCTGCCTATGGCAGCAACAGTGCCCAGTCAAATTAATTTCAAAATAATCAACAGAATATGTGTTAAATAGTAAAGGCATACAATTCGCACACCAACTCATAGTCCGTCTTCAATTATGCGTTCGTGACACACTTATCCTCGTCATTCATAACGTCATAATGACGTCATTGATTGTAATGTCATTCCACATGCCACGTAGTTGATTATGACGTCATATGCTGGATGGATACATTGGAACGATCCATTACTTGTAAATTTATATGAGCAGGTAAGCACAGTTTCATTCACTTCTCACCCGTAGATGGCTCTCGTCTAGGCTGCCACGTTCGGGTAAGTTCGAGAGTTTCCGTAGACTGTCGGGATGGCTTGAACCCCACAGTCATATATATATATATATATATATATATATATATATATATATATATATATATATATATATATATATATATATATATATATATATATATATATATATATATATATATATATATATATATATATCAGAGCAATTCCATGGCTGCTACTTCCATTGGTGACTCTTCATTGTTATGATCAGATGAATCGTTGTCTGACATCAAAACTCTTGACGAAGCTACCCAATGAGACCCATGATTGGGCGGGTCCATCTTATATTATGTTTATTAAATAGTAAGAACATACAATTCGTACTACAACGCTTAGTCCGCCACCAATTACGCGTTCGTGACGAAATTGTGGTAACATAAGACGGGTCAAAGATTTATTTAGGATGGCACACAGAATCCTCTACTGGTTAGTTACAGACCGGCCAATGATTAGTTATTTACAATTCGTGGGGTGCATTGGAATGCCCCTTCATTGGAAGGGCGGTAACCACCCAGAACACTGATTCTGGGTGCTACCCCAAATAAACGTGTTAAAAGACATAGAGGGAATATCTCCCGCATAGGTTGTGCATAGCAAATGTGTTATTGCGGAATTTGTTGACAATTGCTCAGTTTATCCGCCTACGAACAACAATTTAATTGTAAAATACATTTGTATATTTCAGTACTTAATCTAAATTTAACGCAATTCCAGAGCAAAATGTCCTTTCTGTATCTCTCATTCGCTAACACCGTGATAAGCATACGGCTGTCATTCTGGGAGCACGTACACTACAAGGTCCTATTATGTCTAGGCCCCTGAAGTGGCGTATATATACAGATAAGCCTTCTATACTACAGACAGAGACGAGAGGGGTGCATTTCAATCTATGTCCAATGAGGTGATCATTTAAAACAGGTTTTACTCTTAAATCTGTGATTTAAACAGATTTCTAACACGCTAATCTTCTACATAAACGCGAGCAGATATTGAGCAGGAAAAGCCGGAATTTTTAGGTTAAATTCACCATAGACCACAAAATGTATATATTTAACCCTTTAATGGCTAAGTTTTGTCAAGAATATCAAAATATTGACTTATTAATGTCTATTTGCTAGCCGTTTTTGAAGAGAACCCCGTTTTTGAAATATACCACTGGAATGACAGAGTCGGTCATCGAGCCAGTCATTTCAGCGGTAAATATTCAATATTCTCTTGGCCTGCAAATGAACATTCCTCAATATTACTGTATATGCTGGTTTTGACGTCGATTACCGAGCCAGTCATTCCAGTAGTGAATGTTCAAAAAGAGGCTTCGCTTGACTTGCAAATGGACATTCAATAAGCAAATATTTTAATTTTCTTGACGAAACTTAGCCACTAAAGGGCTAAGTATGCTAAGCTATATTATGTGGGCATATATGTCAATGGAGAGATCCGATCTGTCATTCAGGCATTTGACGTCATAACCAACAGACCTTTCCAAATTTATCCATCCATCATATGATGTCATAATCAGCTACGTGAAGTGTAGGATGACGTCATAATCATGACGTCATGAATGATTATAAATAGTCTGTCTTTAACGCTTAATAGTCTGACACGTTGTACGAATTGTATGTAATTGCTATTTAATAAACATCCTGTTGAATATTTTGAATAGTAATTTGGCTGGACGCTGTTGCTTCCACGGGCAGCAACAGCGCCCAGTCAAATTACTTTCAAGATATTTAGCGACTTATCTGCATAGTTTTCTGGAAATTTATTGATGGAGTTTAGCTAGTGATGGGCGGAGCATAGCTAAACTGGAAACGCCCATTGCGCCAATAGTTAGCTGACGTCACGATCTACGACGTATCTGACGTGTCAAACTCCGCTAACTCACGCCGTTGCGTTCTGTCTTGACAATGCACTTAGTGACCCCATGACCTGGCTATATGACTCGCTGACCTCAAACTCATAAGCTGTCGCAATATGAAGGTGTGTGCTAAATCTTGTGATTCTACCTTCTTGCATTCCAAAGTTATGGCTAAAACCTTTATTCAAGTATGCACTTTGTGACCCCGTGACATAGATAATTGATGCGTTGTCCTGAGACTCATAGAATATCTAGCCACCTATAATATGAAAAGACGGGTCAAATTTTGCGATTCTACCTATACATGTATTCCCGATTCCTGCCTAAAATGTGTATTTCGGGATTTCACTTAATGACCACGTGACCTAGATATTTAAACTTTTGACCTGAAACAAAATTGTCCTTTTAGCCAACTGCAAGATCAATGTATGTTGCCGATTTGGTGGTTCTACCTTCTTGCATTACAGAGTTATTGACGAAAATAGGTATTCCGAAATGCACTAAACAAGCCCGTAACCTCGATTCTTCACCTATTCGGCCCAAACTAAAGTATTTTCTAGCCACTCGTAATAACAGGGAATTGGGTGATTCTAGGTACTTTTGTTCCGGATTTATGGCTACAAATGTGTATTTTGGGATGCGCTAAGTGATCCCGTGACCTAGATTTTTTATCTTTTGACGCCAAACTAAAGATTTTTCTAGCCACTCATAATATCAGTGTATTTACCAAATTTAGTGATTCTATCTCATAGGATTCCCGAGATATGCCTCGGATAAACACGCACGCACGCAGACGGCGCCAACCGCAATACGCACACCGGTCTTTTGCGGCGTGAGTAATAAATAGGGTCATCTCAAATTATAATTTCATATGAAAAATTATGACATACGTATAGAATCGACACTATTTCCATATCTGTACTATCTTCACTTCAATTTCTCCATCCCGTCGGCTGCGATCTTGATGAACTACACACGGTGAGACGCGTGTTGTCAAAGACAATAATAGATGTTCGCATCAAATCAACTCTTTCTACACAGTTTGAAAACATCAATAGGATGACCACGAGGTGATGGTTTATCACCAGTGCTCTTCGCTTGCTACCTCACCACAGCACTACCATCTGTTTGAGAGCACTCCACAACACCAAACCCGCCAATCTTAATGATAAGTATGCCACTAGAGATGGAGTAAGCGGATTATGTTGGTTTTATCGACGAGGGTAAAGGTACCATTGATAGCCTACTTCCAATGGCCACAGAACAGCTCAACGCTGCAAACCTCTTCCAAAACTGATTTCACTCACGTATACCTATCCGACACCACATAAAGTGACAGTGACGTTACCTGCAACCCCCCCCCCCCCCAACCCCACCCCACACCAGCTGGAAACTGAGAACTCAGAAGTGAAGGAAGCGCATTTCAACCTGTTCTAATACGACCATATGGAACACAAACATATCCTCTGTCTGCCAGTTATACAATTCTCCCAACCATAACATTGCAGATCACAATCTTTGCTGTACCAGGATGCCACGTGAGGTTCATCGAGACACACGTTGATGATGCCCATGTCGAACGAATCGGCTGGGTTGTGCATGCACTGCCACTCATAGAGACGGGACAACTCGCTCGTGTTGATAGCCTTCCATGCATCTCGACAACAGCCAATAGGTAACCCACCAGCTATGTGTGCATTCATTCATATATTCTATGAGAATTCAGACATTCCAGCAATGACATGGATATACAGAAACGAGCAATCACATGTCTCAACCCTGGACAATTCCAGTTACTACATTCAACCATCCATTGTTTGCCCTGGCCAAATTTGTACAATGGAAGTGGCCATCTGCACATGATAAGGCAGTGTATGTCGTTATGATAGGTGATCTGCCCATGTGAATACCCCTTTAAAATACACTAGGAGATATGTCGGACGGCTCTGCCTGGACAATAGCTCGGACACAGGCAGAAGTACCATCGTCCGGTATTGGTGTTTGATTCCTGACGGTGGCACGCCTAACGCGAGGCAGATATGTATGTCCACCAGGTCACGGATGTCATAACTCATACAAGAGCCGGTCAGCTCGCCGATCAAGCAATAGATAACGAGTCGGCAGTAGTGATCTGAAAAATCTAAAAATAGTATAGGTATAGGTGTTCTAGCCGGGGATCGGCTTCAGTGACCGTGAAAACCTGGTACGTCATTTGCATTTCTCTGATTTCTACCTGTATAGATATGTGATATTCTAATCCCACTGGTGGCCATTTTAGATTCTGGCCGCCATTTCGGAAAATCTGAAACACTGAGTAGGTGTCATTGGTCAGAATCTGTTTCAGTGACCTTGAAACCTCATATTTTGACACCTTATGTACCTTTTTCTGATTTCTAGAACTAATGATATGTAATACTGTCACTGGCGGCCATCTAGGATTGTGGAATTCCAAATACTGAATATGTGTCTTATCTCAGAATTTGCTTTAGTGACCTTCAGACACCCTATTTTGACGTCACATTTGCCTTTGTGGAATTTCTAGAAACAGAGGTATGTAATGATCTACTCTGACTGGTGGCTATCTTGGCTTTTGACCGCCATCTTGGAATATCGGAATAATTGAAGAGGGCTACTAGGCAAATATTAACTGACATTGAAATGATGCCTCGCACGAAGGTTTCTGCTTTTATCCGCCAATTAACGGTAACTTTGTTAGGCTACCTGACTATAACATGTCACATGTAACCCTAGAAATTGTGGTCCAGTTTCGACGTAGGGAAATCTAAATCCGAATTACGCGCTGCCACACATGTTCTGGTAACTGACATTACATTGTATATAAGTTCTTAATTAATGAGACGAGATGGGGATCCTCAAGCCCGATAAATAGCCACCTGACGCCTGAAACCGTTCAAAGGTCCGTTACATCAGCAACGCCAGTAAAATTATTAAATTCCATCAAGAACTATCTATCTACACAGCGAAATGCCTTACATAACCACAATCTTGCTGGAATGCATTTCTGATTGCCTGGCCAATAACTAAGATAGTAACCATGGTCTCCAATTGTTCTGTGTTTAGTATTTTGAGAACAGTCTCTGAAGTTTGTAAACATCAACCCGAAACATATTAGCAGGACACCTGAAGGCTAAGCATCTGGGGAGCTGTTAGAATAACGCTAGGCTGATGCTCGCTTTACAAATGAATTTCAAAATATTCAACAGAATAAGTTTTATGTCGTAAGCAATATACATTGTCAGGGGTTTCTCAGTAAATTTACACCCAAATAAAAAATACCCATCTTTGGGAAGCTGAATCAGCGTATCTAACACACTGTTAAAGTATGCTACATAGTATGCTATGTGGTGCATAGTCTATGGTCTTCCATATTAGGCCAAGACATGACGTCAAACACGCGTCATCACAGGAGTGCTGCGCTGGTTGGTCGAAGACCGTTATATCATCCCCCATAGGAGTATAAAAGCAGGTAAATCCTTACGGTTTGATAGAATTAGGAGGCGGCAGCTTGGTGTAGGGGCTAGCACTCAGGACTACTTAACCAGAGAATCAGCTTCGCGCCTGAGATGTGCACTAGTTCGCCATCGTTGGAAACATGGGCAATCTCCTTCGCTCCATGCTTCTTCCCACCCAGTGTAAAGAGCAGAGGAAGTTACCAATAACAGCCTGAAATAAAACCAGTCTAGATATTGTGTGAATGGGACCTGGAATCAGGGACCCGATAGATGCCAATTAAACCAATAACTTCTTCAAGTTCTACATGAAAGGTGGTAATAGCTCAGGCGGTATCGAGCAGAGCAGTGAAACCGCCGATCCCAGGATCCTGTCTATGGTCGGCTGGATGGCGGCGCAACCGACATCACTCCCCATTGCCCCCCCCCCCCTATCTATCTCTCTCTCTCTCTCTCTCCATGAGTATGAATGGGTACCAGTGTAAAACTGAGGAAGTTATCAATAATAGACTGAAATAAAATCCAACCTAGATATAGCATGAATGGGAACTCTAACATGGATTCGATGGACGCAGTCAAACTAATAACGTCTAGTTCTATACGATCGATGTCGGATAAGCTGCCTCGTCGTGGTGCATGAGCGGAAAGCATATACGATCACGGTCAGATCATTCGAGAGCACGTGCACGAGTTAGCATGGCAAGCAGAGTTAGCATGGAGAGCACGAGAACTAATAGCTTGGTGCATTGAATCTGAGTGAAGTCACTACGGCGTCGTCTCTCCGCAGAGCATGCCTGTTCACTGTTCTACAGCTGATTAGTGATACAACTGCTGCCGAGTATGGTCTGCATATCCATTGTACCAGAGGTCAATACCCTGTGGGTCTACTACCCTGGTGAGTCAACCATATGACGTGAAGTCCATGTGAAATTGGATGTACTTCTTCTTCTTCTTTTCGTTCGCTGATCATACCGCCAGTCCTGTATTGGATGTACTTATTCGTCGTCTATTAGGAGAGAATTCATATTCTACAACTCTACTTCTGACACAACGTCTGCCCAGCCACCCCCCCCCTCCACCCTACCCCCAACAAAACAAGCAGGTAGACAACAACGTCGCCTGCCTAGAATTGACACCATCTTGAATTTCACGATTGCGTATTAACCCCATAGCATTCTAAGTAATCTTACTTGATTGCTATATGACAAGAATCTATTTGGAGGCATTAAAATCACCAGTCTAGTAGTCTGCTATGAACAGTTAATAAATGCTGGACATTTTTATGGTTTGGTGGCCATCTTTAACGCCATGTTGAATTTCCTAAATATCGTGTAACCCCATGGGTCTTTGCCTGGTAGTAATACCTGGTCATACTATGTTGCTAGGATCCAACACATGGAGTAGATACCAAAATCACTAGAATAGTATGAATAGCTAACGACTTATAGCCTTTTTAGTATTTCCGCGGCCATCTTGGACGCCATGCTCGATTTCTCATATATTTAATAGCCCCATCGGATTCTACCTGGTCTTAATGCGTTGCTAGGTACCATGAACTTAGTGGTAGACACCAAAATCTCCAGTCTAGTATGAATAGTTAACGACTTATGGACATTTTAGGGTTTGGGCGGCCACCTTTGATGCCATCTTGAAAGTAATTACTTTCCAATGGTCAGATTGTGGTAGACTTGTAGTAGGTTCTTTAGTACACCAAACCCTACCATGAAACGCTGGAAAAGCTTTTGGAGCAATGTCTGGGGGTTAAGGTGGTTATTTTTCATAGATTGACCCACTACAAACAAAACTGTAACAACGGTGCTAATCTGGAAAATAAAGAAAATATCAAATTAAATGTGTTTAAGAACGGAAGTTAGTGTCCAGTAAGTAACGCCGATGTTGATATTGTGCCCCACTATAATGTTGACTTCAGGGATATTAATAGTAAAAAATATCCAATAATTTCGAGATTGGCCTTCTTTAATTATAACATACTTTATCGTTCATACTCACAATGGGAACCCAGTCAGAAGTTGTCAGCATCATAGTTACGACTCTCTCCCTACGTCGTAATCGACTACATCACGATTTATGTTGATGTCACAATCAAACTGCACGCTGAATGAATGTTTAGCTCCGTCACGAACATTGAATGTCCGCCAAGTGTATCAATTATATAATAGGTCATCTTTGATGGATTTACTATTTTATAATCATTCCATGGATTAAGTTGAAACTAATTTGACTGGGCTTCTGAGGTAACGGCGTCCGGTCAAATTAGTTTCAACCTATTACACAGAATGATTATAACATAGTAAATCTATCAAAGAACAACAGCACCCTGTCAAATTAGTTTCTAAATATTGTACAGCTTACCTGTATAGTTAGCTTGAAAATGGGAACGTGAGAATTCAAGGTTCAAAGTATATAAATCGATCCCAACATGCGTAAAACGTTGGCGGAACTTAGGTAGAAATGGGCGGGGAATAGCTAGAAATGGGCAGAACTTAGTTAGAAATGGGCGGGGAATAGCTAGAAATGGGCGGGGAATAGCTAGAAATGGGAGGGGAATAGCTAGAAATGGGAGGGGAATAGCTAGAAATGGGAGGGGAATAGCTAGAAATGGGCGGGGAATAGCTAGAAATGGGAGGGGAATAGCTAGAAATGGGAGGGGAATAGCTAGAAATGGGAGGGGAATAGCTAGAAATGGGAGGGGAATAGCTAGAAATGGGCGGGGAATAGCTAGAAATGGGAGGGGAATAGCTAGAAATGGGAGGGGAATAGCTAGAAATGGGAGGGGAATAGCTAGAAATGGGAGGGGAATAGCTAGAAATGGGCGGGGAATAGCTAGAAATGGGCGGGGAATAGCTAGAAATGGGAGGGGAATAGCTAGAAATGGGCGGGGAATAGCTAGAAATGGGAGGGGAATAGCTAGAAATGGGAGGGGAATAGCTAGAAATGGGAGGGAATATCTAGAAACGGGCTGGGTATTTAGAAATTGGCGGGTCTTAGATAGCAATGGGCGGGAATAGGTATAACTTGATTCCTCGGTTGTATACAATCATAATGGAAGCAATTGTAATCACATTACATCATAGTTTAGTATTTATCTAACGTGTAATCATATGCATTGTCTCATTACTCGTCATAGCAACAATACTGTAAATGCATTGCCCTCATATGCTATGTGTATAGACTCTGAGAAAGAAATAAAGAGAAAAGGAAAAAAGAAAAAAAGGTGGTTACAAGTTTTGAATTGAAAAGGATTGTATCTAAACCATTGTATTGGCTGTGTCTCTATATTCATGTTATATTTTATAGGACATACGCCCCGCCCCCCTAAAACCGTAATGCGTATGATTAGGTGTTTACTTGTTCACGCCAACCTCCATTCATGTAATGGTATTGTAGGTGTGTCAACTCTTTGTATTGCGTATTAGCTAACCCCTTTTGTGGCAACAGTCGCGCCTCAAAGTGCTACACATACTACTTATATCAACTAAGCATTTTAATGGTCAACACTGTTCAAGAAATTTTAAAATTAGAAGACTAGACTATTTTTTTTGTAAATTTACCTCTGAACTTTTTGACCGGCTTAACCATCAACGGGGTAATGGTAAAGAAAATTCCAGCTTTGGCGTACCCAGTATCCATTTGCAGGTCAAGAAAAGAGTATTTTTCAAAAATTATAACTGGAATAACTTGCAGACACCAAGCTGAGGGTACGAGTCAAGTCGGTGAAGTATGTAGAGTTTGAGACATTAATCGGCTCCCCACAGGGAGATGGTCTATCTCCTGTGCTTTTCACCTGTTACCTTGCCGCTGCATTGAAATGTGTCTACTGCTACAGCCGCGGAATACAGTAATCATACATAATGAATGGCTCGGTTATCGAGCTAGTCATTTGGGTGGTTAATTTTCAAAAACTCTTCTCTTGACCTGCTAATAGACATGCCTCAAGACCACTGCAGAGTTATTTTGGTCAGTCTGACCATTAAAATGTTAAGTTGACACAAGAGATTTTAATCACGAATCTTTTGCTGTATAACCATATTACATTGGGGTTCCAGATTGGGGGGTCTCAATGGAAGATTTCAGTTTTAGGCTATGCCCCGCCCATCTCTAGCTAAGATCCACCCACACTTTGCCCCTGTTGGAATCGATTGACCCTGAACTCCCTGACTATCACTTTCCAGAAAGCTATACGGCCAATCTGTTGAATATTTTGAAACTATTTTGACTGGGTGATGTTGCTGCCTATGGCAACAACAGCACCCAGTCTCATTAGTTTCAAAGTATTCAGCAGAATGTTTATTAAGTAGTAGACATACAATTCGTACAATAACCCTTAGTCCTTCGTCCGTGTCGAACTTATCTACATCATTCGTGACCTAATTGATTATGATCTCATCCTACACGACACGTAGTTGATTATGACGTCATATGATTGATGGATAAACTAGAAAGGTCCATAATTGCCATGCTTCTATTTTCCTGCAATCATTAGTACCGTCGTATCTAGCTCCGTAAGTGGGTGGGGTATTGCATTCTGGCATGGGTGCATACGCACACACGAATGCGCGATTATAATACCCTCATACACACTTACGGGGCGAGAGTAACAAATAAGGCAATATGTTCAATATCTATCAGCTATCCCACGAAATGCTGATCAATGTCCGCAAAACATCATACAACGGCTAGCATGCAGGGGAGATAATCGCGGTAAACCGTGTGTGCCAGTGGTTTCGAATCACACACTGCTTACCTCCTTTGGACGGTGAGTCCACTGGTAATTTGTCAACATTCTGAAATTAGATACCAACTCTTCCATTCACTATATCAAAACCGGTTTGTTTAATACCAATAGTGTCTCAGTGTGAGGGCATTCAGCAATACAATTACTTCAGAAGCATTTGAAATGACGCTGATTTCGGTATTTATTTCCCCTACGCCGCTCCAAATATCCGCGTCTTCGCTATTAGTTGCAACGAATTAATCGTGACTATTGCCCCAAGGCGAGTGCACGGGCGCACCAGAGTGTACGTGCGTGCTTGCTCGCGTGCGTGTTTACTATTCAATAGTCTTCTTCTTCTTTTCGATCGCTGGTATCACACTTGGAGAGCCGTTCTCAAGATGAAATCTGTGGTTTTCTGCAGTTCTTCCACAGGCCCATACAGCTTATCAAGAATAGAGGTTGACAAAGGCCAGATCTCTTCTCTCAGCAGCTGATACGTACTGCAACATTGAAGTATGTGCTCTGTGGTCTGTTCTGCTTCTCCACAAGGACAAGCGGGCGATGTCGTAAGGTGGAACCGCCTGTACATGTGTTGGTTTAGTCTGTTGTGTCCAGTTCTGAGACGAAAAATGGTCACTTGCTCTGGCCTCGAGAGATGATGGTAGGCATCTTCTGATTGAGGTGTTCTATAGAGGGACTTAATGATAGTCTTCATCTCTGTATGGGTAACCATGTTTTCTGTCTGATTCTCTTCTGCACCCACCTTTGCCATCTTGTCTGCTTCCTCATTTCCTTGGACTCCACAGTGTGAGGGGATCCACTGCAGTGCTATCCGAAAGCATTTGATGGTTTGTAGTGCTTCTTCAAGTTGTGGCAGCTTACCTTTGGTGATAGCCTCAAGGACGGAGCGGGCATTAGATAAAAAGACAATCTGTGCAATAGGGTCTGCTGTTCTGCTGATGGTATTAGCTGCATGAACCAGTGCTTCGACTTCAGCTCTGTAGTTTGTGCAGTGTTTGCCTGTCGGTATTGCAGCTGACTCATGTTGTCCGTTTGGATACTGTATGTGCAGTCCGGCACCTCCGCTCCTAATTGCATCTTTGGCTGATCCATCTGTGTAGATCCTTATCCATGTCTCCTGAGGGTACATTTCTTCCAGCATGGCTACGGTCAGGGCCTTCTTGCTCACATCACTGTGTTCATTTTTGGTTGTGAGATGAGGTACTGTGGTGCGAATAGCTATGCTCTCTAGTTTGTTTTCCCAGGGTGGAGGATCAAGGGTGTGGTTTGGATCTTCTATTTGTGCTGGCAACATCTCTTGGTGTTTCCTTTGAAGTGCTTTTGTCTCTTTCACAAAACTTGATCTTTTAAGTCTTCCTGATGACAGCTGTGCTTGCCTGATCTTCATCGGGTGGTTATTGAACGATTTGAACTTTGCAGCTTGGATCAGTGCTTTGCATTCCCTTCCTTTGCTAAGTGGGGGAATGCCTGCTATCTGCTCCATTTTTTCTATTGGTGTTGATCTCATTCCACCAGTGATGATGCGCAGTGCCTGGTTTTGTACTCTGTCGAGGTTCTGTTGATGAGATTTAGCTGTTGTCATCCATGAGCTGGATCCATACTCAAGGTGTGGTCGTACGGCACCTAGGTAGATAGTCTTGAGGATCCTTTCATTGGCACCCCACTTTGTTCCTGCCAGCTTCCTCATGATGTTTAGCTTTCTTCTGGCCTTTGCCTCTGCATTCTGGATGTGCTCCTTCCATGTTAATCTTCTGTCATATGTGACTCCCAGGTATGTCTGCTGGTCCTCGTATTCGAGTGGAGTACCGCCCAGTGTCAGATTGCCAACCTTGGTTTTGGTGGACAGTGTGAATAGCATGGCTGATGATTTTTCTTTGTTGATGGTAATACACCAGCGATTGGCCCAAGCTGTAATTCTGTCCAAGGCGAGCTGCATTCTGTACGTGGCAGTCGTTGTGTACTCCTCGGTGCACCAGATTACGAGGTCATCTGCATAGAGGGCTGCTTGGATCCCATTGGGCAGCTCTGCTACAATGTCATTGATGAAGAGTATGAACAGAGTAGGTGATAATACTCCGCCTTGTGGCACCCCTTGTCTCAGCAATACATTCTGTCCAGATTGTCCATCCACCAGCACCCTAGCTCTGCGATTGTGTAGGTATGACTTGGTCCATCGGAACATGTTGCCACCGATGCCTGTGCGCCGGAGCTTCACGAGGAGGCCATCCTTCCACACCTTGTCAAATGCTTTCTGCAGATCGATAAAGGCAGCTAGCATCACCTTCTTGGCTTGAAAAGTGTCCTCTATGACCTGTGCAAGATGTGTTGTTTGATCTTCTGTGCTCCTGTATCTTCTGAATCCGGCCTGCTCTGAAACTATAATGTTCTCTGACTCCAGGTACCACTGCAACCGCTGGTTGATGATGCGCTCCATGGTCTTGCATATGCAGCTTGTAAGACTGATAGGACGGTAGCTCAGCACTTTCGTCTTGTTCTTTCCTTTTTTCAGAATAGGAGTCATTCTGGCTTCCTTCCAGCACTGAGGAACCTCTCCATTGGTCCAACTGAGATTAAAGATGTCTAGCAACTTGCGAAGAGATGCATTACCAAGGTGTTGGATCATTTCATTCGTAATGCCATCTGGCCCGGGAGATTTCTTCTTTTTCAGTTGGCGGATAGCCTTCTTCAGTTCTGTTAAACTAATGTCAACTTTCATTGCATCGTGAGTGTTGGTGTCTGTTCTTTCCTTTTGCTCTTTTCTAACCTCCCTTTGACGCATTCGTGGTATAGAAATGTTGCTTTCTTTTGCATATGCCTTCGCAAAGGCATCTGCTGCCATCTTTCCTGTCAGTGTTTGTCCATCTTCTTCAAGAGTAATCTTCTCTCCCCTGACACCCTCATCATTGAGTGCTTTAGTCAGTCTCCATAGTTTTGTGGTGTCTCTCTCTAAATTAAACCCTGCCGTCTTTTCCCTCCAGCTTCTTCTTTTGGCCTCCAGCTTGGTCTTTAGATACCTGGCTTTAGTTTGTTGTAGCGTGAAGTGGTTTTCATGACAGGGATTACCCTCTGCATCTTCTCTGGCCTTGTCTAGTTTATCATGTGCTGCTTGCAGTTCTGTTGTCCAGTAGGGGCGGTAGTTTTTCCTGAACCCTCGAGGAATCGCTTCATTGGCAGCCTTGAGGATACTTGAATTAAATTCCTTGACCACATTGTTGATGTTTCTCCCTTCTACTGCTATATTATGGGTAAGCTCATTGGAACGAATGCCGAACAGACTCCAATTTGCCTTTTTGTAGTTCCACCTTGGATGTTGAGGTGAACTGGTCGAAATACTTCCAGAAAGAGAGAGGAGGACTGGGCGGTGGTCGCTTCCTCCTAACTGCGATCCGACCACTCTACTGAGGTTTCTGTGAATGTCTTCTGTACAAAATGCCAAGTCCGGCGTTGTTGTCGAGTGCCATCGGCGCGAGTAGAAGGTAGGCTGATCTGTGGGATTGTTGACAAGTAAAAGGTGCTTTTCATCTTGCCATGCTTCAATGTCTTCTCCTCGTTTATCAAGTGTTCTGTATCCCCAGCTCTGGGACTGGCTATTAAAGTCTCCCGCAATGAGGAAGTGGCAGTCCGGGACCTGGATTGTGTCAAGTGAGAGATTCTTGTCATTAGGGCAGTAATAATTGACAATTTCAATCACAGAGTTGCTGGTTGTTACCTTGATCTTGATATATTCTGCCTCTTCCATAAAGGTTTTGATCTGGCTGGCGTTCACGCTGTTTCGGACCAAGGTCGTCACCCCACCTTTCTTTCTTCCTCTTCGATCACACCGGAAAATCTGGTAACCTCTGATCTTAAATGGTTTTCCTTCCTGCAGGTGTGTCTCTTGAATGCAGCAGATATCAATGTTGTTTTCGTACAGGAACTGTTCGAGCTCTGATTTCTTGTTGGTAACCCCTTCTGCATTCCAGTGCATGATGTTGATACTGGGGTTCTCTTTGGGTTTGGTCTTCTCTTTCCGTTGGCCAGTAGCTCTCCATCCTCGTCCCCTGGCTCCACAAGACGAGTTGATGGGACCTCCAGTAGCTGAGGGTGGGCTCCTTCGAGGCATGGAGCCCGGCGCTGCACCTGCCTGGCGGATCCTCACAGGGCGAGCACCATTTCGATTGATTCGATCTCCAAGTGTAATTTCATTAGCGTTGTGCATAATGCTCTGGTTAGCCCCTCCAAATGTCTGGATTGACACCCAGTGGGTTACACCCCTGCGCCACGTTGAGGCCGAGCATATAGTCTTAAACAGAGTGTACGTGCTTGCTTGCGCGCGTGCGTGTTTACTATTCAATAGTGATATCAGGAATCTCAGAGGCTCACAACTAAAAAATCGCTGTGCGTTATTTGTCACTGGAAACCAGAAAATCTTTGCATCCATTGGTGTTTAAGACACGTGTATAATAGGGAGAAGTTGTCAGCGCTTGAATCATACCGGACTCACAGTGGTGTCCAACCTTCGCATGCTTATGGGAGATAACTCCTTGTGGTTGATTGGGAATGCCTATGAACAGTACAGTAAACTCCCTTTCTGATATACGCGTTTCTATTATGATCGACAGTTTCAACAAAATACATTATCTCCCCATTGCACATATGGCATATACCTGCCCCTATAAGACACCTGATATGGGGAAACCAAGTGATTGTGATTCTGTAAGACGAACAGGTGGTCCTGGAACAACTCATCTGAATGAAATCTCGCATTGTAAAGGTTAACATGAGCTTGATTTGTTTGGTTTACACTCTAACGTTGATATAATGTTTTCAAGTCCCCAACCGTCGTGTTGCCTGAACAGATGTTTCAGATAAGAATTGATTTGAAAAAGGACAGTGCCGCGTTTCTATTCAAGAATGTATGGGCTACAATTAAGCTGCATTCTATCATGAGTTGGTGTCTTGAATGACTTTATTACACCCGAGTAGCATTTGGGTCGTTTGAGTTGTTTAAGAAAATGTATCTTTCTCGTAGGAAATTGTGATGTTCGGTCTAAGAGCTTATTTCTTAAAATTTACCACTGGAAATACTGGCATGGTTATCGAGCCAATCATTCCAGTGCTAAATTTTCTGAAATAGGCTTCTCCTTTTCTACAAATGGACATATCACAACACCACTATAGAAGCCGTTTTTTGCAATCTTGCGCGTTAAACAGAACATTTCCTACTAATTAAAGGTGCATATTCACACCAGAATACTTGAAAATAAAATTGGTAAAATTGTATACTTATACTGTTTAGAGGTTTAGATTGTGTGGCTAGATGTAATTAAACGAAATAAATCTTAACATATGATTTCATTATGTATAAATTAATATAATTGTTTTTAAGTGGTGGAATTGAATTGGTCCTATTTCAACTTCACAATTAAAAATTTATGTTTTACCTTATACGTAATGAAATCATAACTTGATTAAGATTTAAATTTACGCTTCTAAATGGATCCAATTTAAATAATCTTATTTTAGAGCATTCTGGTGAAAAAGTGCACCTTTAAATGGATAAACGGTATTTAATCATGGTTTAGAGGCTACACTAGTAGATGTGTGCTGTCTCTAACGTTGACCTTTTCATGGTTGTGTATAACTTTCTCACTCTCACTTTTGAGTAGTTTCTGTGCCCTTGGAGTCCTTCGAAACCTTGCTGGTTTACAGGAAAATATCGCTCGTAGTATGTCTCTGCAGAGTGTACGTCTTCATTGGGTCATCTTATTGTCTCTGGTGGATTCATTGTGGCGCGGAATTCTTACATTTAGTCTGTGTAAGGCCGTGTTCTCACTAGAGAGTTAATAGAGAATAGCGCCATACTTCAGTATGGCGTTATTCCAGATTAAGACTCTAGTGAGAAAACGGCCTTGCAGTCAGCGATATACAAAGCACATAGTCTAAGACTGTGTTCTCACTAGAGAGTGTAGCAGGAATAACGCTATACGTCAGTATAGAGTTATTCCTGATTAAGCCTTTAGTGAGAACAAGATATAAGTTAATTAAACACGTGACCCGGAGTAATATTGGAGTTCAGTGATGCCATTAGCGGATTCAGAATTGTACAAGGACCAGGAATAGCCCGTCAAGTGTACGAATTGTATGGCTTTGATAGATGTACTATTTAATAAACATTATATTGAATATTTTGAAATTAATTTGACTTGTCGCTGTTGCTGTCATATGCAACCATAGGCAGCTATAGGCAGCAACAGCACCAGTCAAAGTAGTTTCAAAGTAATCAACATGTTACATGTATAGTTACCATGAAATTGGGATCACCATAGGTGTTCTTAAAAACAACTGAACCAACCATACTGACGAACTCTAGTAGTAAAACTGTCAGCAGAGCCGAAAGCATTCTGGCTGCGCATCTATCAAAGTGGCCAAAGTGAAGACCGCAGAAAACTACACCGGGAGCGCAATAACAATCTGCGCCATATTAGCGAATGCTTAAAAGATCTTGCTATTCAACAAGCAGACTCCCTAGCAGATGAGATCATTGCCACAGAATGTTTCGGGGAGCCCGAGTGCTGAAAGTTACTGACTGCACACCACCACTCACTGTACACAATTCTGAAGGACACTATCAGGATTGACCTGGGCAAAGGCGAGGCGATTCAAGAATGGTTCAAGAAACAGTTCACTGACCACGATGATGAGCCCTTTCAACCGTTCTAGGGAGAACTCAGGTCATTACTAACACCAATTCAGACATCAGAAACTGAGAAGGCACTGAAAGCCCTAGAAAATGGGCGTGCATCTGTACCTGATGGCATGAGCGATGAAATATTCAAATATGCAAGTGGCATTATCTCAAAACCGATCCAGCACTTAATCAATTCAGTTTTTATTTGCTCCTCAACAACATACGGAAAATCCTATCCAATGTTACTCTATGCCGCATCCGAGACAAGATCGATGAGATCACCGGATCATGTCAAAGTGGCTTCAAACTTGGACGCAGCTGCACAGACAGTGTATGGGCTCAATGTATGCTTGTGTCGGTAGTCATCTCAAAGCACTGGGATTTCCACAAAATAGGCATTTACATGGCACGTACCTCCGACACAATTAAACACTCAAAGATCCTAGATGTACTAGAGTTGCAAAGAAGATGAACTACGACTAGTGAGACTACTGCTTGCAAACACCAAGCTGAGAGTACGAGTCAAGTCAGTGAAGTCTGCAGAAATTGAGACAGCAACCGGCTCCCCACAGGGAGATGGTTATCTCCTGTGCTTTTCACCTGTTACCTGGCTGCTGTATTGAAATCCGTGCGGGAAAGTTCCACAACACCAAACCCCGCAGTGTCAATATTGGGCATGCCGCTAGAGATGGAATATGCCCACGATGTGGACTTCATAGACGAGAGAAAGAAACCCTTTGATGAACGTCTCCCAACAGTTGCAGGCAAACTAAAAATTAATAACCTCGTTATAAATGCATCCAAAACAGAGTTTACCCACATATACCTATCCACAAAGCATGAAACTAAAGAAAACAACGATCCACTTGGTGGCGGCGACCCACGGAGGAAAAGTAAAATTCGGGGCTCACTGCTTTGCAGTACTGCTGACATTGCTGCAAGCTGCGTCATGGGGAGTATAGCATTCCAGTCCTTCTGGAAACTCTGCGTATCCTTGATGATGTTAACTGTAACAGCTGAGCAGCTCCAAAGGCAGCTATAGACAAACTTGATGCCTGCCAGCGCAAAGACCTATGCGCCATCACTGGACACCGATGGCCATACAGCATAATTTCCAATGATGCACTCTACAAGATGCGTAATACGTCGCCGCTGTCTGTAAAAGTCGCCCAGCAAAGATGGTCCATGTTTGGACATGTGCTAAGGATGCCAGAAGAGACACCAGCACAGAGGGTCTTGGAATTCGTCCTACACGGAGCCAGCAAATACAAGGCCAGGAGAGGACGCCATTGCATAAATCTGCTAAGCGTGCTACGAGGTGACCTCAAGAAAGCAGGACTAGGTAAACTCAAACCAAGAATGGACCTGAGGAAGCTAAGGATTTCGGCTGAGGATAAGACACAGTGGGCAAAAGCGAAGAAGGACTGATTGCAGCTGTAAAATGTTTCTACTACTACAGCCGCAGAATATTTACTGATCAGTAAAAAAATTAATTAACGCTATAGTCATTGTAATTCCGCTAGCGCCAACGCAGATAGAGCTATTTAAAAGCTGGAAAGACTGGTTGACACACAGTTACCACCAGTAGTAAAGGGTGGGGCTGAGCGTTATTGTTCTTCCCAGCAGGGGGTCTTCGAGACCAATGGGTTTTTCACGAGAACAAAAGAAAAGCTTGCGGAATGGAATGTGGAGAACAATGGCGACTATAACGACACGCATTCTAGAGAACAATGACGACTATAACGCCACATTTTTCTCGATAACAATGACGCACAGCCGCACACGTTTTTTTGGATTTGCAACACTCTGGAATGTTATATTATTTTGAATTAGTTAACCCTTAAAAGTTTAAAAGTTGTGTATTTTATGTTTAAACGTAGTGGCGGCGCCCCCCCCCCCCTCCATGGTTATCTACCGTTGTAAAAATAATAAGAGAGTAATGTAAAAGAATAGAGTTTAAGAGGTGGTCTGATAATGGAGGTCGTATGAGGTTGAGCATGTATGAGGAATTATGGTATTAATGTTTGAAAATAATTTGACTGTTTCGTCGATAACGTTATTAGTAAACTGTAGAATATTTAGAGACTGCCTGTACGATGTTACTGTCTTAGCATCAGCTATCAGACAGATTAGTAACAAAATAGATTTTAAGAGGTGGTCAGATAGTAAACTGTAGAATATTTAGAGACTGCCTGTAAGCTGTTACTGTCATAGCAACAGCTACCAGATAGATTAGTAACAAAATAGATTTTAAGAGGTGGTCTGATAATGGAGGTCGTAGGAGGAGGAGGTTGAGGATGTATGAGGAATTACGGTATTGCTGTATATTTTGAAAATAATTTGACTGTTTCGTCGCTAACGTTATTAGTAAACTGTAGAATATTTAGAGACTGTCTGTAAGCTGTTACTGTCTTAGCAACAGCTACCAGACAGATTAGCAACAAAATATTTTTAAAAATCTTGTATTAATGGTATGTTCGGTTGGAATGGTAACAAAGACTTGGTGGTGATGGATTGGATTGTATCATGGGTTAAAAAAGTTAACCCCTTCACCGATGAATTCCCCATATCTCATTTTCATCGATACCATACAGGAAAACTGTTGAATATTTTGAAAATAATTTGACTGTTTCGTCGCTAACGTTATTAGTAAACTGCAGAATATTTTGAGACTGCCTGTAACCTGTTACTATCTTAGCAACAGCTACCAGACAGATTAGCAACAAAATATTAAAAATAATCTTGTATTAATGGTATGTTCGGTTGGAATGGTAACCAAGACTTGGTGGTGATGGATTGGATTCTATCATGGGTTAAAAAGAAGTTAACCCTTTCACCGATGAATTCTCCATATCTCATTTTCATCGATACCATACAGGAAAACTGTTGAATATTTTGTAAATAATTTGACTGTCTGTGTCAGTTGAGGCAGAATGATATAGCATTCCTCCTCAGTTGATATTGCTGGGTGATTATGAGGGCGATGCTAGCGTACTTGTTTACAAGGTATGCACGATGTACGAATATTTTGATAATTTGTTGCTGAATATTTTGATAATTTGAGTGGTAGCTGAATATTTTGATAATTGGTTGCTGAATATTATGATAATCAGTTGCTGAATATTTTGATTGGTTGCTGAATAAATTGATTGGTTGATGAATATTTTGAAAACGATTTGACTGTGTAAATTTTAATTTCTTATCAGACGATGTTAGGTAAGAGAGAGGTGGTCTGATAACGAAGGTCGAAGGAGGAGGAAGGAATGCTATCTCGGCCACCCTCTGCTCGGCATTGTTCTCCGCGCATGAGCGTGCCTTTATTCGGCTGGTGGTCCTTTAAGAAAATGCAGGTGGTCGCTCATAGAGGTGTCGCGAGGGATGAGGAGGATGGCTGATGTATATGCTAGCATATTCGCCATGGCAACGTCTTGCGCGATATCTCTGTACGAATATTTTGAAAATAATTTATTGTAAGCCGCTGGCGGTTTAGTCACCATTAACCCCCTCCTTGGTTTAAGTCATTTTAAAAAATGGCAGTCATTTAAGTATTAAATTTTCAAAATTGTTATGGAAATGGTCATCGTTGACGAGCGATGTTGTATAATATTATATAGATAGTTTTTTATCTACCATATTTATGTCTTTAAAGCGTCAATCATTTAATTATTAAATTTTTTTTAAATATGAACAAACTCCCAGTCATTTAATTTTCCAAAATATCAGAGCATTGCGTTACACGGGTTATAGTGATCTACGTTGTATATATATATTTTTATCTTACGTATTTAAGGCGATTCTTTAAAGTGGAAGTCATTTAATTATTAAAATTTCAAAAATATGAGCAAAATGTGTTCCCCAGTCATTTAATTTTAAAAAATCAGACACATACACAGTAAGTTTTCCTATGCTATTATATAGATAGTGTTATCTATCGTATTTATGTCTTTAAAATGGCAGTCATTTAATTATAAATTTTTCAAAAATATGAACAAAATGCGTTCCTAGTCAATGGCAATGCATTAATCGTCCACGAACAATAGCGTACAGATGGCCATTTAGAACAGTAGCATCCATCGACCACTTTTGATGGATCAGAATGTGTGCTTGCGTATGCATGTGTGAAGTGGGTTGTTGTGTGTGAAAACTTTATTACATTATTTTATTTTTTGAACAGATAAATAGTTCTCTTTCAAATGATTTGTGGGCCCTGAAAAGGGGCATGTTTTGAGATAGGTCTCAGTCTTCGCAGATCCGCACAGGCGCGGTTGTCAGTTTGGTAACAAACTGTGTCATGTATGCTTTTTGTATATCAGTCGGAGTATCACCGATTACAGGACATCCATGCGGATAATGTTTGATTGGTAATAGACAATAGCACTCCTTGCAGGTGTACACCATCTCTTTAGGTTCTGTTTTGTTGATCATATGCCTACAGACCCTCTCGTGTTTCGACCGTCGGCATATGGTGTTGCGGATGTCGATGGAACACCAACGACATCGCACATACCCAGTTTCTGATCCGTCAAAGTTTGTACTGCTGGCCATTTTAGCAAATGTACATTAACATTTACATTTATACCACATCGCTCTACTACAAAAAAAATATATAAGGAATATCACGTGAGATGAAGTCTGACTGCCTAAGGCTACCTAACTACTCTGCAGGTAGACATCCAACCACTTTGCTATGTTTAAACTGGAATGAGAAAATGGATTGAATTTGTACCGTTTATAGGAATATATGTACTGCGGCCGCAAATCTGCAAATCCGCAACACGCGGCCCGCATGCGGCCGCACATGTATGCATGCATTTTGGCGTGTATGCATGTTCAGGCATGTGCATATACTTGTTGCCATCCGCAACACGAGCCCGCAAATCCGCAACACGTGGCCCGCATGTGGCCGCACATGTACGCATGCATTTTGGCGTGTATGCATGTCAGGCATGTGCATATACTTGTTGCCATCCGCAACACGCGCCCGCAAATTGTTAAGGTTTTCATGGGATATGCTCAGGTCAAAATCAGGGAATCGTATCAGATGTTAAGTTACACTTCTACCGGTATATGTCATATAGGTTACTTATATTATTTGCGTGAGAGATCTGGTGTTGTTATTGGGAACAGTAGTCTGCTCGGTTTACATTCCTAGCATAGTATTGTTGTTAAATATGACCCCATTTGCCCGTAATATTAAGTTATTGTAGAGTGTCTGCATATGCATAGTAAATGCATGTCAATGGATTGTGAATAGAGGTGTAAATCTGTGTTGGTTTTCAGGGCATTTGTTTGCTTGTATTATATATTCAGAACAGAATGTATATATCGTATCGCCTCTCAATTAGTAGTGGCTATACATTCTGCGACATGCATAGTTGTATCTGCTATGAAAGATTAGGACATGATTGGAATTTATCATTGATTTTCAAATTGCTATCATTAACCCTTTTAAGGCCAGATCACTGGAAATGTATATTCTTTACAATGTATGCAGTATTTTGTTGGGTAATTTGGGGTTAACATGACTGTAAATGACTTGCAGCCATGATAATTTCAAAATATTCAACAGCTCCTACTTGTTTGCACTGAAATGTATCGGCAAAAAACTTAGACATTCTTTTCTATTCGCCATACAAGTTATAGTTTGCATAGCAATGGATGCTATGCCAATATCAAATTCTAAATAGGTCCTGATGGTAACATGATTGAACATTTAAAGCTGAAAGGTCGTGTTAAATATTATATTCATTAGGGACGAAAATCCGTAAAGCAAACTATAAATAAATTGTGTAGCTATGTATGAGCAATTTATTTAAATTATGATAATTAAAGTTCTCATGTATTGATAAAAGGAAGTCCTGATTTTGACAATTAAAGTTCTCATGTATTGATAAGAGCAAGCCGTGATTTTGACAATTAAAGTTCTCATGTATTGATAAAAGGAAGTCCTGATTTTGACAATTAACGTTCTCATGTATTGATAAGATCAAGCCGTGATTTTGACAATTAAAGTTCTCATGTATTGATAAAAGGAAGTCCTGATTTTGGAAACTCTGAATAAGAAATGATGTTTACTTGATATGGAATACCGTGTCCAGATATCCAATATAAGTTTGGAAGAAAGTTTGAAATAAGCCTTAAATTATTGGTTGTTTTGTTAATCAAAGTCTTCAGAAGAGTTGCTGTTTTAGAATGGTAAACTCTTTTGATTTTATTGATTTAAAATACTCAATAATAAATTAGCTGTCCCCGATAGCCAGTAATATAGAATGAAGTCACAGTCAAAGATTAAATTGGTGAGAAGCATGTGGTCTTGAAGTAAATAGACTGTAGGATTGTACATTGTTCGTTTTGTTATAGACAAAGATAATTTACTCTTGTTTCATTCTTTACAGGGTGAGGCGTATGTTGGTGCGTGATGGGTAATAAAATGCTGAAGCGGTGATGTGTCGGACCTGACATTCTTGTCCTGTATATTCCGGTAAGCGCTGTAGATTTTGGGAAATGACATGGGAAGTTTCTGTCCGGTAGGAAGTTTTGCTAAAATTTGCATTTGGACGACAGTTTGACACGGTTTTCAATGTTCATCTTTGTTAAAAAGCTGTTTATTGACAACAATGTCAGAGTGACCTAGATATTAAAGGATTTTAACGTTTCTGCGGACAGAATTTCCATCTAGGAAGCTATTCATGGCTACAATTTGATTTTGGCTGGGATTTGATGTTTGATCATTTGAGCTTGATTGCAATCTTGGTTGATGGTCAAATCCTTATCAGGATTAGATTGAGGTAACTTAGAGTGTTTGTGAATGACTTGGATTTGAATATACTTTGGACAGCTTGCCTGTTCAGTTCCATTGACTATTGGGAAACGGAATGCACAGTCAAAGTGTTTTCAAAAGTATCATCAATGTTTATCTTGAACACAATTGGTTGAAGGCTTTCTATAGGTTTCCAATTGCGCTGTTGTAAAATTGGAATTTTGCAGTACAATTTTACTTCAAAGTTGGGATCTCCCAATTTGCGGTTGAATTGTTTTCAGAATTTCATCTAATATTGTGATGACTCGAAATAGACCAGAGACACGAATGACAGGTACACTGGTTCGCGAATATCTCATTTAATTTGGGGATAAATGTGAAAATTGCATTTAGGAAATATTTTAGATTGTTATCAAACTAGTTAATTTAAATTCGGCTTTAAACCCATGGCACAATGATGTCAATATTACGTTTTTATGTTGTCAAAGGCTAAGGAACTTGTGTGCATTTTTCAATGTTTTTTTGGGGAATATGTTGCTGTATAGGACAGCATCACCTTCCACCAAATTGGTTGAACAATGAACACCAGTTCATACATTAGTTTAAATAGAAGTTTAAGAATTTTGACATGAGATTTCAGATTTATATTTGTATTGATGTAATCTATTTTCAAACTTGTACTGACCTTGTTACTCTAAAGAGATTTGAATTGCTATATCGGTATCTATAAGCTGTTATCCCAGGTTTTCTATAGTCCAGCCCATATCCAAAAGAATATTCAGTTTAAAATGGATGGATGTAATCTGTGACTCACTGTATCTTGAAACATTATTGATAAAAATTAATTATGTTCCGGGGTGACATTGCGTTTGGGATTGTATTTCTCTTTGAAATATTTGGCGATGAAATGTGACAGAGTAGAGAAGTATTTGGTGTATATTGAAACATCGTAATCATATGGAATCATGACTTTGCTCTTACTTGGTGTGATCTACAATGTAATATCCAGTTCAGAAATATGTGGAAAGATATGAAAGTCTAATTAAGTTACTATCTTTGTTCTGAGGTGATTGAATATTCATTATTTTCAAAATCTTACTAATTGAGAAGATAATGATGGTCAATGACTTCACATGGATTATTATATTTTGGAACCTCCATGGCAGGAAAATTGTGAAATTATTTGACATTGATTTGCCGCCCTCTAAGTCATTGATCTTTCAAGTTTACTATGGCTGCCGCCTTAATCTGAGAATTTATAATAATACAGTGATTTAACATAGTATAAGAACCTATTATTTATAGTTGGTGTTTCCTTGAAATTGAAATTGACATGCTTGCCGCCATGTATGTGCATGTATAAAATGTTGACACATTATTGAATATACATTCGCAAACATGGAAACGTATTTTTAAATGTTGATGATAACTGATCTAATAAATTCTTTGTTATATTTTTTTATGGTTGTTCAGGGGGTCAGTGAGGGGAGAAATTTTGCTCATGTAAATTCAATACTGTACCGGAGCAGAGATGGTGTCATTGATCAGTCAGTGAATCAATGCAATAAAATTTGGACACTGGAAGTTTGGATGTCACGTTATCAATGAAAGGAATTTAAGTTAATGAAAAATTTAAGGTTTTGTCAACTTCTTCAAAATTTTGGACCATTACATATAGGATAATTTTAGGATTAGGTATTATTTAGAATTATAAATATTGTACATTATAAAGAAAGAAAGTAAACATTTGATTTTGAATTTTATCACTCATTCGTTGCATATTTCTTCATTACTCTACTAAAGGCTGATTGCAAATATTGAAAAATCCTATAATTACTAAAGCCCTGTAGATCAAATTTGACCCTTCGAACCATGTAAGTGGACTGAAACTTTTTAAGGAATATATTCCCCATAAATTCTTCTAGGAAATCGTTAAAAAATTAGGCTTTAGAACTCCCGTCAGAAAGTTGACAATTTACACTTTCGATCGCCACTATCCAATCAACGTCCATAAAATTGTGACATATAATTCATACGATTAGCTCCCTTACATATGATTCGCTTTTAATCCTTCAATTTGTATGCAAACGCGTTAACCTTCATCTAAAACACTCAAACATGAAACTAAGCGGCTTCCTACCAGTCATTTAATTTTTTTAAAAGCGAGCAAAGTACATCTCTATATGGGTAAAATATAGCTAAGCCAAGCGATGTTGTATGCATAATATTACATAGATAATAATCATGCATCTCGTATTTAAGGAGTGGTCTTTAAAGCGTCAGTCATTTAATTATTAAATTTTAAAAATTGTTATAAAAATGGTGGGAACAATGTCCACCATCGTCATCGTTGACGAAGAATGTCGAGCACCCTTGTATCATTTAACGTATTAGGTGGTCGATGCGGTCCCTCGTGGTTGTAGTAAAATAGTATTTTGAAACTAAGCGGAATTGTGGCTTTCTATGTCAAATTGTCGCATTGAACAGCACTTTTTTAAGAGTTTGTGCGCACGAAGGCGCTAGTGCGAATTGTAGCTTCCTATGTCAAATTAGTATCAAAACTATTCGCTTAAACTACCAATGCGCCATGATATAGGGTTGAAAAATCAGAAAATAACATCCCTGGAATGAGTGTAGGGGTGGTCGCATAACTGAGGTCGAACGAGTGAGGAGGAGGAGGGATGAGGTATGCTAGCACGGTGCTGCCTGGCATGATGGGTGAGGTATACTAGCATACTTGTTTACAAGATCGGCAATGTGTGTTGTACGAATATTTTGAAAATAATTTAACTGCGGTGTAAGCAACAACTTTCTATCAAATCATTTCCATGATATTTAGTGGATATTTTGAAAATAATTTGACTGTCTGCATCAACTTTTGCTCAAATCGTTTCCAAAATATTTTGCTAGGAAGTAGATCCCTGGAATGTCTGAAACACCTCTCCAGTCAGCCATGTCCGGGTACACACAGTATGAATGCATTATGAGTACTTAGTCAATGAGACCCCGACAACAAAAATAATATAGTTGGCTAACCATTGTCTGGACACTGCGGCGGCAACCACCTACTACCAATACCGACCATCATCACCATCACCACCACCATCACCATCACCATCCCTATATCACCACCAGCACCACCACCCACTAAGCACCAACACCCACCACCAAGCATTAACCCCACCCCATCATCCACCACAACACCTATTTTCATCAACCGCCAACCCCACCGCCACCACCACTAAGTACAACAGCACTCCGATTTGTATATTGAGGGATGTGGGGGGACCTGGCTGGGTAGTTACAATCATCAAATAAACACGCGCATAAAGAACCAATGTTTTATTTGTATCCATATTTTTACATTGAAGTAAATATTACATATGATAAAACGTATAGTTCTGGAGATCCATTTTATCGATGACTGATTCCTTATGGATCAGATCCATCACCGTCAGAATCACCATCATTATCCTCAGCATCTAGATGGGTCCTTATGTACTTCTTGATCAGAAACTCTATTTTTCGAAAAGCTGAGAAGACTGCTTCATCGTATGCGTACCCCTCGACGATAAAATCTTTAATTTCCTGACGAATTATTTTAATGAGCGTAGAGTTCTGTAATCTTCTCGACTGGAGCATTATGTCCATGCACTTTGTAACTAAAGCATCAGCATATAAGAAAATAGGCACATTGCCTACACCATTTTGGTCTGTGTCCACGTCACCATCCTCATCTTCTAAACCTGATTGTTCAGCGTCTAAGACCTGCTTAATATTTTGGAATATGGTAAATAGTTCCTCATTGCCTATGGCATCTTTTTCATCTTCACCTTCATCTTCACTCTCAGTCTCCGCTGAGTCATTACCGGCTTCACTCTCTGACTCTGCTGGCTCATCATTGTCACTATTCATCTCTGTCATTTCTTCATCTTCACTGTCTAGATTTTTGCTATCTTCATCGTTATGGAATCGGATCTTATGCCACTTCAGGTCATTTGACCTATTAAAAGTTGAAGCACATGCAAAACATTTATGTCTCGGCATATTGATTATAGGATAAATCTAGCAAGTATTCAAGTTACAAGGTTCTTCAAAGAAATCTGACTGCCGAACTACTCTGCAGTTACACGTCCAACCACTTTGCGATGTTTAAACTGGAATGAGAAAAGGGATTGAATTTGTACCATTTATAGGATTATATGTACTGCGGCCGCAAATCCGCAATATGCACCCGCAAATCCGCAACATGCGCCCACAATCCGCATCATGCACCCGCAATCCGCAACATGCACCCGCAATCCGCAACATACGCCCAAAAATCCGCAAATGCGACCCGCATGCGGCCACACATGTATGCATGCATTTTGGCGTGTATGCGTGTTCAGGCATGTACATACACTTGGTGTCATCTGCAACATGCACCCACAAATCCGCATCATGCGCCCGCAAATCCGCAACATACGACCGCAAATCCGCATCATATGCCCACAATCCGCAACATAAGCCTGCAAATCCGCATCATGCGCCTGCAATCTGCAACATACGCCCGCAAATCCTCAACATGCAACCGCAATCCGCAATCCACAACGAGAGGTCGCAATCCACAACATGCGGTGGTGGTGCCTAGTGGTTGGTGGTGGATGTCGGTACTGTCATTGCTGGTGCTAGTGGCAGTGGTGTTGAAGGTGGTGGTGTTGATGCTCGTCGTGATGGTGATGATGATGGGGGTGGAGGATATAGGTGGGTGGTGGGTTGTGTTTGCTTTCGCAATGTCTAGACAAATGGATAGCCAGCAGAGGCAGTCATTCCGATGATAACTTTTCAAAAATAGTCTTCTGGCGCATGCATGTGCACAAGGGCGCACACTGGGGCATGCACGCACACACAAGGGTACAATGTATAACTAGCAGTATCGCGTATTAGCACATGTGCATACGAGCGAGACCTTTATTAAATCCTCATTGACATATCCTCTCCAACCTATATGCCATTTTTTCAAACACAGAGCTCTCACACATTGCGACCACAATGTCTAGACAAATGGATAGCTGTCAGAGTCAGTCATTCCTGTGATAAATTTTCAAAAATAGCCTTCTCTAAAGATGCAAGTATGAATATGAAGAAATTTGCTATGGGTTGGCGGGTGCGTGGGTGGTGGGGTTAATGCATGGTGTAGGGTGTAGGTCGTAGTGGTGGAGGTGGTGGTGTTGTTGGTGGTGGGTGTTGGTGATGATGATGGTGGTTGGTGGGGGTGTTTACTAATAACGTTAGCGACGAAACAGTCAAATTATTTTCAAAATATTCAACAGTTTTCCTGTATGGTATCGATGAAAATGAGATATGGGGAATTCATCGGTGAAAGGGTTAACCTCTTTTTAACCCATGATACAATCCAATCCATCACCACCAAGTATTGGTTACCATTCCAACCGAACATACCATTAATACAAGATTATTTTTAATATTTTGTTGCTAATCTGTCTGGTAGCTGTTGCTAAGACAGTAACAGCTTACAGGCAGTCTCTAAATATTCTACAGTTTACTAATAACGTTGGCGACGAAACAGTCAAATTATTTTCAAACATCAATACCGTAATTCCTCATACATCCTCAACCTCATACGACCTCCATTATCAGACCACCTCTTAAACTCTATTCTTTTACATTACTCTCTTATTATTTTTACAACGGTAGATAACCACGGAGGGGGGCGCGCCGCCACTACGTTTAAACGTAAAATACACAACTTTTAAACTTTTAAGGGTTAACTAATTCAAAATAATAGAACATTCCAGAGTGTTGCAAATCCAAAAAACGTGTGCGGCTGTGCGTCATTGTTATCGAGAAAAGCGTGGCGTTATAGTCGTCATTGTTCTCTAGAATGTGTGTCGTTATAGTCGCCATTGTTCTCAACATTCCATTCCGCAATCTTTTCTTTTGTTCTCGTGAAAAACCCATTGTTCTCGAAGACCCCCTGCTGGGAAGAACAATAACGCTCAGCCCCACTCATTACTACTACCACCGACAATGGACCTTTCCCTTTTTTGCCATGCCCCGCCCATCTCTAGCTAAGCTCCACCCACACCTCGATCGTGTTGGGATCGATCTCTGAACTCCCTGACCATCAATTTCCAGAAAACTATACAGGTAAGCTGTTGAATATTTTGAAAGTAATTTGACTGGGTGCTGTTGCTGCCAAAATATTCAACAGCATGTTTATTAAGTAGTAGAGACATACAATTTGCACAACATGTCGGACTATTAAGCGTTAAAGACGTATAGAATCATTATGACGTAATAATTATAACGTCATCCTACACGTCGCTTAGCTGATTATTACGTCATATGACTCTGGAAAGGCCCATTAAATTAATCCAATTCGTCACTCAAGTATATGGCGTCATAATAAATTACGTCACATGTAGGCTGACGTCACACTCAAAATGCATAATGATGAGGTAGTCTGTTATGAACTATGAATAGTCCATTAGTTGTGCAAATGGTATGTCTTTACTATTTAATAAACAGTTTGCTGAATATTTTGAAACTAATCTGACTGGGCGTTGTTGCTGCCATAGACAGCAGGCCACCCATTCATGTTAGTGTCAAAATATTCAACTGCTCAACTGTATAGTTACCTTGAAAAAGAGATTCTGGAAAGTCAGGGTTCAAAGTATATAAATCGATCTCAACACGGGCAAAGCAGGGGGAGCTTAGCTAGAGATTAGCGCGGCATAGCTAAAAGTGGATTCATCAATTTGCTATCTGGAAATAATGACATTGACAACAGATGCGTCTCACAGAGACAAATGACACCGTATCTTAAACTGTCCTAGAATATCAATATCAGTGATGATGGTAATGGCTTTTCCAGTTTTAGATATGCCCCGCCCATCTCTAGTTAAGCTCCACCCATACATCACACGTGTTGAGATCGATCGATCCCTGAACTCCCTGACTATCAATTTCCAGAAAACTATACAGGTAAGCTGTTGAATCAGTTGAAACTAATTTAACTGGGTGGGGTGTTGTCGCTGCCTATGGCAGCAACTACACCCAGTCAAATTAGTTTCAAATTATTCAACATAATCTTTATTAAATAGTAAAGACATACAATGCATGCAACAACGCAATTATGCGCTCGTGACATACGTGATGATCTACAGCATTTACGACGTCTTTGATTATGACGTCATCCTACACGTCACGTAGTTGATTATGACGTGTTATGATGGATGGATAAACTTGAACAGTCAATGGACGGTGGTGATTACATATCAATTCCTCCATGCCATTCAGATGATCGCTATAGTATAGACAAGTTTGACAGTTGTCCAACCAGTCATTGGAGCTGAGAGAAAATGTTATTCTGATATTTGGGTACAGTAGTGATCATGTTGGTGGGAAATGCACAATCACAAATATTTAGCGTATGTATGGTGCTCCCGGCCCGTATGGTGGGGTGGCGTGGTCGAACGAACCCCCTAAAATTTGTCAATTTTTGTTTAATATCTGTGTATTAAATTTGCCTATATTTGATATAAATATGAGTCAGATATGACTATGTTGATATCATCTATTTTGTTGATTTGTGTGCCTAGATTGCGGGAAAATGTGCTCATAGGAAAGAAAGTAGAATTCTCTATATCTGCACATACACAAAGTATTCATTTTACTTTTGTTGGCAATTTTCAAATTTATCACAGACCAAATATTACAGCAAAGTAAAAAATTGTAGTCAGTAGGAGTAGGGTAATGTCGATTATCCATATATTTCTATAAGCATGTATACATTTCTTTGCCATGTGAAAGTGGTGATACGTCCAAAGTGTGTGAACTATCGCAGTTGTCAAACTTTTAATTTCGTTCAGGCTAGTTACTAACTGTTTCGCAGATATACTGATATAGCCCATTCCAGATTCTTCTAGTATATTCTTAATCTGCTTTAGCTACATATACTGTATGTTAGGTCGTGTTCTCACTAGAGTGTTAATCGGGAATAACGCCACGGGTCAGTTTTTGCGTTTCGCCGGTTAAGTCTCTAGTGAGAAGCACGGCTTTAGTTTGAGAGTAATCACTTAAAAATTATTTTTGTCCATTTGGACAAACAGTTTAGATTTGACAAAATATAAATGGTTTCTAATTTAAATTTTATTTTGTAAATTTTCCCTGAAGCAGACATATGTATAATAATAATAATAATAATAATAAAAATAATAATAATAATAATAATAATAATAATAATACTCTGTTTTCGCCGTCCTCATCGTCGTTGATGTTCATGCTCTCGTCTGTGATTATCAGTGTGAGATACCTTACTTAAGGACCAAAGCAGCTTATGTAGCAACAATATATGGCCAATAAAACCCACCGTATGGTGTTTCAGTCAATAACGTGACTCACAGATAATCCATCTTGCAATCCTCTGGAGCAGAAAAACATACTAGGAACGGTAATCCCTCATAATAATGTGAGTTTTGGGCCCCGTTCTCGCTAGAGACTTAATCCAGAGTAACGCCATACTGAAGTATGGCGTTACTCCCGATTAACTGTCGAGTGAGAAGATAGCCTTAGACGTATAAGTAATCTCTGTGCTAGGCGCGTGTTTGCGCTAAGCGCATGTTTGAGTGTGCGTGATGTAAAACTGTATCAGAACAACATTTTAGATTAAACCCTGTTTATAATAGACACCGCATGGGCCGCCAGAATTGGTCATTAATAGCAGGTGGTCACAAACGGCAACTCGTTGGGCATGATACATGCATTTGGAGGCGGTGTAAATATACTGATGGTAGAGGTAACTAAGGGGTAGTGTTCTCACTAAAGAGTGAATTCAGAGTAACGCCATACTTTAGCATGGCGTTATTCTGGATTAAGTCTCTAGTGAGAACACAGTTTAAAACTGGTTGTAAGCTGTTGAATATTCCGAAACTAATTTGAGTAGAGCTTGTTGCTGCCGACGGCAGTAACAGCTGCAGCTCCTATTCAAATTAATTTCAAAATAGTCAACATAATGTGTATTAAATTGATAATTTACCAAAGACATACAATTCAAATTCGCATACATCGTGATGAACATTTCAGTTTTCGTGACTCAGTCTAGCCAACGCCATTATGATGCTGACGTCAGAAAACAAGTTACGTAATTGATTATGACGTCAGATATATGAGCGACGGCTCGTATTCCTCCAATGAAAAGAATACGTAATATCCAAATGGCGCGATTCCTCGTCTTCTTACAAGTGGACAGCGTTCCTTTAAGTGACCATGATGATAGTGTCTGTGGTTATTTCCATAGATTTATGTCCGACCAACCAGTACGTCCGCATAGCCCCCTTTCCCTGCAAACAATAATAATATTAATTAGAAATTAGTTATTATATTACTGTATTACCATACTCTGACAAAGCAGAAACAATAAATCTTCTATGCTGTAGGGAATAACATGGTGAATATTTTGAAGCTAATTTGTCTGGGATCTGTTGCTGCCTATGGCAGCAACCGATGGCATCAACCGACTCCAGTCAAATTAGTCTCAAAATATTCACTATCTTTCCATAATTTTTTTAAATCACAGCCAAAAGTTGTGTACATTTCCAATAGAAATTACTCGTCACGTGTCTGTTTTTTCCTGAAGTGCTGAAGAAAGACATGTATTTCTATTGAAAATTATGTGGTTAAGTTTTGCAGAATAAAACCGTTGTCATCTTGGAAACATCCGGACAAATTTTTTTTGTATTTTACTCTTACCTATATGCATAGCCTATCTGAGTAGTAGAATGGAAAATGACTGACCGGTTTTCATTTTACTCTAGACAGTGTATCTTCAGGGGGCACCTACCTAGAACACGTTGGGTCGTAAAAGCGGCTTTGCGTTCAGTAGGGAAAACGCTCCAGAGCGTTCTGCGCGTTCACAATCAGCTTTTCTCGAGTTTTGTATTATATGATGTAATTAATGCGAAACCAGAAGATTGTCACTAGTTTGTAGATTTAACAAAACGTTTTGAAACGTTTTCGCTGCTGAACGCAAGGTTGGACACTTGTCTTATATACGTAGTCCTAAGAGTGCATCATTTGATGTAATGATGCGAAAGTATACACATCAGTGCGCGGTGTAGGACTGTTTCCATCCTGGGATCTTTCTTGTATGGCGGCCATCTTGGATTCCAAGATGGCCGGCATGGAAAATCACATTTGCCTGATATCGCAGATTCTAGACTGGATAGAAGCATGGATGTATGTCGATACCCCGGTAATGGCTATATTTAGAACATTATAAGCCGTCTCTGATGGCAAATATTCCCAATACCATCAGTAAGCCACTTCAGATTCTACCAAAATAAGGAATGTCTACAGTGACGTTGTAGTGCCTCAATGCCCACACGAAGAGTAAGATAAACTCCAGCTGATATTCAGCGGGGAAATTGTTTTGCTCGACTTTACACGTCAATCATCTTGAAATCCAAGAGGACCATCAGATTCGCAAGATTCCAGTGTGGAAACCAGCGTATTGCCATTCAGTAACACAGCTGGGTCTATTGATGAATTAAGCAAACACTATTTGTAAGAGTAATCTTTTTCAATATCTACAACTGGTCTTCAAATGGATAAAGAACACTTTAAAACCTTAGAATATATTCATGATGAAAACTTACTTATACCAAGCGATTTCTCCACACTGACGATCTCTTTATGCTACAGAATGGTGGTCTATATATAAACAGGGTTGTATTTACTGATACAATAACTGTTCTACTTTCTCTCGCTATAAATCGGTTACCACATGTATCGAAGTAACACCATAGCTAACGAGAAAATATATTTCCAGAAACCCGATACTAACCACATGACTAGTTTAGTTCTTTGGCTTTCCCACCAGACTGGATGGATACATTTATCCACGAACTGGACAGACCTATGGCCTTAGAGCAGGCTCGCATATTATGGGCTTCGATGTGGAAGGAAACTACTGTAATTTCAAAAATACTGATATTGGAAATTGTGGCTGCATTAAGCGCCAACAGGTAACAAGAACGCTGTTCCCAAAATTACACCGGTTAAAATACAAAAGAAATTTGAATAATACACGATTTTAATTCTAAAATAGAGACATAAGTTCCAACGGTAATTGTTGAATCCATCAATTAATGACTATTACACAATGACTAGTAGAACAGACCTTTCCATTTTTAGCTATGCTCCACCCACACCACGTCCGTGCTGGGATCGATCTCTGAGCTCCCTGACTATCAATTGCCAGAAAACTATGCAGGTAAGCTGTTGAATATTTCGAAACTAATTTGACAGGGTGCTGTTGCGGCCTATGGCAGCAACAACGCCAAGTCAAATTAGTTTCAAAATATTCAACAGCGTGTTTATTAAATACAATTCGTACAACGTGTCGGACTATTAAGAGTTAAAGTTGGGACATATAGAATCATTTGTGACGCAATGATTTTGACGTCATCCTGCACGCCGTTTAGCTAATTATGACGTCATATGACATCAGATTGATAGATGGATACTCAGCAAAGGTCTATTGACTGGACATTAGTTCTGGTGGCTAGTGGCGCATCCAAGTTAGCTTAACCCTTTAATGACGGTTATCGAGCCAGTCATTCGCGTGGTAAATTTTCAAAAATAGTTTTCTCTTGGCCTGCAAATGGACATTCTCCAAGAGAACTACAGAGGCCGGTGTTGGCCGGCTTCGTCATGAAAGGGTAAAATCTCTCACAAAAGTCGCCCATTGTCTATGTTGTTAACAGTTCTCATAAAAGATAAATAGAGGTGGAGGCTTTCCATTACAGTTCTAAATCTTCAGAAATAGTTGCCTCTTGGTCTGCAAATAGTTACTCATCAAGGCCAATGTTTTTGCCGGCTTCGTCGTGAAAGGAGTAAATCCATACAAATGAGATAATAAGCTATGCTACCGAAACTTTGAAGCTGAACAAGTAGGCGTCATTCTATTGCGGAGCAGCTTATTTACAGTTACTTCAGTAAATGGCTTGTAGTTGTTGTTACATTTGTTTTTGTTATCGTCCTTGTATTTGCCATAGCGGTACTTGTCCAGATTGTTGGTGTCGCTACTTCACTGATATTGATATACCTCTTGGCGGAGCTTGAGTAATTAGCGTATCCCCGCATCACTACCTTAATTCATTCTATATTCTGAGGCCTCCAGAGGACACATGGGAGGATTAAACTATCTCGGTCAAGTCGGCTCAAGTGAAAATTCCACGAGACGACAACATGGGTTAATCGATAATTAATTAAGATATTCTTTCTGTAATGAAGTAGAATATAAACAACATCGGTGTAAGAAAGGCCATTGATATAAAATAAATATATAAGTGAGAAAAGGTAGTAGATTAGGCCTTGGAAAATTGGATAAGCATGTAAGTAGGTAGGTATGTACGTATGTGAGTGGGTAAGTAGGTGGATATTTGTGTGTGTATTTATGTGACTGGTGCACAGGTTGGCGGCGGGTGGGCTGGCTTATGGACGTGCGGACGGACGGACGAACGGACGGGCAGACGGGTCGATGGATTGATGGACAGATAGACGGATGGACGAACGAATGCTATCGTGCCACTGACCTTGATCTCAACATCTCCCCTCTCATCCACTACAAATTCTTCGTGTAGTCTCAAGTGTCTCTCGGTGGCCTCTGTAATCTGAATGCGCAATGCTGTGAACATATAGTAAGCTTGATATATCAATGACAGATGGGATTATAATTAATAATGGAGACAGGCATCAAACGATCTATTCTTTGTGTCCGAGGCAGGTGGTCTCTTGAGCAGGTTTAACCATATGTGTTCTTCCAAATCAGAACGAATATGATAACGATGCGGCGGTGGCGATGGTGGTGGTGGTGGTGACGGTGGCGGCGGCGGCGGCGGCGGTGGCGGTGGTAGTGGTGGTGGTGGTGATGGTGGTGGTGGTGGTGGTGGTCGTGGCGGTGGTGGTGGTGCTGGTGGAGGTGATTCAGTGACGGTAGTAGTAGTGGTGGTGGTGGTACTGGTGGTGGTGGTCGTGGTGGTTGTGGTGGATCTAGTGATGGTGGTGATGCTGCTGCTGCTGCTGCTGATGCTGCTGCTGGTTGTGGTGGCGGCGGCGGCGGTGGTGGCACTATGTCCATTATGGGCAATGCTAGATTATCTCTAACCACGTATGTTGAGAGTGTATCTGGTCGGTGATAGTAAAATTTAAACTTAAACACCACCTCATGTCATCCATAATTACTCACGTAGTCCAGTAGACTCCATTCTAGAGGCCGTGTTGACGGTGTCACCAAACAGGCAATACCGTGGCATTTTGTAACCAACCACGCCGGCTACCACAGGACCTAAGAAAAAGCGTATTAAATAACAAACAACGAACACACAAATATGTATAGTAGATTAGATTTCTCTATGAGGCCGGATTTGAACGGACGAGTTAGTGGCTGCTGAAACAGATGATTTTGATTAGTCCAAACATATACGGTGATGTAGCTGCCTGGCATACAAATGATATCGCCCTGCATGGTTGTATGAGATCGTAACGTAAGTGGCGTGCCACAGACGCTGATATTCTAGGACTAGTCGGCGGTAGCTAGTTGCTCCAGATATGTTTAACCCCGCTTATGGCAAGGTAACCTTTTAATTGTCAAAAGCCTATGATGTGTGTTGAGAATCGTCCATTTATAGGCCAAGAGTGTCAGTAGTAAAGGGGCCGGCTGTCAGCTATTGTTATGCAAATGAGCTCTTGACCTTTATAAATACTGTGTTCTGATTGGTTGATTTGAATGAGTGGCTGGAGTCTATTGTTCTAAATGAGTGGGTGGCCGCTATTGTTCTAAATGAGCGGGTGGCTGCTATTGTTCATGCCGGTGTCTGCTCTAAATGTCCGACTACATGCTATTGTCTGTTATGACATATCCGTGTTAATGCATAGATTAATGTGTTATAAAAAGGTATTGACACACGTGCGTTGATCGTGTTCTTGCTGATCATGTTTAACGTATTAATTAGGTGGGTGGCGGCGCCCCCCCCCACCCCAATCCCCCTCTCGTGGTTAAAAAGATATTTTGAAACTATGTTACCAGTCATTTAATTTTCAAAAAATCAGAGTGAACTACAGCGTTACACGGGTAATATATAGGTAAACTAATCGATCTTTTATGTATAATACTATACAGATAATAATCATGTATCTATCGTATTTAAGGAGTGGTCTTTAAAGTGGCAGTCATTTAATTGTTAAATTTTCAAAAAAATGTGCTCTACAGACGACTGCACATGTATACATGCGAAAACACGTGTATGTACATGGATGCACGCTACCCCCCACGCCACGATTTAGGTTTGAAAAATCGAAATGTTAAAATATAATATCCGATGAAAATTTTGAAACTAACTCTAATTGTAGCTTCTTATGTCAAATTAGTTATCAAAAACATATTCGTTTAAACTACCATTACACCATGATTTACGTTTGAAAAAATCAAAATGTTAAAATACTTTATCTGATGAATATTTTGAAACCAGCGCAAATTGTCACTTCCTATGTCCTATAAAAAATACTCTCTTGAACTACACTTGTGCCACGACTTAGGTTTGAAAAATTAGAAAATAACATTTTATGACTTTTGTAAGTTATATGGTATTAAATTGTGACAGTTCACCCTCCCTTGATCAATCAGGATTTAGAACAATAGCATCCAGCGGCCACCTGCATGAACAATAGCGGCCACCCACTCATTTAGAACAATAGCGTCCAGCTCCCACTTATGAACAATAGCATACAGCACCCACTTATGAACAATAGTGAACACCTGCATGAACAATAGTGCACAGCAACCACCTGCATGAACAAAATGAGTTCCAGTTAGTATAAAAGCGATATGATTTAACATAAACACATGTATCGACTGCTACATGCTATAAAATTGATTGAAGATGTTAATAGAATTGTGTTAAATTAAATAATGAGAGTTTAATGTGTAAAGAGGTTGTCAATATATAGCAAACATATTCTCCTGATAGTAATCTTGTTTCTTAAAGCAAATAGTGAACTATATTTGACCATTACTTTTAGCATTAGGATATCAATTTACTAACACAATTATGGATGATAAACTAAATGAACAGGAGAATGCTATTAATGTGATCTTACAGCAGATGGCTGACGAGGATCGCATGGCATTAAACAATGACACTACACAACGTTTGTATCGGACACCATGTGAAAGCATACTTGACTAAGCTCATCAACTGCCTATCTTCGATCAAACAGAACAACGTGTTGTTCAAAACGAGACTAGTGGCTACGTGTCGAACTTTATGCAGCAAATATCATCATGTATTCCACTTACTAATGATGATCTTAATCAATATTTGCAGCATGTTGAGCCTGAGCTATTGAGCAATAATGAACAATTTCTAACTGATCATTTAGATAATGACATCGTACCCACTCCTAATGATATAACGATGGATGCGAATATTATGTGGCAAATATCTGACTGTTCACTGCGCGCTGATGTACCCTCTATGGACGATAAACTAAATGAATAGGAGAATGCCATTAATGTGATCTTACAGCAGACGGCTGACGAGGATCGCATGGCATTAAACAATGACACTACACAATGCATGTATCGGATGACCATGCTCATCAAGTGCCTATCTTCGATCAAACAGAGCAACGTGTTATTCAAAATGAGACTAGTGACTATGTGACGAACTTTATGCAACAAATAGCATCGTGTATTCCACTTACTAATGACGATCTTAATCAATATTTGCAGCATGTTGATCCTGAGCTATTGAGCAATAATGAACAATTTCTAACTGATTATTTAGATAATGACATCATATGCGCTCCTAATGACATCGCGATTGATGCGAATATTACGCAGCAAATATCTGACTGTTTACTGCACACTGATGTACCTTCTTCTAACCAGCCTCAGTACAATGGTGTATTGGAATATGGTAACCATATACATGAGCCTACATGACAAGTGCCTATCTTCGATCAAACAAACCAGTGAATCACGCAAAATGATACTAGCGATGATGTGGAGAACATTATGCAGCAAATATCTGCATGCATTCCATTCACCGATGATGGACTTGATCAATATTTGCAGCATGTTGACCTCGATCTATTCATCAATAATGAACAATATCTATTAGATCTGTTGGATAGTGACATCGTATCCACTCCTAATGACATCGTGATGGATACGAATATTATGCAGCAAATATCTGACTGTTTACTGCACGTAGTTGTACCTTCTTCTACCCAACCTCAGTTCAGTGATGTATTGGAATATACAAACTATATAAATGAGCCTACACAACAAGTGCCTATCTTCGATCAAACAGAACAAAATGTCGTTCAAAATGAAACTAGTGATGATGCGGTTAACATTATGCAGCAAATATATACATGCATTCCATTCACTAATGATGATCTTAATCAATATTTGCAGCATGTTGACACTGAGCTTTTGAGCAATAATGATCAATCTCTAACTGATTATATAGATATTGGCATCGTACCTGCTCCTATCGACATCACGATGGATGCGAATATTATGCGGCAAATATTTGACTGTTTACCACACAAACTTGTACCTTCTTCTACACAATCTCAGTTCATTGATGTATTAGATGTAACTGTACCCACACGACAAGTGCCTATCTTCGATCAAACAGAATGGTGAATCATGCAAAATGTGCTGAATGTAAAATATCTGCATGCATTGCACTGACTAATAATGATCATAATCAATATTTGTTACATGATGACTATGATCTATTGATCAATAATAAGCAATTCCTCTTATATACTGACGTCGCATCTGTTCCTATCCAACCTCAGGTAGGTGGTGTTCTGATGGATTATTCAAACCACATAACATCGAAGATTATACATAAGTTCCGTAGTATAAATATCATATTGACGGTACTGAATATGGCGCATCATTTAAGAAATATCCTATTGCCGATTTGCCATTAACTCATTCAGAGTTTATATCAGGCATGGTTCAAACTCTGCTCAATACTTATAGCACCTATAGCAATGTTCAATCAAATGACCATGTAAGAATTGAGATTATTCAATCGGCATTGGATATGCCTATCATGATGGATTTTATGGCATGGAATAAAATTACAATGGATCAAATTTTGGATTCGATTGAAAAGGTAATTTAGTCAAACACTAACTACAAGCTATCAGATGGCTCCCGGTTTCACGTTTTTCATGTTGAGGACTAAAACTCTGGTGGTCAGCATGATATTCACCGCAGTGCAATCAAACATGATTATTTTTAATCTGCTAAATATACATTACGATGATAAAGATGAATACAAGTGCGTCAAAAAATGTATTATACCTGTCCATGCAGAATATCCATTCTGTTTTGCAGCTGGTATATATTTAGGCATAACATTTATCGAGAAAACCAAAAATCAGATCACTAAACATGAATGGCACACTTTCATTCAAAATAAAACATATCAGATGTATATGGCGCGTGAGTATCATGCAGCATGTTGTATTCCTGAATGTGAGCATAATAATACTGACTGGTTAAAATTTCAACAACATTTCAGCAATGATTTAGTATCCACATCTACTCTGAGTCAATGCATGAATGTCTATTCAGTAGCAACTCTACTACTACTCTACCGAATATATCTTTCACATTCGGAATGCGATAATCACATTTCCTTAACAACATCTATCGCGGCATTTCTTATGGTGTGCAATTACTGTCCCCATTGCGATGTATCATATATTAATACACATGGTTGCATAGCATTCTGTCACCGATGTTTCTCTGCTAAATCAGGTATCGATGGGTGTAATTCTACAGTCGCATCGCATATGATAATGTGTAATGATTTTCATCGTAAGTGTTATGACAAGTGATATATGACAAATCATCGTGCAAAAGGGACATGCGAAATCGTAAAGGCCTGTCCCCTCTGCTTCGTACAGGTACCTAAAGTGCGTGATGTACACATATATGGAATGACTAAATGTCATGCATGTAAAGAGAAGCTCAATGTTGATGAAGAGCATATTTGTTTTCATAAAGTAATTGAAGAAACTGCTATGTCATTATCGCATGCGCATGCCATGAAAATGGGTGATGAGGATCTAACTTACGAATCTTATCAAAAATACATCATTTATGATACTGAAACATATTTAGCACCTGTTAACAATACCGACACTAATATTGTCGGTGAACATAAAGTTAATCTCGTGGTAGCGAACGCATGCTGTGACATGTGCATTGAGCAGCCACTCGAAGCTAAGTGTGCTACATGTCAGCGAGGCATGAATAATGGATATGTTCGCGTTCATGGGTTAGACACTATGGATCACTTTGTTAAATGGTTAACACATATAAAATCTAAGCGTGTTAAAAACGTGTCAATCGAAATTATGTTTTCTCTGACCACCTCGTTATTGTGAACACTGGGTGTGCATATGATTCGCTTTTAATCGTTCTATGCATATGCAAGCACATTAACCATCATCTAAAACCCACAAACATCATAATGCATGGCCGTTCAGTTCATCAATTCCATTAACTTCTTTACTTTTCCATTATGTAGGGTCGGTGATGCTTTTAATCTTCCGGTGCGCAAGGGAATATTTCCCCGTCAGCTGAGCTCGCCCAAGAGGGAGGTATTCAGCATACAAAATATGAAAGCAAATGAACTGTTCAAATTTGATCAATGGTACAATGAGCAGATATCTAGAGATGCACACTACGATGTTGATAAAAATCTCATCGAATATTGTAACGATGACGTAACCGTCTTACATTTAGCCTTGTCTAGATTTAAGTCCTTATTTTCTGAATCAATGGATGGACAAAATCCATTTATATCAGGGATAATGCTAGCAGGTGCATGTAATGATAGCATGCAGACTTTACCCGACTACTCGCTAAGAGCAAATAGCGTGATCGCTGGTGAATGGATGGAATGGGCTACGTTAAGTGAGGGTTACCAAATCTTACACACACTAAACCAGGGTGAGCAAAATGTTTGCAGGCATTATGTAGACGGCTTCACTCCACATGAAAATATTATTTTCGAGTTTTGCGTGTGTAAATTTGATGGGCACGAGTCTGATTGGTGTGGCAATAAACGTGAGCAGACATATACACCATACGGTGATCAGACATACGAAGAAGCATAATCGCTAATACCAATGGACTAAATGATGTTATCACCGAATTGGACTTAGCACACCCCATAGCTCCGCTTGACACATTATTTGGTGGGTGTACATTAGCAATTCGATTATTTCTGGAAGCAGATGAACATACTAAGCTAGAATATTTGGACTGTGTTTCCATGTACCCATCAGTGATGAAACAATGTTGTTTTCCAGAATGTGCATACGATGTAGAAAGAGGCAACGATTTGAAAGATAAGACTGTGCATGACTTCTTTGATCTTATTAAATGCTAAGTCTTCCATTCTCATGATTTAACCTTTCCAGTATTACCCACTAGAATAAGTAAGCGGCCCATGTGTGTACTATGTGCCAAATGCACAAAAAGTGGTCACTCTACCATATGCGATGATGCAGAAGAACAACATTCCTTATGTGACACGTGGACCACTCCTGAGCCACAGTTAGATATTCACCATGGTTATATCATTAAAAAGATGTACAAAGTCTGGTATCATCCTGAGTCATCGCAATATGAACAACATGGCGATAAGGGACTATTTTCCAAATACATTAACCGCTTCCTCAAAATTAAGCAGGAAAGTAGCGTGTATCAAATAATCCGGCTCTACGTTTTGTAGTTAAATCCAGATTGAATATTATGTGGGGCCGTTTTTCGCTACATGATCACGCAAAGAATAAGATCGTATCAATGCAAAAAGAGCTACTAGAGCTTTTTAGGGATAAAGGTAAATCTGTCAGCAGCATTTTATACCACAATGATAATTTTTTAATGGTGGCGTACTCAGTCAATTAAGAGTAGATCGAGTCCCCATTAAATACCAACTATTTTCTTGCATCTTTTGTGACAGCTTATGGGCTAGTAAAACTGTATGAAGTCTTGTCCTTACTCGGTCGCCACATAGCCTATCATGATATGGATGATGTGGTATTTAGTACCCATGAAGGTGAGCCGACCATTCAAGATCGAAGCTGGTATCTAGGTTGAAATCCCCTCCAACTATGAGGTAACAAGTTTTTATGCACTCGGTCTAAAAAACTATAGTCTTGAAATGAAGCGTTGTGATGATCCATCGATTGTTAAACAGGTATCAAAGGTTAAAGCTTTAACGCTGGGTACTGAACAATCAAAACAAGTAAATTGTGATGCGATGAAAAAATCCATCAATCAAATTATAAAGGATGGTGAAATTATGGATAGTAATAGTGTACTACTAAGCTATCCATCTAAGATCATGTGCACATCTCAATTTAGAATTCTTTCAGTCAATAGTAGTAAGCTGTTCAGACCCATCTTCAAAAAACGAATTTTGAAACTGGGCAATTTATCTTCAGTTCCATATGGTTACACTAGTGTAGCATTAATATAAATAGTAACGTCGTACTTTATCAGTCAGTTCATAAACAATGTCAGGGTTATCCATAGACGACGAAGCCGCACTCGCTGCCCACTCTATGATAGCGTATGTTTCTAGTCGGTGTAACAATGATAACAATAAGATGCACACATTGATTATGAGGAGTATGCAATGGGTTTTAAGAGATGGTATAATTAACTACGGGAAGATTTTGGTCATGACTAAAATTAGTTTGTTGTTATTAACTTAATATGGAATAGACATTGACCAATGGTTGCTAGTATTTTTATTGCAAAACCTCATTAGAAACTTCATTAGAAACCTTATTAGTTGACAATTTCATAATGTACTACTGAACCATGGTCACTATCGTCAACATGGACATCATTCTCAGACACATGAGAACATTGGTACGCAACTACCATGTTCATGCAGGTTCACACTATTGTTCATAAGTGTACGCTGTATGCAATTGTTCATGCAGATGGCTTCGTGACGCTATTGTTCATGCAGGTGACTGCTATTGTTAATAAGTGTATGCTGTTCGCTATTTTTCTAAATGTGCATCTGCACGCTATTGTTCTAAATGGCCGTCTGTACACTATTGTTCATGCAGGAGGCCACAGGACGCTATTGTTACCAATGCGATATAAATGATGTTGTCTCGCATGTCGCATCTATCACTTTCAATCATTCATAATGTTGACTGATCAATATATGAAGTATTGCTGCGATCTCAGAAATTTGCGTAAAGCGAGAACAATTCGATTTGTTGAAAAGTGGTGTATTGATCTGCCACGGTTTCATCCTGATGGTTATCCTACTAAAGGTGGTGTATATATAAGCATAAAAGCATTTAGAGAACTGGTGCATATCATTCCTGATCTTGAAGAGAAAGTATGTTGTGCGTGCAAAAAGGAGGGCGTACAATTTACATATTCGCTGGACTCTTCTGTTTGCATATCTATCAATGACGATTTTCCCTGCATTGACATATGTTCCTTTTTCTGCTCTGACGTAGCTAGGCGAGCTATGCATAATGGATTGTACCTATCAGATGCCGAGTGGGAACTTTTGAAACTGAATGCTGACTCGCTGTTATGCGCATTGCCTACCTTTAATGGTAAAACAGAACAGAACTCCACAGAGTTTTCTGCATTACCTCCAAGCTTTTACAGTATACAGTAATCTCAACATGTCTGACATTCTACCTACTACACCAACTGATACTGATGCTCCAGTATTGCCAATGGATGTTTTGCTGGATACTATAGATGCTATGTAGCTCGACGACATGTGTGTCGATGATGAACTAAATCTCGATGCCATTGATACTGATGATGAACTAAATCATGATGATATGAAATTATGCCAGTATTGTAAGAGAATGTATCATGCATGGCATTATTGCCCTTCACCTAATGAGTGTGAGAACAGCCAGAGATTGTTCGCGTTTATATTGTCTACAAAGATACCAAAGCTAGTGGTACAAAATTGTTATGGTTGCAGCGTGAATCATCTGAGTCTGCATCAACATTCGTGTTTAGGTATTGATTTTACCTTTAATCTGATTGACAATCTCGAACTGTATATTGAGGCCAGATTACAAGAAATGTGTGAAGATGAATATCGTTACGAACTAAACAAACATTACGATTTATATGAACATAGTTCCAATCTGTACCATTTGCGTATGACATCATGGTTATGGTACATCATCGATATAATATATGATAAACTACTGTTAATGGCATATATTGATGCCTTTAATTAATATAGCTGGCTTAACACTTTAATGGCGAAACCATCCATAGCCGCCCTCATTAGTGGTCTGTCAACTATATATCTATGCTGATGAATATTACAAAGCTTACATGAATGCGAGTTTGTAGCTTCCTATGTCAATGTCAGTCAAATTAGTTTCAAAACATTCATCTGACTTAAATAACCATTGCACCACGATTTAGATACCTGTGGCAGTCATTCCGGTGGTAGTTTTCAAAATTAGTCTTCTCTCAGTCCGCAAATGTGTCTTCCTCTAGACCGCTAAGGAAGACAGCTATGTACGTTTATGCCATTAAAGGGTTATGCCCGATATATTAATTTTCAGGAACAAATTTAGTCACTGAAGAGTTAAGTACTGATTTGTACCAGTTGTGTATGGCGTCATGGTTTAGCCAGATCACCATTGTAATATATGTTAATCAACTGATAACACCATAATATCGATACCCTTAATATCATTACTTTTAATTAATATATTGTCTTAATATCACAGTTTGATGTTGTGCACTGGAATCATGCCAATCTAATAATATGTTATTTAAAATGATTTAATTTGTTTACTCATTGTCGATCATGCCATTGAATGGTGCACCCACACCCCACCCTCTATTAGCAAAGCATATCGGTATGTTAATCCTGCACTTCAGGAATACATCTGCACACATTGCACTCGCCAAAAAATGCACATCGAAATGCAGATGAATAGAGCATGTCAGCTGCGATCATGTCAAAACATAGCTGAAGCGCACAGCAGTTTACAACACATGCCACTGGCATTTTGATCTTTACCAAATAAGGACTGGTGAGTGTGCATTATTTATAGAGTAACTGTTCAAAGATTACCGCATTCGCATGTATTTCAGACAGTCATATCTCATAAACACAAAAGTGTTTGAGCCAGTTGAATGATTACGTTTGTGAGTGAATGTGATGGCGTCAATGCTTGACTGTAATACGTCGTTAGGTCACCAATTTACCATGATTGTCTGTGGACCAACACAGTGTGGTAAAACTGAAATGATAAAAGCATTAATAAGAGATCCATCAGCAATTACTCCCCCTCCACAGAGGATCGTGTACTGCTATGGCATGTAGCAAGATGGATATAATGATTTAGCGCAAGAAGTAGAATTTAAAGAGGGGTAAATGTTGAATTGGACAGAAGTTGTAGGACATTGATGATACTGGACGATTTGATGAATAAATGTCATGAAAATGTGGCTGACTTATTTACAAAATGTTCCCATCATGAGAACTGTGGCGTTGTCTTTGTAGCACAAAATCTTTTTCACAAGTCGTGTAATCAGCGCACCTTATCAGTTAACTGTCACTACATGGTATTGTTTAAAAATCCACATGATGCATCCTCTATATGCTCTTTATCCAATCAGATGTATCCTTGTAACACAAAGTATTTGATAGAAGCACATAAGGATGCTACATGCACACCTCACTCATATCTACTTTTGGATTTGAAACAGTCAACACCGGACAGTATTAGACTCCATTCAACTGTTCATCCAAAGGATGTCTGTTTGATGTACATATCAAAGAAGTGAAAAAATGGCACCATATAATATAGGACAGCATTTACCTATGCTACAATATCTGTCCAAAGTAAAACCAATGTCAGAAATGATGTTAATCAAGCAATGTTCAAATGAATTGATAGATGTCCTATGTGAGTCATGCCTTAATGCATTACGCGAAGGTTTCTGGCTTACTAAATCATGTTATAAGCAACTGAGTAAATGTAAATGCCATATGCATGCGCTGACTAGTTATGGAGTACCATACGCATGTAAAAGATATCTGTTACAAAGAGGTGGATTTTTTAGAGTCATATTACTACCAGTGATTGGCACACTAGCGCCATTAATTGGTAAACTGTTCAAGATGGAACATGTACATAAGATGGCTTTGGTACCACACGAATTGAGAGGAAATTTAAATGAACAGAGTAAAATATCTCTGCTACAGACAGACCCAGCGATACATAAAGCTATTAGTCTTGACAACGAGATATCCAATATATTAGCGCGACACGATATGTCTGAGCATGAAAAGTCGACATCGTATTCACAAGTATTGGATAAATATAGGCGCTACTATCAACAATCCATAGGGCATCAATATAACACGCCACCACTTCAACCCATACCTACGTCAGATGCACTGCCTACACAAATACTTGATCGTACAATGAGGGGAATACCAAAGCCTTATAAGCCAAAAGCCAGTGGAATAATTGATATTTTGCGCTCAGTTCCTGAATGTTTTAATGTTAATTATCGAGGCGAAGTAACAATAGAGGGTATGTTTTCTCGAAAAGTAATGTACTCGATCTGCTATCAAACGTTGCTGCTCATGGGCGCAAACCTCGACATAGCGGTATGCTCGATGTCTCAGAGGGAAAGTTTCTTAATCTGCTACATGACTTAAACCTATCATGCAGATTTGTCAGACCAGAGAAAACATTGCAGCAGATATATAATGTCAATGATAATGATGATACCATCAGTGAGTACACACCCTCCGCTGCGAGTAAAAGGATGCATAGAAAAAGTACGGGTACACCATTTGGTAGTGAGTACACGCCTTCTCTAGCTGGTAACATGAAGAAAAAGAGCAAAGTAAAAAGACGTACGACACCAGTGTGGGTGAACTTAGTGAAGTAATGAATGATGCTAAATTGGCGAACGTATATTACGATCTTAAGCAGTTAAAGGTAAAATACCACGTGTCTATATTGAAGAATGGTTAAAACGTCAAGATGTATACACCCTTCACAGACCATGGAGAAGAAAGTCTACCAGACGTAAGATAATAGTAATGGCTGTCGACAAGTTATGGCAGGCAGATCTGTGCTCGATGGGAATGCAAGTAAAACGATACCGTGTTATACCTACTCTGCATTGTTGATGTGCTCTCAAAGTATGCGTGGGTGGAAAATCTGTATAGTAAAACATCCGCATCAGTCAAGAAAGGATTAGAAGCTATTATGTCATGTACTGAATGATGCCCACACGCTACTCAAACCGACACAAGCGGTGAGTTCGTCAATGGAGTAGTCACGAAATATTTGACTGAGAAGGGAATACATTTCTATACCACAAAGAATGAGCCACACGCTGCTATGGTGGAATGTTTTCCGTGGACGTTAAAGGGCCGAATATATAGATACAGAACTCATAAGAACACGAGAAGGTATATTGATATATTACCTAGTTTAGTTACATCATACAATAAAACTGTACACACCAGCACACGTATGCCACCGATACATGTTGATCGTAGTACTTAGCTGATCGCATGGAGAAATATATATGTAGGGAAGAACATGAAGAAGATCCATAAACTAAAGAAAAATGAACCAAAATTTTCATGTGAGAATTGCGCAAGCAAGAATGCCATTTGAGAGGGCATATTGTGGGCAGTGGAACCGTGAATTGTTTAAGGTGAATGATGTTCTTTCTGACAAATATCCGATCTTATATAAATTGGAAGATTATTCGGGTGATCCAATTATTGGAATTTGTATCACGATGAGATCCCAGAAAATTAGTGCCGTGAAACAAGATAGAGAATATGCATTGGAACAGATAATTAAGAGTAGGAAGGGAGCTATGGGAGTATGTGAATATTACGTCAAGTGGCTCGGCTATCCCCCCAAGTTTAACTCGTGGGTTACTGAGCTCAACACTATACAGCATTAATGATGGACGAGTATATCGAGAGAAGTTTTTATTTACATTGAGTGAATCTTGTATCTTTTGCGATTAGACGTAATTATGGTATTAAGTTTGGCCCAGAAGTATCTAATTTAATTGGCTACGACGAATATATACATATAGGACCAGTAGAAGTATTAAAATCATTTCGAAAGAGTCGCCAGGGCGGACCAATGACAGCATATATAAACTGCGACGTTGTCTCTCACAGCGTAGTAGGTGACACATCAGCACCACTGCTCAGAGAGATTCCACTGTCTAGTACTGATGGTGGGAAAGATATATACCAGTGGATGCTTTCCGATATTCAGTATCACTCTGTGTCGAAGAACTACATCGATACAATAGGAATACTTATAACTGATAGCTCAGGCTCAAATATACCATTCAAGGACGGAGCATCAACGAGTGTACTCTGTCTACATTTCAGATGATGACGATGAGAAGATTGAGTAAAGCTAGTGCCTTGGGGCGGTATTATGTCAGTCAGGCAGGTTATGGACGTATTCCAGTATTTGTAGGTGCATGATACCAGGCAGGCCATGGGTTAGGTAATATCCTAGGTGGACTACTATGCTCAGCAAAACCTTTTGCAAAAACCGTTGCCAAGACAATAGGTAAACAAGCTCTTAGTGCAGGAGTTGGGCTCACAGAGGATGTAATGGCAGGAAAGAATGTTAATTCCTCATTGAAATCAAGAGTGCATGGTGTAGCCAGGGCTCTAATATCAGAGGCTGTAACAGCAGTTCGTGGTAGATTAACCAAACCTAAACCAAAACATAAAAAGAGGAGTAACCTACATAATGCTCAGTCAATGCGCGCGACACCAATGAGGAAGGGATGCAATAAATGTAAGAGAAACCCGATAATATCTTCAATTGAGTAAAACATGGAACTTAGTCATGCATCTGAGTATTCAAAGAGCGAGATGGACATTTTTCAGACATGTCCCATAGTAACGACGTTGGAGTCAACAAAATGGGAACAGTTTCAACCTGTATCGAGCTTATCAGATTATGGACTGATCGAGTTTTACATCAGCAGATCTTCGGACAGATCTTTAGATCTTACCCAGTCTTGCATCTTGATTAAAGTTAAGTTATTAAAGCTAGATGCGGCGGGTACTGAGACACGGCTCGCAGTTGATGAAAAGATGGGTCCTGTGAATAATCTCCTTCATACGATGTTCTCACTAGTGGATGGTTTTTTAATGAAAAACGTGTCAGTGACTCAAACTAAAATTACACTAACTTTATTTTGAAACATTGCCTAATTATGGAAGCAATGCCACATCCTCGCATCTCCAACTTGCAGGATGGCGAATGGACAATGTTGGTGAATTTGATAATGTCGCCGATATTAACTTAGGATTTCAAGCATGCAGAAAAATTATGGCTGATAGTGAGACAGTGCAATTAATTGGGCGCATACACACTGATATGTTCCTGCAGGATCAATTTGTGATCGGATCGGTTGATTTGAGAGTACGTCTGCAGTGGAGTAAAGATGCTGTCGCCATATGTCTACAGACGATCTCAAACCTAAGCTGAAGTTATTGTCAGCTAACATATTTGTACGTAATGTTATACCATCCTCTGATCAGTTAGTATCGCACATGGTTACTCTGAGGAAGATGAGTGCCTAATACCCTATTCTTCATGTTGTATGTACAACTTTTATGGTACTGAGTGGAGGTATGAGCATGGATAGAGATAATCTATTTATCGGACAGCTTCCTACAAGGGTATTATTCGCTTTTGTACCAAATGACGCTTATAATGGTGTTGTTACTAAAAGCCCATTCGGGTTTTATAATAATAAAACTACCTACGCTACATTCTATATTAATGGGGAAGAGGTGGCAACATCGCCAATATGTCCATCATCTAGTGATGACATTTACTCAGATGTCAACATTTTGCTGTTCAGTGGTACTGGAGCACTATTTAAAGACTGCAGGTACCCGATTGACAAAGCGCACTTCAGATATGGCACGACACTATTTGCATGGGATTTTACTCCTGATTTAGCTGATTCAGAGCACATACTGGGTCATTAAGAGTCTTCTTCCATTTTATTGACGTAATACCTGCGTTGTGTGTGCCCTCTCCATAGGATCCCATGTATAAGCCAAGTCCTGAACTTTTTTCCGCAATTCCGGGGAGCAGATAGCTAACATTGATGTCAGCTTCGATCCAAACGAAGCCCTAACCAAAATACTGAAATCTATGGAATCATCCGCTACCAGCACCATAGGTGTTCTTAAAAACAACCAAACTAAGTATTCTGATGACCTTCTAGTAGTAAAACTGTCAGCAGAGCAGAAAGCATTATGGCTGCGCATCTATCAAAGTGGCCAAAGTGAAAACCATACCAAACTAAGACGGGAGTGCAATATTATTCTGCACCACATTAGCGAACACTTAAATAGTGCTTCATTGAAATCTGTGCTGGAAAGTTCCACAAGACCAACAAACACCCCGACCCCCAACAAGACCCCCTACCACCACCCCCCCCCCCCCACCTCACACCCCCACCCCCTCTCCACACCCCGACCCACACTCCCCCCCCCCATATCAATAATGGGCATGCCGCTAGAGATGGAATATGCCGACGATGTGGACTTCATTGACGAGGAAAAGAAACCCCTTGACGAACTTCTGCCAATAGCTGCAAGCAAGCTAAAAATTGATAATCTCTTTATGAATGAATCAAAAACAGAGTTCACCCACATATACCTATCTACAAAGTATGGAACTAAAGAAAATGATGACCCACATCATGGCGGCGAACCATGGAGGAAAAGTAAAATCCTTGGCTCACATTTCTGCACGTTGCGTCATGGGGAACATAGCTTTCCAGTCCTTCTGGAAGCTATGGATTCGTAGATCAAAGATGCCCTTGATAAAGGGGCTATGTTTAAACAATGCAACCTGTGTATCCTTGATGCCGTATAATGGTAACAGCTGGGCAGCTCCAAAGGCAGCTCTAGACAAACTCGATGCATGCCACTGAAAACTCCTACACACCATCACTGAACACTGATGGCCAGACAGCATAATTTCCAACGATGCTCTATACAAGATGTGTAATACGTCGCTGCCATCTGTAAAAGTTGCCCAGCAAAGATGGTCCATGTTTGGCCATGTGCTAAGGATGCCAGAAGAGCCACCAGCACAGAGAGCCTTGGAATTCGCCCTACTCGGAGCCAGCTAATACAAAGCCAGGAGAGGACGGCATTGTATAAATCTGCTAAGTGTGCTATGAGGTGACCTAAAAAAAGCAGAACTCGGTACACTCAAGTCAAGAATGGACATGTGGAAGCTAAGGATTTTGGCTGAGGACAAGACACATTGAGCAAAAGTGAAGAAGGACTGACTGCAGCTGTAGGATGTTTCCACTACTACAGCTGCAGAATACAGTAATCATACATACATACTACCTTATACAACAAATGTGATTTGCTATGCTGAATTTGATAATACGATAGAAATCGGACCAGACTTTAATGTATTAACAGATTCTTACAAAATGCTGAATACATTTGAAATAGAGCATCTATTATTCAGTAATGACAAAACGCACGAACACTTCCTCGGAGTTTTTCCAATTGACAATGTACCCGTTCATATTAAATATCATCCATCTTCATTAGTGATAAACATGCATCCCAGTAATAAAGGCAGGCAGCACTGGGTCACAGTTTCTTACACATCGACTGGCAAAGCAGAATACTTTGACCCTTATGGAAGACGTCCTTCAGACAGAAGAATGATATCAAATATACGCAATGGGTGTCATGCGCGTATTTATTCTTATAAGTCTGAATGTGTTCAACCGGCACTGAAGACAACATGCAGATATTATTGTGTATATGTCTTATATTATCCTTCAAGAGGGGTAGACATGAAGCATATACTTTGGACGCTAAGAAAACGTGACAGAAACGATACAAAAGAGAAACATTTAACTCTAAGAATGAGAGGAATGATGCGAAAAAAATTGGATAATTAATAATAATAATAATTATTGTTTCTCACGTATTTATAGAATAATTGATGTCATTAAATGTTGTCGTTAATTTAGTCTATTATTGTATTTTCTTATTTTGCTTCAATGTGTCAATAAAATAAAATAAAATAAAAAAGTGTATTATTTGATCACCACCCCTTATACTGTTGCCCCAATATCGCATTGCAATATTCATGCATACTAATGGAAAGATATCATGTTTATACACATGCACCCGGGGCGCACGGGGCATGCACATGCAATGGGGCACACAGGGCATGCATGCACACATGGGCCGTACACAGGGGCACGCATGTACGCGCACAAGGGCACATACAGGGGCATGCATGCACATGGGGTCATGTGCATGCATGCATGCGCACAGGGGCACAACATATAACTAGCAGTATTACATATTAGCATGCGTACATACGAGCGAGACCTTTATTAAACCCTCATTGACATACCCTCTCCAACCTATATGTCATTTTTCACACACCACGCTCTCACAAATTCTGATCACAATGTCTAGACAAATGGATAGGCATCTGAGTCAGTCATTCAAATGACAATTTTCAAAAATATTCTTCTATAGGTTTACGAATATGGAGATGAAGAAATTCGATATGGGTTGGTAGATGGGTGTTGGTGGTGGGGTGGGTTAACGCATGGTGTTGGGTGATTTTGTTCATGCAGTTGGTCGCTCTTCACTATTGTTCATGCAGGTGTTTGCTATTGTTCATAAGTGGGCGCTGTATGTTATTGTTCATGAATGGGCGCTGGACGCTATTGTTCTAAAGGAGCGGGTGGTTGCCATTGTGCATGCAGGTGGCCGCTGGACACTATTGTTCTAAATCATGATTGGTTGAGATAGGGTTAAATGTCACAATTTAATACCACATAACTTACAAAAGTCATAAAATGTTATTTTCTGATTGTTTAAACATAAATCGTGGCACAATGGTAGTTTAAGCGAATATTTTTTAATACTAATTTGACATAGGAAGTTTCAATTTACGTTCAAAATATTCATCAAATATAATATTTTAACATTTTGATTTTTTCAAACCTAAACCTGCATGAACAATAGCAGACAGCGTACACCCGCTCATTTAGAACGATAGACTCCATCCACTCATTCAAATCAACCAATCAGAACGCAGTATTTAAATAGGTCAAAAGCTCATTTGCATAGCAATAGCAGACAGCCGGCCCCTTTACTAACAGTGTCCTGTTTTTTTTAATTTACCACTGGAATAACTGGATCGGTTACAGAGCCAGTCATACCAGTGATATATTTTCAAGAATTGGACACTCCTGGCCTTTTCGATGTTCTTGACTGTTAATCCATGAATCGTCTGGCGCCTGTAGGTGGCCATATCGAATGTCCGTTTGTAGGAAATTTAAGCGCGAAAATCATAATTTTCTTGGAAACGATCTTGACTATTAAATGGTTAATTCATACGGGAAGCATTTTGGGCGCTTTGAGGCACCGTTGACACATGAAGGGTTAAGCTACTTCTATTCGAGGCACGAACAGACGCCGTTAAATACCGGCGACAAATATTACAACTCAGGTGTTGGGTGTGCTAAAAGAACTGGCGATCCTGTAATAGATGTGATCATTCGACATCGAAAGCAACGTATCTTAATCTTCTGTTAATCATTATATCACGGGGTGGATATCAAAAAGTTATTCAAGAAAAGAAATTTTCTTACCTGTAAGAACGTTTCATAGAATATGCATAAGCGGTTTTCACATAACAGTTTGCTTAAACTCCACCAATGAAATAATTAGACCAGAGGAGGTAGTTTCCCAGGTGTCATCAAAGTTGGCCTACTGTTGAATTTTGTTAATATAATTGGATTGGTCTTCAAATCAAATTATACTCAAACTATTCAACATAGCATTTCTTATTAACTAGTATGTGTTTGATTTTATTTTGGAAACATTTACACTTATTTCGGAGCTATATTTTAAATTCAGGAGATATTTCGATATTTACCTCCTTTCTCATGTGGCAAAATGTCAAAACAATAGGGTTATTGTCAACGAAGCGACTTGGCCAAATGTGGTGCACAAAGCCATACAGGCGCGGGGTGGGTGCAGAGTACACACGGCCCAGCCCCACATTTTTAACCAATGAATATATGTAGCAATTTATCAGTTTACCATTTTAATCATACAGACCAGATGCAATAAATTACTTTGAATATTTTGAAACTAATTTTACTGTAAGATGTCTTTGACGAAGGCGAAATTAGTTTCAAACATATCCAACAACGTACGTGTTTGATTATTATAAGATTGAGGTCCTAATTGATGCAATGATACTTCGATATTCAAAAGCTAAAATAAACATTCTGGAAAGCAAAATCAATATGAGGTCATAATAAACTACGTGACGTATAGAATGACGTCATAATCACTTACAGCATGAATGACTCGATTTAGTCCGTCTTAAACGCGTAAGTCTGACACGTTGTACGAATTGTATGTCTTTACTATTTAATAAACATTCTGTTGAATATTTTGATACTAATTTGACTGGGCGCTGTTGCTGCCATAGGCTGCAACAGCACACGGTCAAATTTGTTTCAAAATACTTGACAGCTTACTTCTATAGTTTTCTGGAAATTGATAGTCAGGGAGTTCAGGGATCGCTCGATTCCAACACGGGTTACGTGTGGGTGGAGCTTAGCTATAGGTGGGCAGGACATAGCTAAAACTGGAAAGGTCCATTCTATTTTGGACATGAAACAGCATGGTCACGACTTAATATTGTCAAATTTCTTGGAGTTGTGAGAACCAATAAATTGCCGGAAAAACGAACCGGGATAGTTATTCTATAACCATCCCAGGGGTTATACTTAGAGAATTAGTCGGTCTGCGCTTGCCGTACGCTACTAACAGTACTATATAAATTATCCCACGGTGGCATTGTGCTGACGATAGTCTTGGCATGGCTTGATTATACTATCACGATGGATCGAGATAACTAGAAAATTATCTCAGTTTGGCATTTTCCTGCAGATAGATTCCAATTCTATAACTTTATTCAACCACCCTAGATTATACTTGAATCTTCGTGAAGCTTAGCCACATATGCACACAGGACAGGAAGCAGATAATCGTGTTGAAGATTTGATCAACAGGAAATTAAGAGGATTAGACAAGAGTAGATTATAGCAATTCACAGTATTGGTAGTGAAAATACATTGTCATACAAATAAGTCCATTAGAGAAGTTGACAATATATACGATCAATACATCCAGTATGAGGTACACTGACAGAATGCTCCGCCGATAGGGCCATCCATTTCTATATATAGACATACCCCGCCCATTTTCGCTAAGGTAGGCCAACGCGTTTTATCGAGTTATATACTTTGAACCCTGAATTCTCAGAATCAGATTTTCATGGAAATTATAAAGATAATTGAATGTTTATTAAATAGTAAATCCATCAAAGACACACAATTCACGTTTCCATTTTTAGCTATGCCCCGCCCAGCTCTAGCTAAGCTCAGCCACACCTCGCTAGTGTTGAGATGGAAGGATATCTGAACCCCTGACTATCAATTTCCAGAAAACTATACAGGTAAGCAGTTGAATATTTTGAAACTAATTTGACTGGGCGCTGTTGCTGCCTATGGCAACAACAGCGTCCAGTCAAATTAGTCACAAAATATGCAACAGCGTGTTTATTAAATAGTAGAGACATACAATTTGCACAACATGTCGGACTATTAAGCGTTAAAACGGGATGTATAATCATTCATGACGTAATGATTATGACGTCATCCTACACACCGCTTAGCCAATTATAACGTCATATGACGTCATTACTCTGGAAAGGTCCAATGGTACAACTGTAGGACATTTCCAGCATCATGACGGCGTATTCTCTGTCAATCATGATTGTGACGTCAGCCTACATGTGGCATAAGTGATGATGACTTGAGTGACACATCGGATCCACCCATTAGATTCTTTAAATGGAAAAACTAAAGCTAAAAATGTAAATATGGTACCACGCCATTAGGGGAATTAAACACAAGATATTGTGTATACTTATCACGTGAAGCCAGTTAGTCAGATGTAGGCGACATACCACAAGTAACTTCTGGAATCACAACAGTATGCTTAAGTACATAAATGCTTAACACTTCACGGGTTACACGTCTCCCTATGGCGAGGTTATCCCGGTCAACAAGAGTCAGGATAATTACAAAATTATCTCGGTTGATATGGCAGCATTGATTAGGATCGGCGTTGTTTGATTACGCTGGCACGATAGAGTTGCGATAAATAGGGGATTATCTACGATCAGTTTGTCTAATCTGTAAATGGGGTAGTGAAACTAATGGAACATTTATTTGGAAATAGGGATACTTTTACAAAAGCTTCAAATAAATACGTGACATACTAATGGATGCATCCGATCTGACACTCAAGAAGCCTACATAATCAAATACGTCATATGTAGGGTCACGTCACAGGATCGATCGATTCCTGAACTCCCTGAATATCAATATCCAGAAAACTACACATGTAAGCTGTTGAATATTGTAAAACTAATTTGACTGGGTGCTGTTGCTGCCTATGGCAACAGCAGCGCCCAGTCAAATTAGTTTTAAAGTATTCGACCAGATTTCAGCAGCAGCAGCAGCAGCAGTGCCTAGTCAAATTAGTTTTAAAGTATTCGACAGAATGTTTATTAAATAGTAAAGACATGCAATTCGTACAACGTATTGGACTAGTGAGCATTTAAGACGGCCTAGATCGAGTCATTCATGCCGTAATTGATTATAGCGTCATCATATACGTCGCGTAGTTGATTATGACGTCATATGATGGATGGATAAACCATTGACAGAATTACCCCGTCATGAAGCTGGAATAGTCCGTCAAGTGTACGAATTGTATGTCTCTTGTGGATTTACTATTTAATAAATAGTCTCTTGAAAGCTTATGGCATAGGCAGCAACAGCACCCAGTCAAATTAGTATCAAAATATTCAAGAGCTAGCCCATCTAGTTACCTTGATATTGGGATTCTGGGAATTCAGGGTTCGTTGAATCCAACACTGGCAATGCGCGTGCGGAGCTTGACTAGACATATATGGGACATAGCGTAAAACTGGAAGCATCCATTGGTAAAATAAGAAACGACGTAGTCAAACCAACCGCTGTTAATTGTTCAGCTGTATGCCTAGGCACAATACCACCGCTAACGCTAGAATAACAACACGAAACTATATCAAGTATAGATTATTGTCAAACATAACTTAACATGTTTCCAAAACAAAATAGAATGTACTGTTGAATATTTTGATCATAATTGGATTGGAATGTCTTCCAGCCCAATTATATTCAAAATATTCAACAGAACATTTCTTACTCTCTAACATGTTTCTGTTGTTATTTTAGGAACACGTTAACTTATTTATGGGCTGTAATGTACACTAGCCCTTTCATTGACAAATCCCTGAAAAGTAAATTCTGTACGATACAAAACTTATTCTGGTGAATATTTTGAAACTAATTTGACTGGAGGACGTTGCTGCCTAGGGCAAAATATGCAACAGTTTTCCTGTAAGGGTGGATTGAAAATGAGATATGTGCAATTCATCGTTGGTGAAAGGGTTGGGCATATATCATTTGACACGTTCACGCACATCTCAAGTCTCTGGTCTGTAATCAGCCTGAAGCGTAATAAAGCATAATGCGTGTTAGCTCTTGAAACCTCTCAAAAGAAAATTGCAAAATGTGTATGATGCCTATGGCTGCAAATGTTCCAGTCGAATTAGTTTCAAAATATCTTTTTCGCTGACTTGAAATTGAGACACTGGTATTACCATGCTAAAGAGTTAAAGCGGATCGCATAGCTAATCTGCAGACGTCGCATCCAACAAATAATTCAATGATATATTTGTATTTACACCCCCCACCCTCGGAAAACCACGCCCTTATTCCGGCCTTATTCCTAGCGTCCAATAATGTGGTTATCTTTACTAACGATCCATGTTGCAAGTTCTCTAATAGGGCATCCGGCCCTTTCATAGTAACTATGATACGTTTAGAGTGGCAATCAGGCAAAACCTTCGACCATAATAACTAAATTTTGATTTTGAGCAAACACAACACAATTCCTAGATGTGGTGGATATCAGGCAAGATTCTAGAAGAACGGGTCCTTGTCTTCGTAGAGGCAAGTGCCACAGGAAATGTACTAATAGAATGTACGGGGTCCTTGTTATAGTATCGGCTTTTCCAACTAATACTGTACACCTCATGCACACGCCTACGTCAAATACCGCCATGGCACGCTGTAGGCAACATCTTCTGACAACCCTTTGGTCATGATTAGAGACTCTTTAGCAGTGGTATATATACTGTTATTAGATTGTGGAGTGTTGCCAGGAGGCCGATGGTGAAGTATGGAAGATCCCAAAGGATCAATTTCATTAATTAGAGGATTTCTCTGACGAATGGGCATGATAAATAGCATAACAAACCGTTATCCACTTCGCCCCCCCCCCCCCCCCCGTTAATGGCAAAGTTTAGTCATACAGAAAGAACGTTCAACCCCAAGTAATATGTCGACATATCCACTACGGCGCAAATATATGACTAACTGTCCAACTGTGCCAAGCCACCGGACAATAGCGTCAATGCACAATAACTTTAATCGTGCCGAATATTTTTTAAACAATTTGATTGAAAGACGTTGGTTGCATAGCCACCCACAACTTTCAATTTTATTGTTTTCGAAATACTGAGCAAGTCCACAGTTCAACCCCATAGGGAATGTAGTCTGTTGAAATTCAGCAGAAATACCGTTACTCATCAGCTAGAGAGCTCGTGTACCAGGACCAGATATCCCAAAGGTTGACAATAAACAGGAAGACTGTTCACCTGACGATGATAGCAGTAATCAACCTCTGATAGTGGCAATGCCGAATGGACCTTTACTATTTATGCATCAATCATATGACGTCATAATCAACAACTTGACGTGTAGGATGATGTCATTATCAATGACGTCATGAACGCATAAGTGGTGACGGGCTATGCGTTGTTGTACGAATTGTATGTCTTTACTATGTAATAAACATGCTGTTGAATAGTTTATATTATCAATTGATGAATCAAATCGGTCGATCAAGTACATAACGTCATAATGAATTGCTTCACGTGTAGGCTGAAATCACAATCAAAATGTCTATAATGAGTGACGTAGCTAACTCCGTCATGAACTTTTAATGGTCCGTCAGTTGTACTATTTGTATGTCTTTGTCAGCAACAGCACCCAGGCAAATTAGTTTCAAAATATTCAAAAGCTTACACGTTTAGTTTTCTGGAAATTGAGATTCAGAGTTGAGGATTCGCTCGATCACAACACTGGAAAATCGTGGGTGGAGCTTAGCTAGAGATGGGTAGGGCATAGCTAAAAGTGGATTCCTCCATTACTAGAGGGGGCCCTCCAGCCAGGCTAGATGAATTGGCGCGCTCTACGATTATGCATATTGAACGATATAAAAAAAATGATGTGCAACAATGCACTCAGTCACTGAATACATACACCTTTGCTTAAGAAGAATAACTAATTTTCGTACAAACAGCAAGTCCATCCCATTGCAATTCGTACTTTAAACAAACATATCAATCAATCTCCTCGTAGATAATTTAGATTTCTCATCATAATGGCATTATCTGACTGAAAGAGATCTGTGGCATTTTAACATAATTTTCAGTGAGAATACAATCAAGCCTGACCATAACAGACTGACTTATACTATGCAATCACCTGTCTTTAGTGACCACCTTTGGACATCCCTTTCTGTTAAAGATGTTTTTATTTTATTTTCCTTGTCCTTATTACCTCCCCTTTGTATGCTGACTCCATTGCTCCTTAACCCTATAACACGTACATGTCATAAATGAGAATTCTTGTGAAGTTAGGAATATTTTGTTGGACATTTTGAAACTAATTTCATGCTTCAGTCACTTAAATTTCAAAACATTTAAGAACCTTTCGTTATAGTTGCCTTGAAATTAAGATGCCCAAATTTCAATGGTACGTTGTTAATTTTTTAATCTATGAGTGATGCCAAGGGGGTATTAACCCACCCACACAATAACTCAGTGCATTAACGTTTCCATACCTATTTTCATGATTTATTGAATCCTAAGACAAATCATGTCATTTGCCTACCTGTGTTGATGCCGATCCTAAGCCGGAATGTCTCGTCAGGCTGGTGCGGGATTTCAACATGGCGGATTGTCTCCAGGATATCAAGAGCCATCAGGGAGATCTCGCGAGAGTGACAGATTCCATTTCTGTTCGGCAGACCAGATGCAACCATATATGCGTCGCCTATTTGCCAGATAGAAAGCAAACAACAACAGTAAATTCCAATGTGCCCTGCCTGAGATATGTCCCACTCTCGCCCTTCATCCCACCACACCGCCACACCAACCAGCTCCTCCCACTCTCTCTCTCCCTCTCTCTCTCTCTTTCTCTCCCTCATCCCTCCGTCCCTCCTTCCCTCCCACCGACCCTTCCTGCCTGCGCCTCCCTTCCTTCCTCCCTCCCTCTCCCCTACATCACCTTCAGGATATCAAGATACAACGCCATATTGTCCAGGCAAAATTACGTTATTTGTAGGGTGTAAGGTGTCATTTTATTGTTTTGTGCTCATTCCAGCCCTCCTTTCCTCCTTCTCTTACTCTCTCCGCGCCTGCATGCCTACCTGTTTGCACGCATGTCTGCTTGACTACCTGCCTGCCTGCCTCCCTCCCTCCATCCTCCCCCGTTCCTTTGCTCCAACCTCCCTCACTCCAGCCTCCCGTCCTCCACCCCCCCCACTCCCCCTCTCTCTTTCTCTCTCACTATTTCACTGTCTCCACGCGAATATCTGCCACTCGAGGAGACATGGACACAATGTGGCATGGAAAGGAAAGCAATTGATCTTTCCCTTAATGCACGATATCTCAACATAATGTATATATACACTCTAAAAGGCCCCACAGGAAACATGGTCTTCCCTCCATAAACTAATATTTTATAAATAGAATAGTGTTTGATGTTTAAGTCTCACCTCCTGTAACAGAGGCGGGTCACACTGTGACACATCGCAAAGAGTAGTATAAAATGCAAGCATATTGTATTGTATTGAATATGAATACGTCGACCATATTCAAGATAATGCTGATAGAAACAAGTGTGTATTATAAAGTAATTGGCTTCTATATTGGGAGATCTGTGTAGAAAGCCAATCTCTCCACACAGCACGCACGCCTTCCAACACCTCGGAATACAACCATGCTACTGCTAAAATCACAATATCAATTGATTTTGTCAGATGTCCCTACCCTGATATTCAATTTGGCTCTATGAACTTGGATTAATATTCGACTCAGTTGCAACATCTTTGTCCAAGGTGGCAGTCTAACATTTACAAAATAATCAATTGATCTTTGAACCACCTATCAATGTTCTATTATGCCATATGACGTTTAACTAATATCAAATCATCAATGGGATATTGAACTATCATGAAATATTCCATTGTGACCGTGAGCCGATATTCTAGTACCATGTATCCATTGATCCGATCTGCCACTCAAGTATATGCCGTAAAAATTATTTACATCATGTGTAGGCTGAATTCACAATCAAAATAGGAATAGAATAACGTATCTAGCCCCGTCATGAAAACTGAATAGTCCGGTAAGTGTACGAATTGTATGTCTTTATTATTGAATAAGCAGTCGGTTGTGTATTTTGAAACTGCATTGACTGGGCTTGATTTTTGGGATTATGAGAATTCCGGTTTTATCGATCCCAACACGCTCAAAGCGTGGGTGGAGCTTAGCTAGAAATGGACCGGGCATATTTGGAAATTGTTATTCTATTGGCCATATGGTTTTCAGCGACTTCTAATTGATAAATCTACCTTTAGCTATGCCCGGCCCATCTCTAGTCAAGTTCCGAATATGGGTTAAGCGTTTTAGGATCGATTTATTTACTTTGAACGCAGGCTTCCCAGAATCCTAGCTTTGAGGTGACCTGTTAAATATTTTGAATCTAATTTGAGTTGTTGCTGATGCTTCCTAAGTCAAATTAGTTTTAAAATGTTCACATTATTTTTTTATTAATTAGTAAAGACATACAATTCATAAAATTGACAGACCATTCAATCTTCCTAATTATGTGACGTAATGAATTATGACATCGTATACTTTGACTGCCAGATTGGATTCATTCACTGATCGTTAAAGCTTGTGTAGAACTACAATTGGGTCATGTGAACTCGAACAGATATCCAATAGACCATAAGACAAATAACCTATTAGTTCATTGGCCCTTACAAAACCACTTATTGCGATCCAGCCTCCAAAGTCTTACACGATTATCAAACGGAGGTATTGTCATGGCCTATTATCCAATTCATGAATCCATTTCCTCAGTCAATCATATGACGACATAATCAACTAAGCGGTACGTAGAATGGCGTCATAATCATTACGTCATGAATGACTCGATTTAGTCCATCTTAGACGCTTAATAGTCCGTCAGGTTGTATGAAGTGTGTGTCTTTACTATGTAATAAACAGGTTGTTGAATATCTTGAAACTAATTTGAATGGGTGTTGTTGCTGCCATTGGCGGCAACAGCACCAAGTCAAATTAGTATCAAAATATTATACGCCTTACCTGTATCGTTTTCTGGAAATTGATAGTCAGGGAGTTCAGGAATCCATAGATCCCGACGCGGGCGAAGCGTTGGTGGAGCTTACCTGCGGGGCATAGCTGCAAATGGACCATGTACATGTAATTGGATTATGTGCCCTTATCTCTGTATCGATTTGGAATCCAGGCCTTTGAGCTAATATTTAAGTTATCAATTAGTATTTCATAAAATTCCAATATGGCTATATGTGGCTGTTCCAATATTCAACTGTGGATTGAGCAAGTATAAAACTAGGTCCTGTGGCGGAACCAGATACCATACGCAGTAACATCTCCCAGTCAAGTTCGTTTCAAAATGTTGATTGCATAATAAAGTATGTGTCGTTTTGTGTCTTTTAGGGTTAAATGGTTTGAAAAAACAGTACGTGTTTCTATCAATCGTGTAGTCGATGGATATTCTTTTGTCAGACTTACCAATGGTCTCTACTTTGTACGCATCGTATTTCTCCAATTTGCTATCAAAGGCCTGGTATAGGGCGTTTAACATGGCCACCACTTGCAGAGGGCTACATCGTGAGGAGATCTCTGTGAATCCGACCACATCGGAGAAGAACACGGTGACTGAGTCGAAGGCTTCAGGAGCTACAGGCTTATCAGTCAGCATCTGACGCGCGATAGAGGGAGGAAGGAGCTCATACAGCAACATCTTTGTACGCTTCCGCTCGTGGACCAAATCACGAGTTTTCTGGTGCAAACTGGACGCGAATGATTGCATCCTCTTCGTCAACCGGTGTACCCAGAAGATAACAGCGGGAAGAAGGAATACGATGATGATGACCATGATGAGAACACTAACGATGAGGTCATTCTGAAGTCTTCCGATCTGAACGTCCAGGCCATTAAGAACGTCTGTAGCGATGCGATCTTGCATCACCTTCAAGATATCAAGATATAACGTCATGTTGTCGAACCACCATGACGCCATTTGTAGAGAAGGTGAGATTTTATTGTTCTGCGCTAGTTCTTCGCGCATGCGTGTTAATATTCTCTCAAGAGTGGTTCCCTTGAAGTTAGACAACAAGTAGTCGTGCACGTTGGGGGTGTATTCGGCGCTTCTCTCTAAATATGTTTCGCTTTTCACCCGTTTCTCCAGGTACCTGAGCTGGTCCTCCTGGGGGAATTGACCTGTAAGGAATCATAAGAAGGTGTTAACGTATGATTTATTGACCAGAAATCATAAATACAAATGAGCAATTAAAGCTTTCTTATTGTTCAGTTGAATATTTTGGAATTACATTTAAATGAAACTGTTTCCGCCGAATTAGTCTCAAAATATTCATCACCGCAAGCCTATTTATATTGGGCGTTTTAAAATGGTATTATTGCAGGCCAAAGTAGGAATGGTTAATAGTAACCCCTCTTGTGTCAACAGCGCCTCAAAGGGCGGAAAATACTACCGGATATATCAATTAAACATTTTGATGGTCAATATTTTTCAAGATATTTTAATCTTAGAAGACTATTTTATTTTAATTTACCACTGCATCTTTTTTCGCCGGTTTAACCATTAAATGGGTAATGGTAAAGAAAATTAATTTTTTTACTTAGCCAGTGTATATCTGTAGGCCGAGACAAGAGTATTTTTGAAAATTTACCACTAGAATGACTGGCTCGGTTACCGAGCCAGTTATTCTAGTGGTAAATATTTAAAAATACTCTTCTCTACGCCTTTCAAATAGCCATGTCTGAAGACCACTGCAAAGTTGTTTTTTGGTCAGTTTGATCATTAAATAGTTACGATGACACAAGATGGGTTAACTTTAGATATTTGATGAGGTTTTGCACACAAATGTCCTTCATTGGGACCCGATGAAGCGCATTTATACACAGAAACCTATCCTAGATGTAGACTAATGGTAGTTTTGCTTTATGGAACTGGAGAGATTTGATGTCATGCTCAAAATGCACCACTAGTTAGCTGACCTCACAATTAAACAACGTTTGTCCGTCACGAGAGGCGCATAAGTTACTATCCGAATTACATGTCTGCGTGAAGTAAAAATTTAATAAAAATTTTGTTGAATATTTAGTGTTTGTACATCTGTTGTACATCTATTCTCTATATTAATATAACTGTCTGCTCTGAAAATGGAACAAGATTAATGGATGGATCCGATCTGTCACTCAAATATCTGTCGGACGGCATAGTCAAATTCACTATCAAGTGAGCATTCATCCGTCACAGAAGCGTCTGAATTGTTTGTCACAACAAGTGATATATTGGATTATGACGTCAGATGATTCAGTGATAAATCGAATCCCTCTATTTATTTATTTGCATATCAAAAATACGTGCGCTCGCTAAATTCTTCATTTCATATTGACACTTCCGTTTTAAGTTTGCCATATCAATGTCATCAGGTAGGTTTTTATTGTGTCTCGTTGTCGTCAGCATATCTGGCATAGCCTACGGGATGCACGACCCCCCCCCCCCCCACCACCCACCCACCCCACCCCCACCCCCTGACCCAACCTCCAAACAAGAAAGAACTAATTTCCTATTAGTTTGAACTATGCTAATTAATAATATGTGTGTTGACATGCGCAGACTGGCACTCGCACGTATGACCCAAAGCGAAGTCGGCCATATTAAGGGGTATGGATAACAAGATGATCATAGCCTTCAATACAATCATAATAAACTAACATATGACGAGGCAAAATGTTGTTCCTACGCTCCTCTTCCATGTCCTATATGACATAAGCAAATCAGATGAGGAATTATGTCACAAGATGTAAAAAGACAATTTTGCCCGCTGCTTAAACTTGTAACACTAATATCAGCCAAAAACGGCTTCTGCAGTGCTTCTGAGAAATGTTCATTTGCAGACCAAAAGAAGACTATTTTTTAAAATGTATTACTGTAATGACTGGCTCAATAAGCGAGCCAGTCATTCCAGTGGTAAGTTTTCAATAATAGTCTTCTCTTGGTAACACAAATGGACATTTTCTATGAGAAAATTGGAATTTTCTTGAATAAAATCAAGGGTTAAAGAGTTTAAATCAGGCAAGCTTTAATAGTAATGGCTGACAACGTGATAATAACGGAATATCTTGATGTTAACATTTTAAAAAGGGAGGGAAAGCCATTATTTGACAGACCTACATGACCAATTATTTCTCCTTTCATAAATCTTGGTACCATTGCACGTAACAGAATGTCCATTTTAAAATGCGACGTAGTGAAAACTTAAACGAATAAAACATCACATCTACCACGCATTGCTTAATGAATCATCACTTAAAATGTTGCTTCTAATACCCTCTACCATTTGGTACATTCTATATGCACATCAGTTTATTACTTCCGTCACCAGGCGTCAACAGGTCAATGATTTTGCTCGATTTCCCTTAAACCAAAACTGTTACGGAAGTATCTGATGTCATAAAAAACACGTCACATTTTAGCCGACGCCAAAATCACATAATCCAAACAACCACCTGCCTTAACAACCAGTTTGTTGCACCCACACTGTGGCTATCCAAGAAACAATAACAAGAAACCTAATTGTAGAAAAACTATAGAGTAACACGATGAGAGGCTGTTTTGTAGATTTAACACAGCAATGAATGGTTCGGTTATCGAGCAAGTCACTCCGGTGGTGAATACCCAAAATAGTCTTTGTCGCGATATGAAGGAATATAACTGTCTATTGTTGAAAATAAGGTTGTTCTGTATTTTAGTTTAAAAAATCACTACCTTATGTGCAGCAATAACCCATTTCTAAGAATACCAATCTGACATTTTTTATAATCAGTTATTATATATTTATTATAATCTAAATCCTGATGACCCCCACAATATGACCACTATAATTTTAGTACTTTGTTATTGAGATGGCGGTACAATAACAGTAATAATTTTGTCATTACTAATTATGAAGTACGTGTAAATAATAACTGTAGCTTTCATAATAATTCTAAGTTACTACTACTACTACTACTACTACTACTACTACTACTACTACTACTACTACTACTACTACTACTACTACTACTACTACTACTACTACGACTACTGCTGCTGCTGCTGCTGCTGCTACTGCTAGTGCTATTGATGCTGCTGCAGCTGCTGCTACTACTACTACTACTACTACTACTACTACTACCACTACTACTACTACCACCACTACTACTACTACTACTACTACTACTACTACTACTACTACTGCTACTACCGAAAGCACAAACAGTGGTTATATAACTAGATAAATACCAAAATATGTAATTATGAATTGATATATAATGTCTGATCGCCATAACATTTATAATTTCTGTAAATTCATATTCCCCATATGCCATTATGTGGCCTGGGGGTGTAAATAAAATAATCTGAATCTGAATCTGAATCTTAAAATCTGGCATTTCTGTGACTGGCACAGTTCTAATAAAGGAATGATTTGGAGCTAGCATCGTGAAAGACAGACTAGATTTGACAGACAAAAACGGGAGAAAATGTATTTATTTCATGAGATGTTACTATGACAAATGTGAGAATCTGCATTTTTGAAATAGTCGAAAAATGCAAGAATGGTATACTAAAAATAAATTGAACATAATATCACATGCCCGTAGACTAGAGTAATGAATGGCCGGATAACGTGTTCGTGGTTATGGCCGCTACAATAACATATACACGTTATGAGCCAATCGGTTGAGTAACCAGGTAAGTAGAGGTCAAAATGTCACCAATTTGTGTCGCTATTTAAAATTTGACAGCTGCTCATTTTGATGGCCAAAATGTTAGTGAATGAATGCTCTGGTGGTAACATTGTGAAATGTGAATGTTAGACCCAGCCTGACAAATCTAAATGACCAACATCCATGTATTTCATACAATGGCATTATCATGTGAATTGACCGAATGCCAATTATTAACAGTGAGAAATACAATTATGGGTAATGAAGAATAACACAAACATACCATTTCAGGTAAAATACATTGATAATTGCTCACTCAATGTGTTTGTATATGCGCCTTTTACATACCAAACACCAAATCTGCTAACTGTATTTGAACATATCAAATAACTAATTATCAACAGCTGATTCATCACATTCATATTTGTTTCATTGACAGTTGAACTGTATGCGTGTTCATTCTCTATTATTTTGGCAGGTTCACTCTTTAGAAATTGGGTCAGCATATGGGGAAATAGCTAAATATTTCGCCGCTTGGGATCCAATCGTTGTCATGGTCGTGGAGGTCTGGTTTTGGCAGATGGGCTCACATCAAAACACTTACCTTGCAGCTAACCCTCGATATATGTACTGGCATTTATCATATAAACAAGCCTTCTAGCCCGTTTCATATTTTTCGATATGAGCACACGCGCCATATTCAACGAAGTATTTCCATGGGCTGTTGGGTGCGCAACCAATTTAAATCGACCAATTAAAACATCGATTAATGTGAGCGTGAGGCGTATGGATTACTACGCGGTACTGTTTTACTACGATTTGTTTACTACGATTTGTCATTCATGAAACGTCATCGCAAAATGTCATCGTTTGACAGTTTATCAGTCGGCAGCGAAGTAACGATTGATGGCCGTGGCTCTGCGATAGTCTTAGAAGAAAAGTGTAGTTTACGGCTGGCATCGCCAGATTTTGTGTTTGTCACTATATTTTGCTGCGCATTCAGTATCTGTTATCAAGTAGTGGTGCGTCACAGCGGCGGAATCGATTTCACGAAAATCAACAATGAGAAATCAGATAAAAGTCACATCAGCAACTCTTGGCAAATATTTCAAAATTACAGTTTATATGATAAATAAAATCTCAAACTCGGTCACTTTTCATATCACTATTATGAACCTCGTTGAAAATTATCAATTTTGCACTCGCTAAAGCTTGTGAAAATTAATAATTTTCAATTCGGTCCATAAAAGTGATATGAATAGTGACCTCGTTCCAAATTCTCTATATATGTACTTTTGTATATACAAAAATGGTGAGAGCTCTCACTAACCCTCCTGCACAAATTACCCATTAGTCCATGGTCTACAACGGCCCGCCTTGCGACATCCAAGCACCAATCAACCAAACTATGTTGATTGGTGGGTTGTTGGCTGGGTGTCGCAAGGTGGGCCGCTGTACCCCATGGACTATAGTGTGTAATTTGTGCAGGGAAGTTATCATAATCCATTGCACCCTTTGAGCCATGATTTCAATGACTCTTAATTTCAAAGTAACAAGATAGTTAAGCTGTAATTGAGTTTCCGAATTTGGCCAACACCAGGCCAAACTGAACCCCGTCTTTTTATCCGGATCACGGCCAAATTTGAGCCAAATCGGATCTGGAATGTTAAGATACAGGTAAGGACACGCACACATACATACATACACACACGGCAATACATAGACAGACACACAGGGGCGCGTACGAGTATACGCACGCACGCGCAATCATACGCACGCAGACGCGCACGCACGCACGCACGCCACGCCACGCCACGCCACGCCACGCCACGCCACGCCACGCCACGCCACGCCACGCCACGCCACGCCACGCCACGCCACGCCACGCCACGCCACGCCACGCACGCACGCACGCACGCACGCACGCAGGCACGCAGGCACGCACGCACGCACACACGCACACACGCACTCACGCACTCACTCACGCACACACGCACACGCACGCACGCACGCACGCACGCACGCACGCACGCACGCACGCACGCACGCACGCACGCACGCACGCACGCACGCACGCACGCACGCACGCACGCACGCACGCACGCACGCACGCACGCACGCACGCACGCACGCACGCACGCACGCACGCACGCACGCACGCACGCACGCACGCACGCACGCACGCACGCACGCACCCACGCACCCACGCACCCACGCACCCACGCACCAACCCACCCACCCACGCACGCACGCACGCACGCACGCACGCACGCACGCACACATGCACGGAAGGACGCACTCACGCACGCACGCACGCACGCACCCACGCGCGCACGCACCCACGCACACATGCACCCACGCACGCACGCACGCACGCACGCACGGATGGACACACGCACGCACGCGCACACGCACACACGCACGCAGTCACACGCGCCCACAGACCGCACGCACGCACGTACGCACGCACGCACGCACGCACGCACGCACGCACGCACGCACGCACGTATGCAGACCGGAATGTAAGAGTATCTGCCCCTTACAAGCGGACGTTAAATGCCAGCGTTTGCGAGCTGTACAGAACTGAAATACTGAAATTATTCAAACACCTACCTCTGGTATAATAAGTGGCGCCTAGTGCCCGTTCTTCCCCAGCGTGATCCTTGGAAAGCATCAGAACATGGTAGCTAACCAGCATCCTCCAAAGGTCAGTGGAATCATTCCTGGAGCTCTCTACAATCCATGAGATAAACACTGACGTGTAGCGTTCATACGCGTCTAACACTTCATCGATAGTGTCGTTCGTGGGATCCATCTGTTTCCTGTAGGCTCGAATATGCTCTTGAAATTGCGCTCTGCTGTTGAGATAATTTGGAGCCGCGAATGCGCTCATATCAGGCCATTCTGTAAACTTTCCAATCGCCCGGTCTGTGTTTTTGTACTTGTCTTGTAGGAAGTCATAGACGAGAAAGTCTCCCAGCGAACTAACCACCATGGCAGATATTCCCCGTTCTTCTTGGATGCTGTCCAGCACTTCCCCAGTCTGCATGCTGAATCTGGTGTCGTCTTGGAGATGAAGACGAACGTGCAATTCGTCCAGGTTATGTTTTAGATTTAGTCCGTTCTGTATGACCAGAACGATCACAGATACTGTCGAAACGACCAAAAGCTTGAACATCTGAAGTTGTTTGCCGAACTTGGTATGATAACTTGAATTCAAGAGACGACAACATCTGTTTTTAGAACAAGATATCCCGGTAACCTTTGATTGTAGATTCTCCTGACTGTTCTCATCTCCGGTAAACGACATTACGCTCATTGACATGGCGGTCGCTGCCCTATCACCTTCATCTGAATTCCTGTTAAGGTGAGTCATATTTTTGCCTTGGTACACCCTTCAAGAATCTAATTGCACACTAGCCTGCTGCTCTTTCGAAAAGGGTATATTAAAGCAGACTTCCAACTTACTGGCTTCTATGTGGCAGAAAGAACCTCACAATTCCCTCCAGCTTTGAGTTTCTCTGCTTAGCTGAAGAATTCGCGGAACGTACTTATTTGTATCAGCCTCCTACTAAAATATGTCCAGCTGGTCGTTGGTAGATAATTACCTACGATCGGAGCAGTACAATTTAGTTGTCTTGTCGCGGTAGAGAGGTGTATAATTTCTCTTACCATCGGTTCACACTAGTCGCTATCGTAGGCAGCAAGCAGATCCTAGGTGGCGATATTAATGATAATCTCAAAGGTAAGCCAACATTTTGCCTACTGACAGACATATTAAACGCAAAAGTATTCCATTGTTGGCTTATCACCGATAATGTTACAAATCGAATTAACCGTAATTAATAGATTTTGCAATTTCTCATATAATTGTCTAATTACAGGTAACTTAATTAGTAACACACTATTCGTAGTGGGCCATTCATTGTCCATGTATCCTGTGAATTCGATGGTCACCTATGCCAATATTTGTCGACTATTTTCAGGTAATTAAAGATGTTTTGTCCTGTCCCAAATAATTGCTGTCATTTGGAAGAGGACACCGTTCCAGATATGAGCTTGTTAAATGATATTTCCGGGTCCACCTATCTGTTAACGCGTTGACGCTTGAAACTCCCGTATCTTCGTTCCACGTCATCTATACATGCAAACTGTTGAATATTTAAAAAATAATTTGACTGAAACCTGTTGCTGAAATATTGTTGATCAACAAATAACGATGTCTTAAACCCACAATTTTGAAGCAATAAGAGCAAAATATTGAGTTAACAAGATGATTATTTTGTGAAGAGTGATGTCTCCGATATGTCTATTAAATACTCTAGTACCGTTCGTATGTCTATACATCAGGATCTTTCATCTGGCTGGTGAGATAACACATGCGTCTCTATAGTTACGGTAATACTTTATTAATATACAACTTACGCTGGGACACTGTCACCGGCTCGTTCGCACGGTTAGCCACAATCCACAGTTTGATATTCAAGTCGTGGAGTGGGACCAACTATCCAAAACAACACGTGACCGTGCCCAACGCCAAACTCCAACTGCCTGCCGTCCCATGTTCTACTCGAACCATGTGACGTCAGTCCATAGTCACAAACCTTGGTGACAAACAGTTGCACCTGATCCGTGACAACACGTTCACTATATACAGTACGTATTACTAGATTAACTACAACAATAAGGTATGGACACAATGTATTCAACAATCCTCTTTCGTATAAGCCTGGTGTGTATATAATCCGTAGTAGTGTATGTAAATGAATGGCGGTGTGGGTCACTGTCGATGTATGTTAGTTCACGTGTGTACTTATCTGTGGGCGTGGCTTGTTCATTTATTCATTCATGTGGTGTGACTGTCCTGTGCGCGCGTGCATGGGTCCTCTGTGTGCTCGTTTATGGTCGTGTGTGTATATCCAGTTCTGTCCTGGAGTGTGCTGTGTATATTCCGTATCCTGGTGCGCATGTGGTATATGTCTGTTTATGATTCGTGTGGTCAGTTGTGCGTTCTTGTGCGTGTGCTGCAACTCTCCCGTCCTCTGTACCATAATACCCTCATTTGTTAACGTTTGTATTAAAGAAGTCGGGAGATTCACAGCGTGTATTTAATAGACAAGCGTTTGCCAATCTTTTCTCGTGAGTTTCCGTCACATCGCAAAATATGGAATTATGTCATGAAAGATTAATTAGATCATAGGCAGGCATAATAGAACTTTCCTGTTTTTGCTATGCCCCGCGTTGTGTTGGGATCGATCGATCCCTGCACAGATTGATTATCAATTTCCTCAAAACTATACAGGTAAGCTGTTAAGTATTTTTAAACCAATTTGACTGGGTATTGTTGCTGCGTAACAGCGCCCAGTCAAATTAGTTTCCCAATACAGTTGCTGAATATTTTGAAACTAATTTGACTGTTGCTGCCTATGGCAACAAAGCTCAGACAAATTAGGTTCAAAATATTCAAAAGCATCTTTATTAAATATTAAAGACATACAATTCGTACAACGACGCTTAGTCCGTCATCAATTAATCGTTCCTGACAAACTTATCTACGCCATTCATGACCTCATTGATTATGACATCATCCTACACGTCACGTAGTCGATTATGATGCCACATGATAGATGGATAAACTGGAAACGATCATCTGCGTCAGCCAGTCGAACATGCGCAGTAGCATTTTACTGAACTCACGTCGCCGGCGGTCGTCACAATAGTGAAAGTATACGTCTACGCTTATAAGATGGCTATAGTCCGTGGCAGGGGGTGGGGGGGGTGTGTGTGTGTGTGTGTGTGTGTTAAATCTCAGAATTTAATATTATCCTATACCTGCACCCTAAAATATGTATATATTTTCTGAATCTTTATGATGTTCTGATACAGGTTCTACACGTGGTACAATCTTTAAACCGGCGAAAGTTACGTAATTATGACGACCCATGAGACTGCAATATTAAATTTATACAAATAGCAACTTTATTATCTCATTTTCCACCTAACGCCGAATGTAAACCATGAAAAATATATATTTCCCCAAATACTTGTTGTGTACCAATATCGGATCTACCACATTTTGCTAACCACGGAAATGACGTAATTAGCACAGGCAATATGGCAGCAGAAGAGAAAAAATTGCGTTTTACTGAGTTTTCAGTTAGATTATTGAATATTGCCGATTAAATTAACGGACAATACACGAAAATAATTGACCAAAAAACAATTAAACTATGCGAAAATCAGTTCTCTCTTCAACCGGTACATGACAAACTTAAATTGTCATGCCAGATAAGCTGCCTTCAATACACCCATAACTCCTTATAGACATGGATAAGTCAGGGTGGATCCGGGAATCACCTTTAGAGGGGCGTAAATGAGGAGAGTCTAAGATGGCCTGTCTAGAGTAATCAGAGGGGATGTTGGGTGGGGTCCTCCCCATGGAAATTTTGAAAAGTAGATGCTCTGAGACGCCTTCTCCTGCATTCTGAGTAACAAAAACTCTTCCATTTTTCTTTCAGTTTCTTTCAGAAATGTATTAATGTTATGGAGAAACCCAGTATCCTTTGGAGGCGTGGCCCCAGCGTGATCTAGGCGTCATCTAGGTCAAGTTCGACTCCTAACCATAGCTCGCTATAGCTAACTAAATTCCCAGTCCAACTTCAAATAGTTAACGAGCTGGTCAACTATAGTCGACCGAGCACCCGAGTAAGCTAATATTTCCCTAACCTATGTAAGTTTAATGAACTTATGATGCACTACGATGAATCAACATTCCTAAGGCTCAGTTCCTTCCCGCTTTACAGTATTTGGACGCTTTTTGACATCTTAGTGGACAAAAGTAACCCATTTTCGTAGGCCATCAAAACAGACGACAGATAGGTTTAATCGAGACTGGTCCCCGGCTCCAAACGTTCTGCAATAGTAATTCAAGGGAACCGGGTACCAACGAACTATAGTTAACTAGTTAGTGTTCGACTGGGCATAGCGACTGCGCATGTTCAGTAAACCAGCAAACTGACTATAGTTAGCGAGTCGAACTTGACCCTGGACGCTATTAGAAGTATTCTGCTACATTTCTGTGGGTAAAAATGGACCGTCAATTAGATATGAAAGTAGTAAGTGTTTGCCCATCTTTGTGAAAGAAACATCTACATGATATTATTATTTGTGAGAAAATGCATACATGTAGGTCTATATGTACCTGCAAGGTATGAACCATGGTCCTCATCACATACCCCGCATACGCCAAATATCTGACTAATTATCTTAGATTCTAATTTTACGACACACCTTTTGCCCTTGACTTGGTCACGGGCTGGGAACTCTTTAGCGTCACCAAACTAATTCGTGACCTTGAAATGGGGACGGGCGCCTAAGAAAAATAGGAGTGCTCCGAAAATAGATAATAGCAGGGGTGGATCCAGGAATTCTTTAGGGCATGGGTGCATGAAAAAGGTAGTGGGGGCTCGGGATCTTCTCCCACCCACCCACACATATAGGTGCTCTCAGATGGCTGCTCCTGCATATTCAGAGGTAAATATGGATATACAGTTGGCTGCTAAATTATTCAATTTTCACCCATTTAATTTTAGTTTAAAATGTGTGTGGGTGAAGGTGATGCTTTTCTCACCATTCAAGATTCTCTATCCCATCAACTACTTCAAATCAGGTATTTTCAGGTTGCTATGACTAACGTAATTTCAAATTGGCTCTTGATTCATTCGGTGTATAATGTTTCACCAAGAAATTAAACAATTCTGTTTTGATTTCAATGTTAGATACGTACGCATCATTAGCTTTTGGGCATTGCCTGTCCAGCACATGTGTAATTGTAAGTCGTCTTGGCATGATTATCGTGATTTCTCTGTTTGGTCTTTTGTTCGATGTTTCTCATATGTAAACATCACAATGTCTAATTTCAAAGGACTTGTATATGTTGGCGGTGTACATAGCTTCTGAAAAGCACCAGCATAATCTCCCCCAAGTATCTCTTGAAGCTGTTAACCGCGCCGTTGCCATGCCATCAATAATCAGCTCAGAACGTGCGGATGCAGTATTTGTGACTGAATATGTGTCATTAATGGCATGCTTACGTAAACAGGCACTTGATCCTTGTCGCAGGTATGGGTCAGGTGAGGTCAAAGCAGGAAACACTGGTGTAAGAGGATATAAATTTGACTCTTCGGCATCAGTGGCTTTTCCTATAAGTTATCAGAAAACGTGTTTATCTTCTTTGAGGATCTTCGCAATTTTGGCGTCCATTGTTATGTTTTTCGATCTCGGTGTTTCTAGTTGGCTTGGAGATCAGCGCCACTTTTCTTTATTCGATTATCAATGAATTCTAGGTATGGTCTTTGTCCTGTATGGGTGGATCTGAGCAAGTATTGAAAGATTTTGTCATCCATCAGTGTTACATCTTTGTAGTCTTTTGCTGGAATGGAAATAAAAATATATTAGGTTTCTCAACAAGTCTTATGATCGTCGTTTCATATTGATGCATTACGCTAAATTGGTTTCCTGATGCACCGATGAAGTTAAAAGGCAACCTTTCATTTCAACATATAATGTTGACATTAAATTACTAGACTTGATGAAAGTGTTGGTTGCTGTTGTAATGTTTGTACTATACCAACCCCGCATCGGACCACTTTTCACTTTCACCTCACGATTCATTGTCGTCTCAATGAGGTCCCCATGTACAATATAAAATAGCTCTCCACTCAAATTGCAACTAAACCATTCTCATTCAATTCTCGCTAAGCATTTGGGTTGGTATCCGCTAGGCTATGCAAGGGTATATGCTGATATATGAAGTATCGAGCATAATTAAGTGAAACTTGGTATGTTGCTTTATTAGAGTGAGTTACAGATCAAGTTCGAGTTTCACCCGTGTCCGTCCATTTTTTAGGGAGTTATGCCCTTGGAAATTAGTGTCTTTGTTATAAGTGTTTTTGTTGTCTTGTCATTGTTCGTGCCCGCGGGCTTCGGGGATATAAATAGACAAGGTGTGAGAAAGATGTGAGCTTTCTGTTGTCCTGTCATTGTTCGTGCCCGCGGTCTTCGGGGATATAAATAGACAAGGTGTGAGAAAGATGTGAGTTTTGTGTTGTCCTGTCATTGTTCGTGCCCGCGGTCTTCGGGGATATAAATAGACAAGGTGTGAGAAAGATGTGAGTTTTGTGTTGTCATGTCATTGTTCGTGCCCGCGGTCTTCGGGGATATAAATAGACAAGGTGTGAGAAAGATGTGAGCTTTCTGTTGTCCTGTCATTGTTCGTGCCCGCGGTCTTCGGGGATATAAATAGACAAGGTGTGAGAAAGATGTGAGCTTTTTGTTGTCCTGTCATTGTTCGTGCCCGCGGTCTTCGGGGATATAAATAGACAAGGTGTGAGAAAGATGTGAGTTATTTGTTGTCCTGTCATTGTTCGTGCCCGCGGTCTTCGGGGATATAAATAGACAAGGTGTGAGAAAGATGTGAGCTTTTTGTTGTCCTGTCATTGTTCGTGCCCGCGGTCTTCGGGGATATAAATAGACAAGGTGTGAGAAAGATGTGAGTTATTTGTTGTCCTGTCATTGTTCGTGCCCGCGGTCTTCGGGGATATAAATAGACAAGGTGTGAGAAAGATGGGAGAAAACATTGTGTAGTGTACATGTATTTCCATATCACAGTGGTTTTACAATCTATTTTTCTTTTCAGGTGACTGACTGATCATGGACGAATCATTGCCTCCCACAAAGCGGTCGCGTACTGACTGTGTTATCCACTGCACGGATGATGACACTGATCTTGTGTCACCAATAGATTTCGGTTCGTGGACAACTCTGTTAAAAGCTGCAGAAATTCGAGATCATGGACCAATTTTATCTGCTGCAAAAGATTTATCTGAGATGGAGATTCCGCCAGTGCAATATCATCGTAGGTGCCGTTCTGTGTTTACGAACAAAAAGGACCTCAATAGACTAGCACATGACAAAACAGACAGGATGGACATCGAAAAGGATGTGCAAACCAGCCAACATGGGACATCTAGGCAGGTGGCTGGTGCATCTCGGGTGTATGAGGCAAAGTGTATATTTTGTGATAAAGTTGCAAAATATTTGAAAGGACAGCGTTCGAAGGAAAGCCTTGTACAGTATAAACAGTTGCGAGCAGATGTAGCTGTCAGACAAGCTGCTGTGCGAAAAATGGACGATAGGATTCTTAGCATAGTTAGTCGAGAGATTGTTGCGGCTGAAGCACATTACCATAGGTCCTGCTATCGTCAGTATACAAAGGCATCGGTAAGCTCGGACAGTGGAAATGCCGCAACCAGCACGGTACCAGAAGAAATTCTGTATGAATCGGCTGAAAATACAGCTTACAAATTGTTATATGACTTCATCAGGAACGAAATATTTCCAAATCCAAAGGTAGTGCACCTCACTGATTTGACATCTCGGTTACTTTCACTGATGAACTCGTACGGTTTCAACGAGATCAGAGACTCGACTAAGACACATATCCGTCGAAAATTGGAGAGCGAGTTTGGCGAGTCACTCCATTTCGTCCGAACCCACGATCGCAAAGTCTTGGTATACCCTGACACCATGACAAGAGACGAACTTGCCTGCGGCATCATCGAACTTAGAACGAAAGTCGAAACATTGCAGGCTACACAAAGTGATTCTATGGCAGAGCAATCACGGGCTGCCCTGCTATTGCGAGGTGACATCAAAAGGCAGGGACTAATGGCAGAATGGCCGCCACAACCCTCAGAGCTTGGAGCTGAATCTGTAAATATGCCTGATGCCGTGAGACACTTCCTGCAAATGTTAATAGTTGGTCAAGAAGGCGTGTCAAATATGACTAGTTCTGCTGAAAGACAGATTTGCTCAATTGGCCAAGATCTGATCTATGCTGTCACTAATGGTCGTCGACGTCCACCAAAGCATATTTTGATGGCGCTTGTAGTGAAGTGTCTTACTGGAAACGTTGAGCTCATTCAAATTCTCAACCGCCTTGGACACTGTATTTCGTACTCCATGATGGAGCAGATAGAGACGGCGCTGTGTATGCAGAAGTTGCATTCGCTGTCTGACAGCAACATCAACGTCATTCTTCCGGCAAACATTCTGATCTCGATGATTACTACTCTTGTGTGGGACAACATTGATAAACTCGAAGAGACTCTCTGAGTGGTGGTGGTACCTCCCATCGCGTAAATGGCATTGCCATCCAGTGCACGTTCATTGGCCCTTTAGCAAAAGAATCGAGTGCACCTGTCCTGAAGAGCAAAAACAGATCGATCGACATAGAAGAACCACTACATCCGCAGTACAATGCTGGAGAACGAGTTGGTCCTGCACCTGTCAAATCTCTAGAGGTGAATCCACTTAGTTCAGTTGACGATGCCAATAGAAGGAATAGACTTTGGGTACTATTTCGCCTGCGGAATGGCCAAGTACCAAACTGGACAGGGTTCAACATCCTGACACGGGGTGAAACCCCCATTAGTCCTAACACGATCAGCTACCTGCCGACGATCAATGCACCGGCAACTGAGATGTCTACAGTTTTGGAGATACTGACTCAGTCTCAAAGAATCCGGGTTCAATTACAGCTTCCAAATTTGGTTCTCGTTTTCGACCAAGCACTCTATGCAAAGGCTGCAGAGATAGTTTGGAAGCACCCAGACAGATTTGACGGTCTTGTTCTCCGCATGGGAGACTTCCACACCATGATGAATTTCCTATCCATCATAGGAAAGAGGTTTCAGGATGCAGGTCTGCGAGAACTTGCTGTCGAGTCTGGCCTAATCGCAGAGGGCTCTGCGCAGGCGATAATGGATGGGCGACAGTACAACCGAGCTGTTAGACTTCACAAGCTGGTCTATGAAGCAATGCTGCAACTAGCATGGAAGGAATTTCTCCCATGGTTGAAAGCCACATATGATACTGATTACCACCTCTTAGATGATGCCCTCCACTGCATTGAGGAGTCGAGTGAGGATATCAGCGAAGGATCCTTCAATACAGTTCTCCACAAGACTAGCGTCAAACGCATTCTTCATCTCTTCGAAACATTCTTGCAAGCACTGCGAGATGGAAGAAATGGTGACATGGCCATATTCTGGATATCGTACTTGGATATGGTGGACATTCTTCTGGGTTTGATACGTGCATCAAGACAGGGAGATTGGCTTTTGCATCTGCACTGCATTAAAGAGGCAATCCCCTGGGCCTTTGCATACGATAAAATCAACTATGCCCGCTACCTGCTAGTGTACTATGCTCAGATGTCCCAGCTACCAACAAGCCACCCAGAGATCCACGCTCATATGCTGAATGGAGGATTTTCTATCCAACGAGAATCACAAAATCCGTTTGGCAAAATTCCTGCGGACCAGACGATAGAAGAGACTGTCAATAGGGACACAAAAATACCAGGTGGTATGAAAGGGTTTAGTCTCAGATTCAAAGCCCTTAGTCGATACTACATGACGGCAGAGTATCGCAGCACAGCATTACGTCAGATGCGTGACATGGTGCGACAACCAAGTCCTACATTTTCGCACTCAGATCTACATACACCACGAATCCAGAAGGATCATGCTGATACCAAGGCGCTGGTAGATCTGCTCGAGAATGATTGGGTAAACCCTATCAGCGGGAAGCAGCCTGAGCTTACAAGCATTTCAACTGGTCGACTGGCTACTCCAGACATAAAGAGCGACTTGACAAGAGCGCATGAGGCTGGTGCTGAAGCATATAAGACTTTCAAGGAGAACCGGCTAGAAGCAACGCCTCCAGTTGAGGCCTTCCACGGCAAAATCTCGAAATTAAAACTTAAAACTTTCTCCAACCTGACGAAAAAGAAACGTGTGACAAAGGCAGATGGCAAGTAGATAATCCTTCAGGCTGACAGACAACTATTCGCTCACATGATTCTTGCTGCTGAGAGCCGTCAACTTAATCTCCATGATGCCATAGGACACCCGCTGGGCCCCATTCCATGGTCCTTGGCAACGCCTGATGGGTCTTTGAGAAAAACAAACAAAGCTGCTCTGGCCAAAGCACTGACCAATGATGGCATGGTAGCTGAGAATATCCCTAGACCATCTGCTACCATCATCGATGGAATGAGTTTAGTTCAGCACATGAAAGGGGACAATCAGACCTTCGCAGAACTTGCAGACAGATGCCTAGCTCTAGCACTTCACGAGGGTGCAAATAGTCAACAAATCGATGTAGTTTTCGACGTGTACCACGACCAATCCATAAAAAACGCCGAGAGATCATATCGAGGAGCAATGGAGGGTCTAGAATTCAAGACTATCAGTCGAGGGCACAAAATTAGGCAAGGGCGGAAATTCTTGTGCAGTTCGTCGAACAAAACCTGTTTCATCCAATTTATTGTAGATGAATGGAGAAAGCCAGAGAACCGATGCAAATTGGGAATGAAAGTTATGTATGTTACGTGCGAGGAGCGATGCTTTAGGCTTAGCAAGGACCAATGGGAAGAACTTGCTGAAATGAAGTCTACTCAGGAAGAGGCAGACACGCGTATCCTTCTGCATGTAAATAGAGCAGCAGAGAATGGGTGCAAAGCTATCGTGATAACTGCTGAAGACACAGACATTCTGGTACTTTGTATCGGTTTCAGCAATATCATCAGTTCTCCCGTGTATCAGAAGGTTGGAACAAAAACTCGGCAAAAGTACATTGACATTACCAGGATTGCCAACAGCCTTGGCAAAGCTGTCTGCAAGGCATTAATTGGCTTGCACGCCTTTACGGGGTGTGATATGGTCAGTGTGTTTGCTGGAAAGGGGAAGCTGAATGCACTGAAACTTACCAAGATGACTGCGGACTATCAGCAATGCTTTAGCGAGCTTGGACGGTCATGGCAAATGTCCAATGAACTATTTGCAATGCTTGAAGCCTTCACCTGCCATCTCTATGTTCCTAACAGAGCTATTGTTGATGTCAACCAGTGTCGTTATCAGCTCTTCACAGCAAAGAGAGGCAACATGATTTTGGCACAATTGCCACCATGCAGAGATTGCCTGTTTCAGCGTGCCAAGCGGGCAAATTACCAAGCAGCAATATGGCGCAGATCCCTTGAATGCGCTCCTGTAGTAATCCCACCAACAGATTGTGGATGGTCTACAGGTGACAGTGGTGACCTTGAGATTCTGTGGATGAATGGTGCACCAGCACCATCAGCCGTTCTGGAGCTCATGAGCTGTAGCTGTGTACGCCACTGTGATGCAACAGACTGTACATGCATCGGAAACGGACTGAAATGCACTAAGATGTGTAAAAACCAGACGTGTGACAACCAAAACGAGGAAGACGAAGCAGACACAGACGTAGATGTAGATGATGAAAGCGACGACGATGGTAGCGGTCAAGGAATGTAAGACTAAGGCAGTGTAAAATGCAATTCAACCTCTCCTGACATTGGCCAGAGACATTAAGGTTGAGTTCTGAAGCTAGACCAAAATTGGTCGTTTTCATGACAACGTCAGTTTATTTGAACTACATGTAGGCCTAGGTAACTCATACAACCTAGCATACTAATACACCTACAGTGATAAATGGGCTTGTGATTCTTTATAAAATTGAGAAATGATTTAATATAAAGACATCTAAATAAACGCGTTTTCTCTCATATTATGTAGAAATGCAATTCAAAATGTGATGTTTTTACCATAAAACGAGGCATTTATCTTAAACCTACCATCAAGCTATGGAACTTAAAAACTGCCATGATGCACCAGGATGTGTTTAGCGTTTAAATGGCTCAAGAAAATCTTTTCATTTCTGAGATATGAATTTTTAAAGGTACACTGTCAAAAAACACGTTTTTTGCCCTAAAATGGCCGTTGCCATGGCACTCGACGATTGAAACCCAGCACAAAGCACCTCAAAATATTTGTACTTTAAATAGCTATTCATTCCAAGTCTCGGATTTGTTTTGTTGTTGCAGATAATTTTTCTAAAATTGAAATTTCAAAAAACGCAATTTTACCCCAAAAATGCCTATTTTCCCATGAAACTACAATAAAGCTACCAATTTGGAGTGGCAATCAAACCCAAAAAGGTGGCCCGGACAAAGATCTTTCCAAAAAGTACAGTCAACCTTTGCCACCCGAGATGGTAATGAGAAGTTCGTTTTGGGTGATTGGCCATGGCCTAATGTTCACTGTGAGCTAGATACGCATATGTGATAGATTAGGCGTTACTATAAAATAGGGATTTGGGAAATATATATAGTTTTCATAGGTTGCAAGCAGCCTAAGGCAGAAAACAAGGGAACAATTTTGATAGTTTAAAAAATATTTTAATTTTACTGTTTTCTGGCGGGGTGGGGTGGTGGGGGTCCTATGTATGACGTCATAATTACTTCCGTCGGGCTAATGATGTGTACAACATGCATATTCTGATTCAGGACGTCATAAGGATTCAACAAATATTTACATATCTTAGTGTAGGGCCTACAACTGGTGTAAGATAAACACCTATTTTGAGCAGATGGCTCAACGGTGGCTCCTCGACTACTATCGCTGCAAGTTCAAGTAAAAACTGTCATTGCGCCAAATAGTATTACACGCAATAAAAGTTGATTAATATATAAGTCCATTTTACACAATACGTGATGCATGGGTAGTTGTACAAATGACTCGGCAATATATAGAAGACACTAGCCCAGTTAAATTCTACTGGCAAACTTGCCGAAATTGTGGTTTGCGAGACCATGGCTGCGGTTCCTGCCCGGAGACAAAGGAAGAAGCCAGTTTTAGCTATGCCCCGCCCAGCTCTAGTTTCGCCCGCTTCGCCCGCGTTGATATCGATCGATCCATGGACTCTCTGAATCTAAATTTCCAGAAACCTCTACTAGTAATCTGTTTAATTTTTCGAAACTAATTTGACGGTGTGCTGTTGCTGCCTGTGGCAGCAACATCACCCAGTCATAATAGTTTCAAACTACTCAAAAGCTTGTTTATGAAATAGTAAAGGCATACAATTCGTACAGCAACGCCTAATCCTTTATCAATTATGCGTTCGTGACGAAATTACCTACGTCATTAATGACATTATTCATTATGGCGTCAGCCTACATGTCACGTAGTTGATTACCACGTCATATGATTGACTGCGAAACTGGAATCCGCCATTGGGCTTCCAGTTATCTGTCAGAAGTTCTTTTGGTTTGATTGACCTAGATATCGCTGACGCTAATGCTTGCCGAGATTGCTTGTAATTTTCTGACAAATAAAAACTGGACAATGTATTGCCATTATTTCTATTTCTTTTCAGTTCTCGCGGGAATCAATTTCATCAGTTTTTACAATATCCGTGTTCCTAGCTTGACGATATAGGCTATAATTACCCTTGCCCCGTAAGCAGAAGAGGGTATTGCGATCGAGACTGCCTGTCTGTCTGCGCATGTGTGTGTACGTGTGTGCGTACGCACGTGTTCGCCCGTGCGTTCGTGTTTGCGTGCGTATGTGCGTACGTGCGAGCATGCGTGCGCGTGTGTGTGTTTGTGTTGGCCAGTCAGTCAGTCGCTACCCACGTTTATCTAAAAAACTATTGATCTGACAATTTTGAACACGAGAAAGGAACTTGCCGTGTGGACCTAACGGGTTTCCAGACCTGATAAAAGCACCCGGATCTGGATCTGAACAAATGCTGGATCTATCTTGGAGACAGCTGGTCCGATTTTGCGCAGCTTTGGACATGATTTAAAGGTACTGATATTTTGCTGACGTCTATGCGCAGAATTAACAGAGACATTTCTTGCCATGGCTATCCTCTATCAAAATATCATGTATACCTTCGACTGAAACGCCATTTTAAAATCATATAAGAGCGTTGTTCATTGTCATTGGGATAATCTATCAGCTTGGTTAAGCTATTGACGTTATTCAGAACACACAATGAGTTTTTCTGCACAAATGACTAAAAATATCAAACATGATAGATATTTTACTCACGGTCATTCGTGGTAAAAAAAACCTCACAGGAGAGCTATCAGCTTATCAAACGGTCTCTCGAGCATGTTGTCTAAGCTGATAGTTCAGCGCGCGCCCCTATTTATGCCCTCTTAGTGGCTACGGCCCAGCCAGTTACACTCTCCAATCCGTCTCCGTCAAAACCTACCTGCCTCTCTGATCCCAAATAGTGTGGGCAAACACGGTGATGCCATGCCATGTCCTATGATACCCCGCCCTCTGGGGGTAGTGGAACAGTTGTCAGACGCTAGCACTGGTTTAATCGATAGATTTGCGATACTGTCAGCAGGATCCGCTTTTACCAGGCCATGTACCCCAATTGAGGAATCCAGTTAAAGCTATGGCCCGCCAATCTCTAGTTAAGCTCATCCCATGCTTCGCCGTGTTGGGATCAATCGATCCATGCATTCGCTGAGTCTCAATTTCTAGAAAACTATACAGGCAAGCTGCTGGATAGTTTGAGACTAATTTGACTGGGCGCATAGGCAGCACCAGCACACTTATGGCAGCACCAGCACCCAGTCAAATTAGTTTCAAAATATTCAACAGCATGTTTATTAAATTGTATAGTCATACAATTCGCGCAACAACGTATTGTCCGTCGTCAATGTTGGTGACGAATTCAGCTACGTCATTCATGACGTAATTGATCATGTCATCAACCTACACGACACTTAGTTGATTATGACGTCATATGAGTGATTTATGAACTGAAATCCTTCATTAACGCAGGTGCATGGTTGGCGGAACCTACTGGCGGGATACAGGCATTCAAAATACCAGTACCGTGCTTCCGTGAAAGCCACACCCACGCTCATCAAGTCCTACACGTACAGACCAAGGTCATTGGCACACCGTAATGCAAAATATTTCCCTTGCGTGGCACTTGTTCGGCACATGATTGCCAACAAATACACACAATCTCTATCAATCTGCACTTAATGAGGAAATACCTGAATCATAATAGGAAAATCTATTAGTACACTGGAGGGATCCAATCTGCCACTCAAGTATATGACGTATAATCAACCACGTCACTTGTAGGCTGAGGTCACAATTATTATGAGGTATTTTAAATCAGTCTTGAAGCAAGAAGAGTGCACTAAATCAACGAATATTAAGCCTTTGATTAATTTACAATGTAATAAAGATTCTGATTAATATTTTGAAATGAATTTGACTGGGAGCTGATGCTGCCATAGGCAGCCAGCCCGGTCAGCTCCAAACTATTCGACAGCTTAACTGTACTTGCCTTAACATTGGAATTCTTGGAATTCAGGGCTCAAAGTACGTAAATCTATCACAACACGCGCACAGCGTGGGTGGAGCTTAGCTAGAAATGGGAGAGACATAGCTAGAAATGGAGCCTAGTCAGGCAATATGGTGCAGAAAATTGATGGAATTGCGCACATGTGGTTAAAAGCACCACATTTGGCATGTTGATAGCATTTGACCTATAGATTAATATTAGATATGAACCCATTTGAATTTTAAAATATTTTTCAAAATGGCCGCCACAATAATATGGAAATATACTCAGATCGCTAAAATTGCATCCAGTTGTCCCCAGAAAGGAGTTAGAACACCAGTTTTGACATGTTAATAGTTCTGCCTATTGAATAAATCAGATATATGAATAAAATGATCTTATTTTTAATGGCTATTATTTTCAAGATGGCCGCCAAAATATTACCAAAAAGACATTTTTATGGTTGAAGACCGTTGATTGTATAAAATGATAAGAATGAATGATAAAGCTATCCCATTTGAGCCAATGCTAGTATTATCATACAGGGAAGAGCATTGGTTACATGATATAGTAAGGATTTTACATTTAAAGATGGCCGCCATTTTCAAGATGGGTGCTGGGGAAAGTACGGAAATTGCCCCAAATCCATCGAACTACTGTAAGTAGTTGCTTAATTGCGCAAATAAATAATCCTAACAGAGTTACAATGATCATAACAGGTCTATCATACACAAATGAATTCATAATTTCAAAATGGTCGCCATTTTGAATCTTGCTTCAAAATAGGACCTTATTTCGTTGAAACATGGTAATTTCAAATGTGTTGCATGTGTGTGTTAATAAACCAAAATTTTAATTGTGAATGTTCTTTTCTATCCCAGCACATCTGCTTATACTAACAGTACGTGTATTTACTAATCATTTGAGTAACTCAGATAGCAAATTTGGTTCAATACCGCCAACTTTGCTGTTCTGCCACCCCACCCCATCACATCCTACCCACGATTTACAATCAATTTTTTACCTTTTGACCGCACACCTACTATCTAGGCGGAGCAAAATGTAAATGTCATCCTGCACTCACCAATCATATAGGTTGTTGCATACGAAATTTGGTTGAATTCCACGAGACGGTTTCGAAGGAGATGGACAGACGGGGGAACAGACGGATGGGCGAATGGAGGCGATTTCATCAAAACGTGTGGGATAATAACATCAAATCAATTATATATGTTTATTTAGGTTGCTGAACCATGTCATGGAAGTACTTGATAACAACATCACTGACAACACAAGATATGCTCATATCATGGGCAGCAGTCCATCCATGTCTCATCCAGCAGACACCAGAGAGACCAATTTACATCACTTCCTTCCTACCCCTCTTCAAGGAAGAAGCAATATCAGTCACCATAATATTACATGTAATGAATCGCGTCAACACATCTGTGCAGCTCCTACATCCTAGTCAGATCACCGTCATTGCATATGACCAACCAATGTAAACAATCGCTAAGAAGATACAATGGCACTGGCCCGACACTTACTGCGAAACAAAAAACGTCGTCATGCTGGGAGGACTGCATATTGAGATGAGCCATAAGAGATTGGCTTGAAGGGAATGAATGGACGAGCGCAATTAGACAAGCGAATATTGTAACATCTGGCACAGCAGAGTAATTTCTTAGTAACGCCCTTGTATCTCGTACACGGCATGCTCACCAGGTAACCTCAATCTTCTTATGGACAATGCGTACCAAGAGTGCATACCGTTATTGCCGGAAGATGAGGCGCAACTTGACTTCCCACAATGGCAGTCAAAGAGGTCATTAGACAGTCCTCAATTCCTATACAGGGCGCTAACATTGAACTTTGAGTTAGTGATCCTTGTGTTTATTCAGTCACTGCCTTATGGTAAGTTTGACCTGTATCAGGAATCCATGAGGCGTTTAGTACCGTGGTTTTTCGCACTTGACCAAAACAATTATCCTCGTTGACTACCCATTCACTTAGGTGATAAAAATCTCCCAGATGTAGAATCTATGTTTCAGATTGGCTGTTTTTCATATGCAAAACACAGTGTGTATTTTCAGCCATATCGAGTGACCATGTCTCTAAATAGAGCAATACGTTTGTGAAAGATGATGGTGTTATTGGATTAGCAAAAGGTTTATCTCCATTACTGCAATGGGTGATTTCAGGACCAGAGGTTGCTAGTGCGGTTGCGGAATTCGAAGCATATCTGGATGCTATAAAGATAAATCAAAGTAAAGGCCCAGATCTTCATCACCACGATCAAGTAAAAAGTGTCCATGCCACATTTCAAAAGCAGGCTATGGAATTGGCTGCCGGTGTAGAATATATGGGAAATCCTTTCAAAGAGAACAGTCATAATATTCTAGTTTAGACACCAAAGAGGTCGCCAGTGATAAACTAGTGACAGCAGTTGGGACAATTAGGAAATTTGGCATGCAGCCGTTTAATTCGTTTGTGGAAAAGCGCCTTGTGACTAAAACATAGTCAATCACAGATCCCATAAAACAAGTTTGCTCCCTTCAACAATCCACAAAACCTGCAGAATTCAAAAGGAAAACAAGGAATTACATCACTGAAGCAGAACTGTTCTCGCAACTATATATATCATGCCAAGTTCGCCATGGAAACCTCGAGGAAGTCTTTGTTCATGAGAATCCAAGATATCCACTTTCCATTTCACAATCTAACAACTTGAGACTGGGAGAAAAATCTGATTTATTGAGGTGTCTGAAAAGCTTGTCCAATTCCCCCACAAGCAGGTTCTGTAGTAGATGCAACACTCATCGATGGAGCAGCCCTTATGAATATGCTGAAACCAAATGGAGTCTGCTAAACATTTGCTGACTATGCAAGCCATATCTACTTGCCATATATTAGAAACCAATTGCAACCTGTATAGAGGCCCGATGTCATTTGGGACCTATATATCAATAACAGTTTGAAAGCCACTGTCCGGATCAAACGTGGAAATGGTATCCGTCGCAGGGTTGAACCAGGCATAAAGCTTCCCAGGAAATCTATTGCACTTCATGTTTTTCACTCTTTTACCGGGTGCGACCAAACATCTGGATTAGCCAGCCGAGGAAAGATCACATCACTGCATGGGCAGCATGGATGGCTACGAAGAAGTCACAACCACATTTGCGTCATTAAGAACAACACCAACAAAAGAAGATGTCTTGGATACAATGCCAATAGTTGAACAATGTGTTCTCCTAATGCATGATAGAACAAGTACACCAGAGAAAGTCAACGATGCCGACAAAATCCTGTTCACGCAGAAAGGAAAATCGCTCGAAAACATACCACCTACGTCAGACGGGTTACTGCAACGTACAAAACGAGTTGCATATCAAGCTGGACATTGCTTGGGCCAGAGCTTGATTTATACTCCTGAGTTACCATGTTCAAGCCAATGTGTTGGAGAACATTAGAAGCACACTGGAAACATCTGTGGACCACGTTGTCCGAAGCATTTAAAGCATGGCAGGAACTACTACCGCATATGCAACTAAGCAATGTACGGCTCTTTGCAAATGTCGGAAGACCGTCGCTGTGTCTAGTCTGTAGACACATACGTAACCCTTTCAATGACAAGTCCCTGAAAAGCAAACTCGTTATGATATACATGTGTGGCTTATTCTGCTGGATCTTTAGAAATTAATATGATTGGAAGCTACGTATGCCTATTGTAGCAATGCATTAGTCATATTAATTTCAAAATAGTAAACAGCTTTCCTGTTTAGTTAACCTGAGATTGAGATACGGGGAATTTATTGGTGAAAAGGTTAATCTGTCAATCTGATAACAATGTTAATTATTTAAGGTACTGATAACGTTTGCGACCAGTAAATTACCAAGTTATGTAATAGAATTTTAACATACCAGAGTAAGGGTAAGAAAAGGAATTAATTGTGTGAATAATTTACTAATTTGTATTTACCTTTAACCGTAAAGCGCTTTAACCCTTTGAACGATAAACTGCTAGAGATTTCAAGACAATCTTACAGGTTAGCTGTTGAATATTTTATAACTAATTTGGTTCAGACAGCCACATTTACCAGTTAAACTAGTTAAAAGATATCTAATCTATTATTTATGAAATTGTTATGATTTGTCGTAAATTGGCCTTTCAGATTCAAAGAGTTTATTATTATTATTATTATTCTTTTATTTTTATTTTTTTTTGTATTATTATTATTATTATTATTATTATTATTATTATTATTCAGCATATGATTCCTAATAAGCATATGATTTGTAATAACTATGTCCAAACCTAACTTTTCCCATGGAATGATTTTATGTTATCATTTGAATGCTTTAGCTGGCATTATATAGGTGGCCATTTTAAAACGGTGATCATTTTGAACATAGTTGGCCAATAACAAAATAATTTCGTAGGACATATATCTAATATTAGTACACCATATAATTTATCATGTCAAATTTGATGCTTCAAATCCTTTGTGCGCCACATTTAATGTTTCTTAAGTGGGTTTTCCTTTAATTTTAATATTTTGTCAGCCATCTTGAAAAGATATGGCCGCCATTTTGATATTAAAATAAAAATAACATATACCATATATTAGTACTCTTCAGATATACTACAATTAAGTCAAAATTGGTGTTATACCACTTTTCTATGGTAATTTGAATGCAATCTTAGAGATTTGGGCATATTTCAGGATTATCATGGCGGCCATTTTTAAAATGGTGACCATCTTGAAAAAATTTTTTAAATTAAAATTGGTCCATATCTAATGTTAATCTATGGCTCAAATGCTATCACCATGCCAAATTTGGTGCTTTTAACCAAATATGCACAATTATTTCACCATAAGGCCTAACTAAGCCCTTTATTCTCGGTACCTAACAGTACATGGGAGGTCTGACGGTTTATGTCAGCATTAAGTATCCGCCGAAAAGGAAGTCATAGCTTAATTAGAGGAGTACATTTCTAGGTATGCGTCGCCCATTTCTAGCTAACCTCAGAGAACTTGGTGAATTATATTTGATATGGACTAATCACTGTTGTCATGTCAGTGTGGCACAGGTAGATAGCATGGCCCACGGACCCACCCACCCCCAGAAAGCCAAATCTTAGCCCTTACCATGCTGATGTCAATATTCTATCCTTTACTGTGTCATTAGCCAGGAGAATGCATTGTGTACATTTTTTAACAATTTGGGTGGACGATGTTTCTCTCGTTCCACCAAATCTGTTGAAAAATGAACAGCAATCCATCTTTTAATTTAATTTGAAATTTTTGACATCCGAGTGGTATGGGTTAAATGCAGATTGCGGTTAACTGGATCTTGGGTGCCATTTAAGGTACACACTAGATCTGTGTTGTTTGGTATGGAGACTACAAGATCAATTCATAACCCATGTTGAATGGTGATTCGCACTCACTACAAATCTACAACTTAAGAATGAATTTCTGCTGGGAATCTAACGTAAAAACAACGTAAAATTAATGCTAATTATGTTTTTTATTTGACATGCATGATAGAAAACTGTAACAGGTATGTAACACAATGGCTGGCCAGGTAGTAATTTATGTGGGCAAATGGTCACGCAGTAGGCTACCTCGCCTGTGCGCACATCTCAGAGACCACGCGTCTTACAACCATTATACTAGTATGCAAGTATGTGTGGACGTTATTGGCGTGATTAGCGTCTATCGAGTTCCTAATTCCAGGTCCAATTCACGTCATATCTCGACTGGTTTATATTGTCTATTATTGGTAATAGCCACAGTTTTACCCTCTTTTTATACTCATGAGTGGAGAGAGGCAACAAGGAGTGAAGGAGGCCTATGTTTCCACGGATTCCTCGTCTGTCTCCTGATCATCTGAGCGGGATGTAAACCCCGTCCGGCTGATTACCAATGGATCACTCTAACAACACGGCCAATCGTATCCTAAGTTTTCGTGACATTAATGTAGACCTATTTATCATTGCCGGGGAATGATGGGAATCGAACACACAACTGGCGGCAGCACCTAACACCATAGTCCACAACGTGTCAACCACACCAACGCCGCAGGACGAAACCCCTACTTTGCCAGTGGGGCTTTCACGAGTGTGGGTTTCTAACACACAGTGGAATTCTGTGGTGGCGAATTTTGACCGTAATTGTAACATAGTAGCCAGGTGGTGATTTACGTGCGCAGAGGGTCACACACTACCTCACCTGTACTGTGCTGTACATACATCGCGGAGACCACACATATGGCAGCCTCCCCTGCAAAATAGGATTTGTGTCACGCGCTGTTTGTCTGGTGTAAGGGTGTGTGGGCTATGAAGCTAGGCGCGCTTCCGCCTGTTGTGGGTTTGATTCCCCGCCTATGCCAAATACCGTAATGCTACGAATAGTTGTACAAATAATGTTTACATAAAATAGCAAATAATAACAAATATATCAAACCTATTATAATACCAAAATAAAATAGAGTTTTCGAAGATTTATGTATATCTATCAGTTCTCTTTAAATTGACAAAAGAACCTTCTTGACCCCGTCAAACGTATTTTACAAAACACGGCTAATTACACTATTATTTTACATCAAATCTCCCGGACACACATGCTTAGTCAGGAACGCGGAAAACAGAGTATGCGTAATCCGGAGATGAGACGTTACAGTCAGCTTCCGATAATCAACTAATAACATACTATCTCGCGTATCCATGGTACCAGCGAGAGACTGAAATCGGTGCGGTTAGGTCAGTGTATGTTCGATGAAACATCGCTGATAGAAAGTGGTAAAATGTGCTGCTTCTTAAGGATTTGTATTCGCACACGAGACTGTGACGACGTAGTGGCCTGTAAAAGTAATGGAGGGGTTCGATCTGTCACTCATTTAACTGAGGTCACAATCATAGTGACGTATCTAGCTCCGTCATGAACACCGAAAGTCCGTCAAGTGTACGAATTGTATTATTTGATGGATTTACATTTTCATAAACATGCTGTTGAATATTTTGTAATTAATCTTACTCGGAGCTTTTGCTGCAATAGGCAGGAACAGTTCCAGTCAAATTAGTTTCAAAATATTTTGCAGCTTTCCTATATAGTGACCTTGAAATTTTGAATAGGTGTGGCGTGGCCATGAATGGGTACGTCTATTAGTGTAAGCCACTAAACCTGGGAATTGCTTTTAAATGCGCCATGCCGTCCCTAACGTGTGTGGTGTAATGACTGTATGGATCATTTCTCTTATCATGTTTTCCAAGTATTCGTGGCATTACGGCACATTAGCATTGCCGGGGATTCGAACCCACAACTGACGAAAGCGCCTGCATCATAGCCCACAAGGACTTCCACCAGTCCAATGCAGCAAATCGTGCGGCGTTGTTCTGCTGGAAGCGTTTGCGTGCTATGATGCTAGGCGCTTTCGCCAGTTGTGGGTTCGGTTCTCCGTCATTATCTTATCATATTATAGACATTGCTTTTTGCCAACGCGATGCAAATCGATTCGTAATAATAAACAAACGTTCATTCTCCGTGAACACCAAAGAAATTGTGTAACTGGGTCTAGACCGAGGACTAATGCTCATTTTCAAATGTGTATTAGCGAGAATAGTTGCTCTTGAGATAGATTCCACCACTTATTTTTGTTTTCACACCATCTCAGCGTCCGATGGTGACAACTAGTCTAACTACTCGCCGTTGTCTCGTATTTCACATTGATTAGATTCGCCTTGAAATATTACTTAGCTACAGACGAGGAGTCCATGCATGTTTTAGAATAGATCGAATACACTATGCTACATTGCTGGTCGGTGTTTGTCAAATCCCTAACGGGGTAGCCAGATGTGACACATGTTAGTTTCAGGTTGCTAAAGAACTGTTATTCCAAGCGGAAGGTATGAGTTTCCTGCTTATGGTGTCGGTGACATGACATCTACAACCTTGCATAATATAGGGCTCCATTCTAACCATGCCCCGCCTATTTCTAAATATGCCCCGCCCATTTCTACCTATGCCCCGCTCATTTCCAGCTATTCCACGCCCACGTTTTGTACGTATTGGGATCGATTTGGAACTGAACCCTGAAATCACAGAATCCCATTTTCAAGGTAATTATACAGGTAAGGTGTTGAATATGTTGAAACTAATTTAATTTGCTTTTGCTGGAATAGCGTCCAGTCATATTAGTTTCAAAATAACACACAGAAAGGTTATTAAATAGTAAACCCATCAAAAATATACAATTAATTCATATGCTCCAGCATCATGACGGAGTATTCTCTACCAATTACTATTGTGACATCAGTCTACTTGTGACGCCATATACCTGAGAGACGGATCGGACCCATCCATTAGATCGCATATATATGCCACTATTTCAGAAAATACACAACAATGGGCTTGGATGGTTCTAAAACCAGCTTTTGCTCAATATCTGACAGTCTGCCACCAACATGGCTATCGAATTATAACAGAAACGTTATCACATGTATCGGCACGTTGTCACGTGTCACGCTAATTTAAGTGTACAAACCATATCTTAAGGATTTACACCATAATTTCAAGGAACGCGTGGCAAATCTGACGGATTTGACACACAATTTTTCGATAAATATCTTGAGATATCAAAAACTATTCTTGTAGAAGCGCGTTCAGCATGAGGGGCTACCCAAGAATCAATTTAAAATACCGCCGACCCTCAGACTAATAGATGAATCCAGTCTGTCAGCTAAATGTGTGGCGTCATAATCAATTGCGTAACGGGTAGGCTGACGTCACAATCAAATACATCATGAATACATCATTAACAGCATATCTAGTGTGAAAACGCTTAATAGTCCGTCAAGTTGTAGGAAATGCATGTCTTTACTGTTTAATGAACATTATATTGACTATGTTGAAGCTAGTCTGACTGGGTGCTGTTGCTGCCTGCTGCCAGAGCCAGCAACAGCACCTAATCAAATTAGTTTCAAAATAGTCAACAACTTACTTGCATAGTTTGCTGGAAAATAAGATTCAGAAAATGCAGCTTTTATTCGATCCCAACACGGCTAAAACGTTGGTGGAGCATAGCTAGCGATAGGCGGGGTATACCTAAAACTGGATTTATCATTTGCTAAGCTCGTGCACTTACCCCTGACGTAGAACGTTCCACCATATGCACGTTCCCTTCCCGCTTCTTCTTTGCTAATAATGAGCATGTGGTATCCCACCAACCTCCGCCAGATGTCGCTATGTTCATGGCGAATGCTCTTAGCTACCCATTTAATAAACACCTCGATATGTTCTGTATAAAACCTGAGCACGTCGGTCATTGTAGACACATTTGCGTTCAAACGTTCACGATACTTTTTAATATGCTTATGAAACAAAATCTTTGAGCGAAAATAATCTGGCGTCTTAATCAACGGCCACTTAGTCAGTTGTTCTATCGAATGGTCTGTGTGTTCATATTTTCTTCTTAACTCTTCCCAAATCACCGTATCACCTTTAGCTTCGACAAGAAGAACTGTGATTCCCCTCTCAATTTGCAAGAAGTGGACAACTCTTCCAGTTTGCAAACTAAACAAAATCTCGCGCTTAACAAATACCTTCGATTTGTGTTCTGTCAAGTTATTTACTACCGTGAGGACATTCTGGATAAGCAAGGCTATTGCAGCGACAGTAGAGATGAATATCAGCTTGTATAACTGTAGTCTTCTTCCATTTCTTGTATATCCATTCTCTTTGCAGTAGCACGATTTCTGATCCCGTCTGTGACTGTAGTCAGAATCGTCGTGGTCACCCGAGAAGAAGTCACAAGAAGTATCTGCAATGTTGCTATCAGTGACGAATCCATAGGTGGAGTATCGAGGTTCAGTGTAGTCCACACCAGTATATGACGCCGCCCTTTTCCTCGACTCAGGTACCATGTTAAGTGAAATAGTTGGTCAACAGCTGACAAGTCAAGGTTCGGGTATATTTTTAGCAAAGCTTGTGGTAATATGAATCTCAGCAACAGCTATATAAAATCCGGTTAAAACCCGTTAAATAAGAAGTAAATTGGTCTATGGAACGAATGTCGTCAATCGTTCGAAACTAATTCCAACGTGCCGGAAAACCTACAGAAATTATGTTGCCATTCCTCTTCATTTCAAGAAACGATGCTCGCACAATTACTCAATGTGTGTGGAAGAAGCCACTAAGTGCAACTTTTCACCGGCCATCGACATTATATTTCTTACGAGCTCGAAATACCAAACACTTCATTGAACAAAATCAGTTATATAGCTTAACGAAGAATCGATATATAATTGGATAGAAAAACTTCAACCAATTCCACCGTGGTCAATATTCCGTGCTTGTCATTTTAGGAAGCATTTAATATATACTTCATTGCTATTTATCTAACGTGCTGTATTTATATATTGTCCGGCAAAAAACATGTTATGATTAAATGAAACGTGAATGAACATTATCGCTTCGACAGCTGTCCAGTTTCTCTCGGTCATTAAGGTTTACAAGTACTGTGCTCTGAGCCTCTGACCACGGCTACTGCATGTGCATTTATAAAGACATCGATACGGCGCTAGTAACTGTTATATTATGATTATCCGGTTGCTATCTCTATCAGTCAGTACCGGATTCAGCAAACCGATTTTCTCACATGGGGTGATCAAAGGCGGTATTTAGTACATATCATTATAGTTATTTTACGGCTGTTTATTTTGAAAGTAAATTGAGTAAACGTTGCAATTGGCAATGACATCATTGCAACGACTTTGGCTCACCTTGTTTCAGGATACTCAGTAGCGCGCACATATATATAGAGCAGACCATATCAGTCAGAAGTTAATTAATTACACCATGTCACATGCTGTGGCTTCTACGAAGACAAGAAGTAAGTATGGTTTTTTCCGAACCGCATCACATTTCATCCCGCGGCGTTGATCATCCACCCGCAATGCCGCATAAAACCCACTCACCCAACATTCAGAATTGATGAGTGACAGTAAACTACCGGATTTGGCGAAATAATGATTCATTGACGGGTCACAATTGAACTATAGTGAATGATACTGCCATAGGAAATGGCCCATGTGTTTATCGCAGCGTGACCTTCAATGTCTTAGTTGGAGTGACAAGGAACATCTTTGGATGACTTCCTTGATAAGCTAGCCTGGGATAGGAAACACGAGCATTGCTGGATTCTGAACTACGAGCTATTTGTTTTATCTTTCCACATCTCTCATCCATTCGATGAATCCGATCTGCCAATCAGGGATACTAACTACGTCATAATCAGTTCGGACACATGTAGACTGACGTCACAATTATTATTGACAGAAACATTGCGTCGTGAACCTAGAATCGTCCGTCAAGTGTGGGAATTGTATGTCTTTGATGGATTTACTATTTAATAAATATTATGTTGAACATTTTTAAACTAATTTGTCTCGGCGCTGTTGTTACCATTGGCCGCAACACCACCCAGGCAAATTAGTTTCAAAATATTCAACAGCGTATCTCTAAACTTACCTTGGAATTTGGATTCTAGGATTTCAGGGCTCAAAATATATCAAACGATCCCAACGAGCGAAAAGCATGGGCGGGGTTTAACTAAAGATGGGCGGAGCATAACGAAAAGTGGATTAGTCCATTACTTCCCGGATGAGTTTAACCGTCATCTTACCAACGGGGGTTTAATCATACCACAGACAATGCTGTTGATGTGCCATGTCATCGTCAGTTGCATGACACTACCAGGATTTTGGGAATTGGTTTCACTATAGATGCCTCTCCTAGCCAAAATGTTGTTTCCAGATTCTAGCACGTTACACAAATCTAGCATTAACTTTCTTGCCGGGTCCGATCGGAAACACCAAGATTTCGCAAAAAAACATGAGTATTGTAACTGTATTGTTACAACCCGAATCTAATGGCTAATTTGCGAGTATGTGTTTGTTGTATCACTCTTACTACCATTTCAATACTTTTATTGCATTAAATGATGACAAATAGCAGGTCACGTGGGAGGTATAGTGCAGCGAAAGCCCTACGAACTATTCTAGAAACAGAATATGACTCTGACTTCGAGGATTCTGACATATCCGATGGCGACAATAATCATCTATAAGAGCACTCGGTCTCTATCGATATAGACGCAACTAAACCCACTCCTGGTGACCAGAGTAATTCAGCCAACCTTTGCAAATGTCACATTAACCCTTTAATGACTAAATTTGGTCCAAAAAGTAAAATATTTACTTATAGAATGGTCATTTGTAGGCCAAGTTATTGAAGATTTACCACTGGAATGACTGGCTCGTTCATCGAGCCAGTCATTCCAGTGGAGAATTCTAAAAAATAATATTATCTTGGCTTACGAATAGACATTCACAAAGACCACTACATAACCACAGCGGTTTCGAGCAAGCACACACTGCTCAATGTAACAATATTGATGATACCCAATATTGTTGGTGTATTTTATGTAGGGAAAGTAGACAAACTGTGATGTTTTTTCATCTAGTTGAGATAATTTTTAGTATTTTGACAATTAAACCTGTTTAAATTGAAACAGATTGCCACATTGGATGATTCAACTCGTTTATAAGCATGATTTGTTATGGCATCCAAACGATTCCAATGCAACTACGTGAATAGATCAGTCCGTGATACACTATATTGATGTTATAACTGCATATAATCATATGTACGGTTATCGTGGAGAGATACGCATATATTTTCATAAATAACATAACGTGGATAAGATGTAATGGAATCCTTAAAAATTTGGCAAATATTTTTAGTGAGTCAAGTTTTGCATAATTATCATGGGTGTATTTTCTGTGATGAAAGTAAAAAATATTTAAAAAATGGTAATTAATTGCATCTATATGACCTATTAGCGCGCGTTTGACATTGGCAACATAACCAAAGTGAAAAGGCTTTGCATATTTGAGGTTGGGTTCCAAATGGGCTTTGATTTGTATGATTTGTATGTAAAATATCTTGGTAGGATGATGGTTAATCAGGTTATTTGTCGTTGCCGTGCAAGGAATCAAAGAACATACTACGAGGAGAATGACTCCTATGCATTAAATTTGTTATTTAGTCTTACTGTAGTTATTCATGCCACTGAGGTCTGTCTGTCTGTCTGTCTGTCTGTCTGTCTGTCTGTCTGTCTGTCTGTCTGTCTGTCTGTCTGTCTGTCTGTCTGTCCGTCCGTCCGTCCGTCCGTCCGTCCGTCCGTCCGTCCGTCCGTCAGTCTGTCCGTCGGGCTGGCTGTCTGTCGGGCTGGCTGTCTGTCGGGCTGGCTGTCTGTCGAGCTGGCTGTCTGTCGGGCTGGCGGGCTGTCTGTCTGGCTGTCTGGCTGTCTGGCTGTCTGGCTGTCTGGCTGTCTGGCTGTCTGGCTGTCTTCTGTCTGTCTGGAGACAGCATATATCCTGTGTGCAAGAAGATTTAGTGGGACGGATATATGCCAAAAACCACCACAGTAGTTCACTTCTGGCAGAAAGCATGCCATTTTGAAAATAGGGTTCTCTGAGTAGCCGATTCCAGAATTAAGAGGAGACAATTTGTAAAATAAGTGATTCCTGCTCAAAATGGCGGATATTCCAAATGGCCGACCTGTAAACCCAGAAACAAATATGGCACAGGCAAATGTAATATATGACATTTTCTTACATCATTTTGACACATGTATTGCTTAAAATACTATCAACAGGTGCATATTATGCTTACTACTACATCGATCATGCATTCCCCTGAGAATAGTGTTAGATATTACTATTCATATTCTTCATAACATTGTCTCGCACATAAATATAAGTGTTCTCAGTCCGCATAACATTGCTCCGGACATAAATATAAGTGCTCCCAGTCCACATAGCATTGTTCCCTACATAAATATAAGTGTTCAACGTCCACATAATATTATGCAGCACATAAACATAATTCTGTACACACAAGCTTGCTTTGTAACATTTGCACTTTCTGGGGCATTTCTTCTTACACTGACATTTGATAAGTTCACGGCATGCGTGTGATGCTTTTGTTTGAGTTTTCCACACAGTGGCCCAGCTGTCACCAGCGTATCTCGTCAAACTCCATTTGCAGGGGGTGGTAGAGTTGGATTCCGCACAAGTGCTTGTCTCCAAACATGGCCAGCCTGGCAATGCAGTACGTATTACACGTTGCCTCAGGGTCCCTGGTGAGGTGGACACGTTCTCTAGCATGTGTTTGACATTGAAAAACAGATGTTGATGAGCTTCATTGGCTATTCCCAGTCCGACTATAAAGAAAACAAAAAATACAGCTTCGTGTCGCTCACATCGCGCTCAGATATCACGCTAGGTGTACAAGACAGTCTGTAGAAGACAGCTCCAAGATGCTGAAGAGAGCCAAACTTCACATGCTGTCTTCTTTCCTACATTGTGGATGAGAGGGACTGTATCATATCCTGATATATACAGCCTGCATACAGAGCAATCCACATCACCTCCATGCTCCTAAATTAGATGCATTACTATGAGCGGGAAAAAATTGAAACTAGCTTCAATGCAAAAAAAGCTGTAGCTGCCGGGGCCACGCGTGGCTCCGCCACTCCTGCTACAGGGCGGTGCAGCCGCCACAGCCGCTGCTGCTGCTGGCCAGTCAGCTTCGTCGTTGGGGAGAGGGTACCACGCATCTCCGGTGTCCACAAAAACCGACCTCGCGGGCCGGTGGAACGTTCATGTTCCAGTGAGCTCGTGCAGCCATTGTTGCGAAAATTGAACACCAGCGTATCATCATGGCTGTTCGTGTGCCCGGTGTGTCCAGCCGTCATCTTCATGGTGGAAAGAACGGTGCTAGCACACGAAATTACTTTACTTACTTTCAAAAGTAGCAAACGGTCTTTTGTTGTTTGGTTGCTACTTAAAACGGTGTATGTAAAAACAGAAAAAGCGGTGTGTTATTTTTATATCTCACCAGCGGTACCTAACCGATGTAATCATATATAGATGGTATCGAGAAAGGTACTCCTGTGGGGGGACAGTTGGTTTAATATAAACTATATCTGCCTCAGGCCGCCCAAAAATTATTGGCTTGTGAGAGGAAAGTGCCTCGTACGGGCCTCCGTCACAGGAAAAATGTCTATACGCCGTAGCGGAGGAAGAGAGAAGATAGGAGAGAGAGAAATCCGCCCTGCAGTAATATTCAGGCCAAAAATTGAGAACCCATTCCACTACGGTGCCAAGAATGACTGTATCTTTGCCGTTTCCTTGCGAGGAAATGTACGACGGTACGGCACCATGCCTTGCATGGAAAACGGCCGAGAGAGAGAGAGAGCGAGAGAGAGAGAGAAAGAGAGAGAGAGAGAGAGAGAGAGAGAGATTTCCGACCATCCATAACGATGCGGGAGAGAATGGGGTGCCAATTATTTGGAAGGAAATTTATGATGGTACCACACCATGGCACCTTGTGAGAAGGAAATCGGTGGGAAGCTGACTATAAAAATGCAAGGGAAGGGTGGGTGTACTCTCACCATGTGGGTGCAAACGGCTAGGGAGTCATCCCACGGTACCAGAAATGAGGAGGAAAATTATGTTATCCTTAATATTGACAAGTTTGGGAATATAAAATGTTGCGAGAGGAAAATGCCTCGCGCGGGCCTCCACCAAAAATAAAAATGCCTTCGACGCTGAAGCGGAGGAGGAGAGCGGTAAAAATGGCCGCCCTCCTATCCTACAAAGAGAGAGAAAAATTATCATGTGTATTTATCCTAATGTAGTTATTTTAATATTGCTGTGTACGGTGCATATATGAAGATGTGGTGGCAGATTATTATGGAATTCAGCACCGTCATCTTGTGTGAGTTAAAGACTTATTTTATTTCGTACCGTTCTTAGCTTTGCGTACCTTGCGTGGGCCTAAGCATACATTTAGGTTTTGAGTCCAAACACATATTTTTAGGCCTCAAATGGCGTAGCACCAATTGTCTTTAACGAATATGTCCCCTGGTGAGGATGCTCGGTACCGTTGCTGATGCCACACGGAGCATCTCTCCTCAGACCGACAGCATACAACATGTTGTCTGGTGGTAGCTTCAGAGCCACAGAGCGGCCCCTCCACATACCGCATCACAACCACAAATAACAACACATGGACAAATCTCATTGACGGAAATATGTCTTAGAAAGCGCTTCATAGCTTACTTAAAGTGGGGAGAGAGAAACGTATTTCCATCTATGATGGCTTTCCCATAGGGCGTGGCGAGCTCTAAGGTTTCACCCAGGCACCGTTATGAGTTAGAGGGCGATCCATGTTTCTATCCATCACCTAATGTTTCGAATACGGACCGTATGAGATCCATACCCTGGCGTGACGGCTTGGCTGCTTTAGGTTTGGAGAAAGTTGCCTAAAGAAGACTGATGGGACGGCAATAATATTGCACTACTTATATTTTCGCAATGTTTCCTACTTTGGCATAAAAAGTCTTGCTTAATAGGTATCCGAAGATACTGTGGAACTGGCGGTATACCGCAATCCCGGAATTCACGTTTCACAGCTAGCTGATTCCCGCTGTTTCTACAGATGCCTGGCAGTCGTACCTTGGAATCCAAAACGTGAGCACCTGTCGCCGGTTCCCTGGGCGATCCGAGATCCCTGTTGGTGAGTACCATTATAATATACTAGTAGTATTACTACAAATTGTGTCAGGAGTACTTTGGGCCCTAAATTAAAATTATTGGTAATTATTTCTAAATTCTACTCACGATTTTGCTGTTTAAAAAAAGATAGAATTCTCTGATATATAAGGACTACTCTAGTCCTGTCCGAACGTCATAATTTGACAAACTCTGGCCGCCATTTTGATTTTGTTATTAGGTTTTTATACATCATCTACCAATCACGGATAGGAGGTGAGTTATAGTTAGATATATATTATTTATTTAACTATAGCATACCAATGTCGGGTATATAGATTGATATACCGTACTTACATACATACGTCATATACGTCATAGCTTCAAGATTCAATGTTATTTATTTGAACTGTAACGAATCAAGGTATATTTTGGTGGTATGTTTCTATGTCATTATTCCGTGGAATGACAACCCTATACTTTCTGGAATTGATATTGTTAATTGTCTTCAGTGTCATATGTAGGAAACCACGATTCTGAGTTGTAGGTTAACCATCAGATTTTTTACATTTCTTTATACTTTAATTACAGTTCAATTTCGTTGTTTATTTCAGAATTATTTGAAATAAATTATAAAGAAGTGATATAAATCACTGTTGTTATTATTATTAGTATTATTATTATTATTATTATTATTATTATTTTTATTTTTATTATCATTGTTAACTTTTTGAACATTAGAGGGTAAGCTCCCTTCTAATCAACAAACATTTTTCAATTGTAGTATTAGGTTTACTAATTACTGTCTATTTGTCTATTTAAGGAAGGCCAATGATGAACTCCCGGTAGAGAGCATTTGCCAACACTATCACCATGCCATAGACATAGTAAGGCATTACGGCCAAACGGTGAAGTTTATCGATATCTCAGCATATTCTCTGGTCCTGTATAATGAGCAACTGCACCATTTGAATCCATGTTTCTTCAAAGACCAAGAGCTACAACTGCATGACTCTCTCTCTCATCAATGATAGGATTGAGAAAATCAATGCATATATTGGTGTACACACCATCAAATGCAGTGTGGAGTTAATACTCCGTAAAGAAATCTTGTGCAAGTAAACGCGTCCGTTATCATTATACTTTCGAGTTTCTGAATGACGGCTTGCATGCAGGTACGCTACTGAATCTGGTCTGGCTTCGGAAAATCCATTTAGACGTTCTCCGGAGTTGCACCACCATCACTACTTTGTGAGTTATATTTTTCAGTAAGCGATATTACTTTTTTCGCGAATATTAATTTCGCTTCTCTGGTATAAATCAACAAGTGACCCATAATGCCAACACCTTTGTGTATTAACATGGCAACCGTGGAGGAACTTAGGGCATTCCATAATATTGGTAAAATTCCAGCTGCTGGCATAGTGAGTTTCCATGAGGCCAAAGGAGGTTCCATATCACTGGCCGACATTAAGGTAGATCCTGATCTGCCTGCCACAGCTACTATCCCTGAATGATTGCTCCATGCTGGGGATGTCGTATTTGCCATCGATGATGAAGGTGCTGTTGGTGGGGTCGACTCGCACCCAAGGGAAGAATCCCTGGAAGAGCAAGTAGCTAGACTGAACATGGGACTGCCAGCTCAATGTATCAAATATAAGGTACTTCTTAACTCAACTAGTCGGCAAAGGGGTGATCAGACGCTAGTTGATAACCTGGCTCCTAGAGGGTATATACCCCTAGAGCGCCTAAGATGGAGTCGAGGTTAGTTTCTCACCATGACACTAGGATTTCATTACAACGTTGCAGACGCTACTCTGGCGGCCCGCCTCCACCTAAAATGTCAACTTCTAATGGAAAATGTAAGTGGAAACCATTTTTTATTCAAAGTACCGTTTGTCTGATACATATAAATTAGACATGCTCATCTCACCTTTAAGGGGCAAGGCCTTAAAGTTTTACTGCACCTGTTCTGTGCAAGTCCAGAATGATTATGTCAGGTTATGTGACAAATTAATGTTGCGATTCTAGAAGAAAGGCCTGCCTCACATCATCAGAAAAAAATGCAAGACATTCGACAAGAGGGTAACTCTTTAGAAGAAATCGCAGATACCATTCAGGAGCTCACTTTAGATGGCTACCCTGATGCCTCGGAGAGGTTGGGCGAGACAATTTCCATTGATGCATTCCTACGGGGTGTTGAGCATAAATGAGCGACTCTCATAGCTATGGATAAAGATCCAAGCACCCTGGAGGAGGAAGTGCAAATGGTCAATGCAGCTATCCATAATCAAAGATTGGTTATGGGTTCCAGAAGATCTGAGTTTCGAAAAGTCCATTTTCCGGATGATGCTTGTGGTTTGATGGAGGCAGATAATCCTTAGCAGTTGAGAGGCATAACAGCTCCTAGCAGGATAGATAAATTAGAGAAAGATGTCGAAGGACTTAGGAAGAGCATGGTGGTTATGAAGGTGGGGGTTGCTAAGAATTTGAATTTTATATCTGGTCAATTCGGTCGAGCTCGTTATCCTCCAAGAGGGAAGGTCGTTCCATCGCATTCCCCTTCTCTTCCTCTCAGATCCGGAAAGTGCTTTAATTGCAATTTAGAGGGCCATTTTCCTATAAGTGTCTGGAGCCAAGGCGTACACGGTCGCCATCACCTTCTGCTTCACCGAGATCTTCACATGTGCAATCATATGATGTTCACATGTATGAGTTTAATCGTGACCCAATGCCACTAGCCATTCCCATTAAAGTAAATGGTGTTTCCGTTAATGCAGTAGTGGACACTGCAGCACAAGTGACTGTAATTGGCAAGAACTTTGCAAAGAAATTACCTTACCCTTTAAAAAAGTTGGTCTCTATTTCATTGAAAGGTGCAGGTAGAGACAATATTATCCCTGCAGAAACTGTTGAGCCAGTCACAATTGCATTAGGCTCAATGATGTGCAACTGGCCAGTCCTTCTTGCCAATATTAATGATCCAATTATATTAGGTCTGGATTTCTTGAAGGCACACAAGGCGACCATTGATCTGACTAGACTGTGTCTGACAATTAATGGAGTACCGGTCCAAGCATCAATGTTGAGAGCTCATGGGAAGGAAGGCCAAGTAGCTCGGGTAACATTGAAGCAGAAAGTGGTCGTTGGTCCTTTTGAGGCCATGAAGACCACAGGCATTCTGGATCGGGAGGTACAGAATGATGTTGTGCTCCAGCCCTCATCTAAACTGGAGGGTCTGGTAATGCCTCATACAGTGGCCACTGCCAAAGATTTGCAGAATCCTATTTTGTTAAGGAACCTGTCGGCCCAATATATTACACTGGAACAAGACCACAACATTGGTATTGTCACATAAATTGACGCGGTGTTAGACCCTGGAGCAGAATTTCAATTTGCTGGTAACCCCATAAACCAGGATGGTTTACAGACTTCTACAGCCATTATGGCAAATGAAGATCTTGATGTGGGTTTGTTCACGGGGATAAGACATAAGATTGACACAGATAACGCACAACCTGTTCGTTCTAAACTTAGACGAACTCCTCTTGGTTTTGAGAATGAGGGAGAGAAACACCTTGCAGAAATGTTAGAGAAAGGTATCATAGTTCCGTCAAAATCTGAGTGGTCATCAGCCCAGCATTAGTTCAGAAGAAAGACAGTACTGTGTGGTATTGCGTTGATTTTCGTGCTCTGAGCAGTCTAACTCGCAAAGACCTTTACCCCCTACCAAACACTGACACATGTCTGGATGCACTTGATGGTGATAAATTCATCAGCACACTTGATATGGCAGCTGGGTATTGACAGGTCGAGGTTGACCCAGAGGACCGCCAGAAGCTCGCATTTATCAGAAGATATGGGCTTCTTGAATTTGCCCAGATGCCATTTGGTGCGTGCAATGGCCCTGATACTTCTCACAGGGTCATTCAGCTGGTGCTGCAAGGTCTTAACTGGTGCAAGTGTCTTGCATATTTAGATGATGTGGTAGCGACAGGGACTGACCTTTACAGGCATATGACCAACTTGTAGGCTGTTCTTTCCCGATTCCTGTCGCACAACCTTAAATTAAAACCTAAGAAGTGTAACTCTGTTTCTTCGGTAAGTTGGAGAGTGATAAGGGAGTCGCTAATTGGCCTGTTCCTAAGACCAGGAAAGAGCTGGAATCTTTCCTATGGTTCATGAATTACAACCGAGAGCACATACAGGGTGAATCCCAAATTCAGAATGGGAAAGATGTGCTTATTGGTTTTGCGAGGTGAACATTGACACCGGCCCAGCGTAAATATTATGTCACATGCATAGAGTTGCTAGCCGTGGTAGCATTTACTAGGCAGTACCATATGTACTTGCTAGGATGGTCATTTATTGTGTGGACTGACCATCACAGTCTCACTTGGCTGCTCAGTTTCAAGCACATCGAAGGACAACTAGCTAGATGGCTAGAAGAACTGTCACAATATAATATGACGACGCAGTACAGGCCCAGTAAACAGCACTCTAATGCTAACTCTATTACGAGTTCCAAGTGATTCGTCACCTTGGCACTATTATAAAGCTGGCCAATCTCTTAGTGCATTACCATGTGGTGGGTGCGAATATTGCACCAATCTTCAACAGCAATGGTCTCAATTTGAGCAAGATGATGATGATGTAATACCTTTGGCTTTTCAAACCATAAGGGCCCTTCAACTGAGTAATAATGACCTAGCAGACAGCGACACAGACAGTGACGATCCAGATGGACTCCTGGATGGTGTCCCCTAAATAGACCAGGTTATCGGAAGGTCAAACTGGTTAGATGCATTCTCTTTGGAAGATCGAAGGGAGTGTCAGTTGGAGGATCCTGATCTGAGGACAGTTGGATCATGGATTGAGCAGCTACACACACATTCTGACGTGGAGCTATATTTAGCTTGTCCAGCTGTCAAGTTTTGGTGGGCTCATTGTGATCAATTGATTTTTGTAGATAGCATTTGGCACTATCTCTGGGTAGAAGCAAATACCACACGGAATCTACTGGTAGTCCCAAAGTCCCTCCAGAACCTGGTTTTGGAAAATTGTTATGATTCCAAGCTTGCCAGTCACATGGGTGAGCAGAAAACATAAGAGAGCATGAAGGCTACATATATCTGGCACGGATACTCTCATGATGTGGTGGCATATGTGAAATCCTGTAAGATTTGTAGCTGTAGTAAAAAATGGTCCATCCGACCTAGAGCCACTCTGGGCGAGTTCCATGCTGGTTTTCTCTTGGACATTTATGGCCCCTTTATCACATCTACACTGGGAAATAGATATGTGTTGATGATCATAGATCAGTTCACTTAATAGGTTGTGTACTATGCACTCCCTGAACAAGGGGCACAACTGGTAGCCAAAACGTATGTGGGGCATTTCGCCGGCACATTTGGCTGTTCATATTTATTACACAACGACCAGGGTCGTAACTTTGAGAGCAACTTATTTAAGGAACTGTGCCATCTACTGGAGATTTCAAAAACACGCACCACCGCTTATAGACCATGTTCGAATTGACAGATTAAACGTATAAACCATACCATCTTGCAGTGTATACGGTGTCACCTGCAAGAGCATGACAGCCAGAAAGATTGGCACATGTGTATTCCTTTCATCGCTGGAGCTATACCATCTACTGTAAGCCGACAGACGGGTTATACTCCCAACATGATGATGCTTGGTCAAGAGGTGCTAAAGCCTATTGACATAATGCGAAAATGCCCTGTGTCTGCGACTACAGATGATATCCCTTCAGATGCCAGTGACTTCGTCCAACAGTTACAGCAAACGTTGTACGAAACTCATGAGATAGCACGGGATAACCTTAAAATGGCTCAGAAGCGCCAGAAAAAAGAGTATGATCTACGTTTGCATGAGCGTGCCTAACATGTTGGTGATGTAGGTTTATCTTGCTAATTCTGCAACTAAGATAGGTCAGTCCAGTAAACTACAACCTCCTTGGACTGGTCCATTCATTATTTATAAAACGTTGTCAGAAGCACTGTTTGGTATCAAAAACCAATGCTGAGAATGAGTTGTTCACCATGATAAATTAAAGCTGTGCAGAGATCATGATTTACCTCTCTGGATATTGCGAATGAGACATGCTATATGATCTGAAGATCATGGCGATGATGATTACTTGTTATCCCACGATAATGGCTGTAGGTTATCTGATGGTAACCATGTATCCATTTTTAGAGAGGATTTGGATAAAACCATTCCATATGATATTGATCCATCGTCATCAACTCTGCGTGATGATCTAGATGGTGTTTTGACAGATGACCTGGATATCGACTCTGTTTCACCCGTCCCACAAACACAGCATCACTCTCCTAGGCACATGAGGTGTCAGGCTGGAGGAGAAACGTTTCACACTTCCCCTAGGTGCATGAGGTGTCATGCCCGAGGGTAACCGCATCACACTATTTCCCATAGGCGCATGAGGTGTCAGATCCGAGGGGAAACACATCACACATCTCCTAGGGATGACCAATTCCAAACTCACACCATTCAGAGTTCGAACAGGAAGAAGGCTGTGCTGTCTTCCCAACAGGTTCCTAGATAATGACCTGTATTAGAATGCTCCTTAAGCATTCGTGAATTAGACTATGTAAGTCTTCATGGACCCTACTTGTTCACCTGCATATATGTTCCTCTGGTTTCGTCTTATTTCAGATTCATTTGGTTATGGTACTGTTGCGGACTGCAGTTAGCTTTTCGGTCGTACTACAATACTGCAATAGTAGTGTGATAATGTACAATGGTAATAGTAATTCAACAATAAAGAATCACTGTAATCAAGATGTTATGAAAGTATAATTTCAAATTTTAATATTCTGCATGGCACTGAAGACATTCAACTTATTTAGAAAATGTTTTTTAATCATTGGCTTATTTTCCGTTTCTGTATTAGCTTTAGTTTCAGCAACAGCAAAATCGTGATGTTCTATTCTTTGTAAATTTTTGGGAAAATTAGTTGGAAACATAAGGACATGGCTTTTTTCAGCAATAATACTCTTTGAGATGCCAAAAACCAACAGAACGTGTTGTTGTAATTACGCGTTTTCAAATTATGCATGACCGATAACTCGTTATAATGTGTAGTTATAGTTACACATTTATTGAATTATGCATTATAAAGACACATTGTAAAAATTATGGGTTTTTCAATAATGTGTAAATTATTACACATTAACCAATCGCATTATATTGTCTATAATTTTATAGACCGCTAATATATCCGTCATGACACGTGGTCATGACAATGCGTTCTGTTTATGTGTACATGGAACATAGCCATGTATACACAGATTGTGTATCTAGAAGTATGCACATAGTATAGCGTTAAGTATATGCATCATATGTTATGATGAAAAATTGCATTTATATCTAGTGAAAATCAGTTTAGGTTAGCTACGCTATGTCCGTTCTACATTTGTCAGCTCAGATACATATATATATATATATATATATATATATATATATATATATATATATACAGAGTTTTATTAGGTCAGCTCAGATATTCTATAGGATAGTCCAGATATATTAATTCCACATTAGGTTAGGTTAGATATTTATATTAGGTCAACATATTATATATGCTATATCTATGTATTTCCTTTATTAAACATGTAACAATTACATGTTAAAATGATGCAATAATGCATTACTTTATAATGCATGACTCGTGCATATGTATAAGTGCATTAGCCTACTCTAGAATGCAGAAGTCTTGCATATGACAGCATATCTATAATATGCATTTAACAAAGACTGCGTGTGTCATGCAGAGATATTTAATGCACATAGTAAGTTATAATGCGCAAAGTAATTGGCACGCAAAATCATACATATATTCTTTCCACTCAGTATTACCATTTTCCGTTCTAGGTTAACACAGATATTTGATTACTATAGGATAGTGGTTTTCCAGCTTTCCGGAGTCCCTAAATTTGCGAAATCGCACCTATTATATTTTATATATCTTTTTACTTAAACTGTAAAACCTGGTTGGAAAAACTGTAGGCGATATCTATTGTTTTTTCATTGAATGTTACATTTTATTTCAATCTCAGCTAACACTTCCGATAAATTCAAGCTAGATTATTTCTAGGACATTTCTATCTTTCTATCTTTACTTAACAATTTGGCAATTCCGGCCATTCTGTCGGTTTTCTGCTGTGACGGAAAACCACTGTCCTTAATATTAGTTAGGAAAGCTATGTTTAATATTTAATCCATAGCGTTGGCTTCCCGTCTGGTAGCCGTTATTCTGCAACCAGACGTCCAGTTTTCTTGGACACTAACTTTAGCAGTTGAGCAGTTGGGAGTCAATGGCCATATAATTGTATTATAAGTTGATTATTTATTTAATAATTATTTATTTTCAAAAAAAAATTTGTAATATGGAATAATTGAGGATTCCAGGTTTTGTTTTTTTTATATATAAAAACTCATTTTAAGAACGGAGAGGAATGTGGAACTGGCAGTCTCCCGCAATCCCAGAATTCGCATTTCGCGGCTGCCGGGCTAGCTGATTCCCGCTGTTTCTATGGATGCCCGGCAGTCATACCTTGGAACCTGAAATGTGAGCACCTGCTGCGGGTTCCCTGTGCGATCCGAGACACCTGTTGGTGACTACCACTATAATGTACTAGTAGTATTACTACAATACATGTGGTATGTATGTGAACGACAGATTGATTCTGGCTGGCAAGAAACCAGCTGTACTTTCTTGAGACTGTCCTAACCATTCTGACGGTAGGAATTCAAACAATTATTTCGGCCAGACGGCCAGAGAAGCGTAGTCAAAGGGAGTCACTCTCCACTTTACTTTAAGAGGCCTTAATATGAATAGCCAACTAGGAAAATCAGAAGTACCATTTATAAAACAGTCTTATTGACAGTAGAGAAGAGTTTTTAATAACCGTTCTCCATTTGTACAGTATCGCCATTAGATAGTTTATAAAACTATCCTACCGAGCTACCATAGGTCTAGGTTTAACGGTGGCATGCCATGTTCTCTGGCGAGAGCATGCGCAGCGACCTTAATGTAAAATTGGTGCCATTGGGAGAAAACATGGTGATGCATTTGTTGTTGATGTATAGTGTAACCAAGGTGTACTGCAGTCCAGATATTTTTCTAGTATTTACTGCTAAACTAATAATATGGGCAAAATGCCTAATTACAATTATACATTCGTTGAAGTATAAGGCCAACTTAGCATATGGCGCTGTTTAATTTCTGACAGCGTTTACAATGCATAACATTATATCCAATATCATTCTAACACGGAGGTTGCACCCGACCGTCGGCACCACATAGTATGGTACTTTATTTATTAATCACGGTGTAATGTAACTATAATATGTTCCTATGTGGTGCACCTATTAGCCATCAGTGCAAATTAAACGTCACATGTAGTCTTTACACCGTCTTCTTATGGTGTGAGTAGATGCATGGTGTAGTTGCCGCCTGAAGAATTGCTGCAGGATGGTCGCCGGTATGTTTCATACTCAAAAACAGTGAATAAAGACATAGCTGTTGGCCAACAGATCATGATACAGTTTGTGCTGTGATAGTGACGGATGCCTCCATTGTGTAGAGATGGTAAGTACATATATCAAATCATTTCTCGGCAATTAACGATCCATGCCGCTTAGCTCTTACAGTGCGCAAAGCAATGTTCTTGTCGGGACTACGTTCAAAACATAAATTCAGTGATGCTAGATGGGTCCATTAATTGGTACCACTGTTTCTTTAATGGTATGGCAAGTCTCGAGAGACGTTGCAAACACCACCGTTCTTACATATTGGTTCGGTTGGTAATAGTCAAAAGTCTTACATCGCAGTGAAGGCACCACAGGTGACGGTAGTAAGAATAAAGAGCCTTCTTTTAATTTAGGGTTTTGTCCCTGTTGATCTAGCAGGAGCATCCATAAACTTAATGCGGTGTGGAGCATGGATGTCCTGAGAGGGAACCTGACTGTAATACGCGGCGTTGGTGTAGATTGCAGAATGCGAGCTCTACGCAGTAGGCAGATAAGGAATGCGTTCCCAATCAGGCCGAAGCCGCCTCACTTCTAACTGAGTCTGACTGTGAGAGTGCCTTTTATACTCAGTGAGAGGCTTGCCAGCGGGCTCAGCCAATCAGAGCATGCGTTGTCTATGAGGCGAGGTAGTTAGAGCAATCGTGCCTGGCTCTCACCCGATCGAGTAAGCATGCAGGCGATGTCTATTCTTTAGCTGGAGCTTTCAATAGTCCGTCTTAACTTTACCGTTTCTTTGCCAGATCTGAACTGATTTTATTTGTGTTCAGAGCTTTGAATTCTCCATCTAATTCAGCTAATGATACATACCAAAATCATGGAGAACGGTCCCATATTACGGAATCGCCATAATATGAGCAACTATATACATAAGTTGCCAGTCTACATAGTCTAGTGCGTCAATGTGTGTTTACCTATCATGGCTGCGCATGCGCATCGGGTCATCTCACAGACTTTGTCATTCTATTCTCCTTCCAAATGGCTCATATATGGGTGGTTCTTATGTAGCTAGTGAAGGAGTGAGCGTGGAGTATTCCCTACCTGGCCGTTTCGTACCCAGGTGAACGGGGCCGGTACATACCCGACAGGGCAGTCCGCGCTACACCACCCCTCCCAGTTTGGCACTTGTGCCAAACTTTACCGCATTGCGGATCGCCGATCACAGGGCCTATGCCGGGCGAGAATTATAGACTTCTCAGGTAGGCGCATAGCCAAGAGGAGAAAGAGTGACGTGTGAGGCGCGTATTTATGAGAGGTAGGCATATAGACGTGTAACGGTTTTAGGGAGAGAGGCATACTTTTTATTTTGATTCTTGGCCTGGTTTTTATTTGTCCAGGCTTTTTCTCTTTTTTTCGCTTTTGTTATATAACATATGAAAAATAAATTTAAAAATAAACATCCAAAAACGGTATATCTTTGTATGTACCAATTTGAGTGCGGATTTGAGTAAGAGTCCGCACGAGAGGCTCTCGCCACTCTTTCTATCTATTCTGCTATGCAGGAAGAAAAGTGATAACAAAAATAGTATCATTAAAAATAAGTGGAATTATCGCCAAGCAGCTCCAGTTCTCTGCTGGGACAGTATGACCAAGTTACTTCCATTTTACGATGAGCCATATCAGTGCACCGCATACAGTGTATTTGGTGGGATATACACCATAAGAAGAATATATGAGGCAGAGCTATATTGCATATAGTCATGCAAGCTCTGTATGTATGAGAATATGTGCAATTCTCTCGGTATTTTGACTGTTTAAGTTCTGATGCTGATTAATTAGCCCGCTATTTACATGCATAATAATTGCGGTAGAACTTATTAATTTTTGTTTTAGACAGGTAAGAAAGATCTAGCTGACCTACGTGTGTCTGTTTTTTGTCTGCACATGCATTTAATTCAGTAACAAAAAACTGTCATTCCGCTATGTAGGCTATATTATGTATGTTAAGTAAGAGCGCGCATTAGACTCTATGGTCAGTTGTTTATTTAGGGTTAAAATCAATCAACATTTAAATTTCTATTATTTTTATTGGCATAAGACCTGAAAAAGCTATTTTTATCTTTGCATAATCGGGAAAATGCCAGAAACTGTACTTATTTCCTGCTGAAGTTGAACGAAGCTGCATGTATTCAACGTTACGGTATAATAGCTTGTTCCACTATTACGATATTATTGACCCTGAAGAATTCAAAATCAAGGGAGGTAAGTCATCACGTAATTTCGTGTATTCGATCATACGCCGACTTCCCGGCTTAATATTAGCTATTTGGTGAATGTTAGACAATTACAGCTGGTTTGTTATTAATTACTAGACAATAATGCCTTAAATACTTGTAAAATTGTACATAAAAGGGATTTCTCCAAATATGACCTTTAAGTGCAGTAAGTGGTTGGTTGTTGTGGGGTGCTGTTTTAATGCTTTGCTTGCCTTGAACATTTTTCGACAATCATCATTGGACGTAATCTCGTTTACCAAGTCACCTACTCTTTTGATGGCTAGTTCTTTCAATCGTTCATTGATTTGGTGCAGGATATAATTGGGGTTCTATTTTACTTCAGTTTGATGTTCATTTCAATTACTTTGATAGATGCGTGTACGTTTAATCACAGTTCTACTTCTTGATCACCAGTGCAATTGAGTTAGATTACTATCAAACTGTACAATAAAAAAGGAATGTGTCGAATCTGGGAATAATATGATAATATACATTCGCTTAAAAATTTGAATAGTGAACTCCAAGAATCTCAATTCCATAGTAGGAATATATGTACATGTAAACCGTTGATTATTTTAAGGGTCAGTTGACAAGAACTTACTGAAATTAAGTAATATGAAATAACTATTCAAGAACAGATAGGCCGTTATATATACAATATGACATATACCATGCTTTTAAATATCCATTTAATGACATTTAGACATATGCCCGAATTTCCTAAGGGGTGTGAGTCGATGGACCTTTCAATTTTTTGCTATCCCCCGCCCATCTATAGCTAAGCTCCACTCAAGAACGATCTCTGAACTCCCAGACTATCAATTTCCAGAAAACTATACAGGTAAGCTGTTGAATATTTTGAAACTAATTTGACTGGGTGCCCAGTCAAATTAGTTTCAAAGTGGTCACCAGAATGTTTTTTAAATAGTAAAGACATACAATTCGTACAACGGGTCGGACTATTAAGCGTTAAAGACGGACTATGTTGAGTCATTCACGACGGCATGGTTATGACGTCATCTCACACGTCGCGTATTTGATTATGACGTCAAAAGACGTCATGTGATGGATGGATAAACTTGGAAAGGTCCATCGGGTTGAAACGTTAACATCTACATAGTAATATTAGACGTTACTATTTAGAGGTCCATGGATGAAAATAGAGTCCCTAGAGTGATGATTAGAACCGTGTTCATCTTGCATACAGTACAGCCCAGAAATAACTTACCATGTTTCTCAAGCAAAAAACAGAAATTTAGTTAGTACACTTTTGAACACGATTTAAGAAATGTTCTGTTGAATATTTTGGAGTTAATTTGATTGGAAGACATTTCTGCTAAACTTTGCTACCTTCAATGTCTTCCAATCAGATTAAGTCCAAAATATTCAAGACACTTTATTTTGTCTTGTAAATGTGTTTAGTTATTTCTGATCTGTACTGAATGTTAGGAAAATTCGTTACCCAGAGGTCTTCGTTGAGTCTCCGGGAGTTCAGCTGGGATGTTGACAGTTACACGGAGATAAATACGCGAATCATTTCTGCCAGGACCATTTACCATGCTGTAATTACTACCGGTCAAGGAATCATTATCTTACTAAATCCGGTATTTTACTATCATTGGTCAAGTATGGTTGTGGGTGGGTGATCAGTGGGCGCTCGCATCCGGTGCTGCCGGGTGATGCCTGTACGGTGCGGCTTCCTGAAAGCAATCTTTCTCCTGTAGCTAGAAGCTTATATGGTAATTTTTGTAATTACTGAATTCGCAAGTGACATAGTTGAACTGATTATTCTGAAAACAACCTGATCACGATATTAAAAGCGAAATGGATGGATCAAACCTGTCACCCAGCTCACTGGCGTCATAATCAATGGCACATTTACAGTTTATCCATCCATTATATGACGTTATAATCAGCTACGTGCCGATTTGGATGACGTCATAATCAATGACGCCATGAATGGCGCAAATATGTATGTCACGAACGCTTAATTGAAGATGGACTAAGCGTTTTTGGTCGAATTGTATGTCTTTACTAATGAATGAACACTATGTTGAATATTGTGAAACTAATTTGACTCGGTACTTATTTAACTATAAGCAGCAACAGCACCTAGTCAAACTAGCTTCAAAATAGTCATCGTCTCACCTCTATAGTTACCTTGAAAACTGGATTCTTGAAAGTCATGGTTCAAAATATATAAATCACGACGACGACGGCTGTGCATGTAGGCCTATCATTTTCTCTTATTTTATTTTAACCGTTTCGTGACGAAGCCGGTCAAACCGGCCTCTGTGTACAGTAATCTTCAGGAATGTCAATTTGCAGGCCAGGAGAAGATAGTTTTTGACACATTACCACTGGAATGACTGTCGAGCCAGTCATTCCAGATTCCAGTGGCAAATCTGCAAAAGCAGTCTTCTGTTATGGACATTCAATATGCATATATTTTTATATTCTTGACCAAATTTAGGTACTAAAGTGTTAATAAATTATGACGATAAGGATGACGTCAATACGGAGTATTATGTATGTTTTATCTTTCCCGTATTGCACTATAGTATAAGGCTGAACATTCGAGATCGTGTATAAATTTTTAAATGGTGGGGCATCGACGCAAAATTTGCAATATCTTGGACATATTTACTAGGCTGAGCTTGTCTTCTTATTCACATTCGTCGCGTTCGCGATAGTGTATAAATGGACCTTTCCGGTTTTAGCCATGCCTCGCCCATCTCTAGCTAAGCTCCACCCACACCTCGCTCGTGCTGGGATCGATCGATCTCTGAACACCCTGACTATCAATTTCCAAAAAACTAGACAGGTAATCTGTTGAATATTTTGAAACTAATTTGACTGGGTGCTGTTGTCAAATTAGTTTCAAAATATTCAACAGCATGTTTATTAAATAGCAAAGAATTACAAAGATATACAATTCACACAACGTGTCGGACCATTTCGGATTTGGTGACGGTCTATATTGAACCCTTTGTGACGTAATGATTATGACGTCATCACGCACGCGCTGAGCTGATTATGACGTCATACGAGGTCTGATGAAGAATGGATAGTCTTGAAAGGTGATTTACCATTATTACGTCTCGTCGGGAATCAGCACACCTTTTAACAGTGTGGACGTCTCCGACTCGTATAGAGGTGTACTATGTGTGTGGTAAATTTCAAGTAAAAACATGTATAATAATATTGTAGAGTAGTAATTCATATTCCTTAATCGATCACCGTATCCATGCATTTATTATTATATTATACCGATGTTCCGAATTTCCAGTCGGTTGTCAATAACATTGCAGCAGGTACATGAATACAGAAATCAACGGAACGTGTGTGCGTGTGCTATGTTAGTAATGCCTGCCATATGTTTGGCCCCAGAATTTCACCCATATTGTTAGATAGGTGTCTGAAATTGTTAGCGAAGTATTGAGTTTTAAAAATTTACACTCTACCATAAAGTAATTTCGTTGTACACAATTTCATACAGAAAATTGGCTTAAATTTCAGCTGATTCACGGTTTTCGGTTCCCTACTGTCTGTAAGTTATGCTCGACTCCGAGTTTCACACATATATATACTTGAGTTTATTTACGCTAGTTATATTCCGAATTAAAAAAATTTCTAGATGGAGTAATTTCGTAGTTCGCAAATCCATGCCAAAAATAGGTGTAGATTTTGTACGATTCGCAGTTTTCTGTGCTCTACTGTTTGTAATATGTTCGGGCTCAGAATTTCAGCCACATATGCTTATACGTGTCTCAATACTAGCTATATTATGAATTAAAAAAATTGTACAGTAGACCAATTTCCTAGTACGCAAATCCATACCTAAAACTGGCTCAAATTCACGGTTTTCAGAACCATACTGTCTGAAATAAGTTCGGTCCCAGAATTTCACCCATTTGGTTCGATAGATATATAAATACACAAGTAAAATAGCAGTACCAAAATATGCGTACTCTGGTTTGTAACCAGCTTTCGAACAACTGGTCACATAGAACTCAATGTGTAGTATTACGTACTGGATCTGATACTACAATCAAATAATATCATAAGTATGTGGTTACTTATATCGACATATGTCCTAATTGTAAGATAGTTGATTCACATTCATGACATTCGCCACATTCAGATATTTGTCGGTATGTCCTGGCATACCGTTTGTAATAGGTTCGGCACCAAAATTTCACCCATATGGTTAGATAGGTATATGAATACTTTAATGCGGTGAAAGGATATAGCCATTGCTAAAATTCAAATGAAAAGACTGTGTGTGGGATCGCAGTATTCTGCGTAATATTTTGAAGCTAATTTGCTTGGGTGTTATGGGATCAGTATGTACTCTGATCAATGCATGTTTAGGTAGGATTTATTTTTGATAATGAACCTTTCTAGTTTTGGATAAGCTCCACCCACACTTCGCTATGTTGGGAGTGATTGATCCCCGAATGTCCTGACTATCAATTTCCTGAAAACTATACAGCTAAGTTGTTGAATATTTTGTAACTAATGCGGCTGCGTGCTGTTGCTGCCTATGGCAGCAACAGCGTCCAGTCACATTAGTTTCAAAACATTCACCATGATGTTTTTTTAATAGTAAAGACATACAATTCGTACAACAACGCATAGTCCGTCTTCAACTATGCATTCTTAACGTACTCATCTACGTCATTCACGGCGCCATTACCATCATGTAGTAATTTTATAATACACAATTTAGTAGCAACTCCTATGTGATATTGACGGAGATAAATTGATGCTTTTATCATTAATGTATTTGCACCAGAAGAACAGGCGACCAGAAAGCATCGATAGTGGGTTCATAACATTATCCAAGCGACATCTAGAATTGTTTGGAATGCCCCTTGAAAATTACGTCAGAAATCGAATTTCACATCCTATTAGTACACATCTCCGAATAAAAATCGATTCTCAACCGATTCCGCCAAAACCGAAGACGGACATCAGAGAGCGACAGCGCAGATTGAGGTAGTCTACGTGCAGTCATTTAAATGGAATTTAATAACATTTAAAACGTGGTTTTGATTTTATCGGAAACGGAGTCGAATATCGGAGATGGAGATCGGAGACTCATCTCGAGCATACGGATGATGGATTTCCGGCTTTTGCCAAGAATGGAGGAGAGAGCAATGACTCAGTGACCGCGTCAGGCGTTCGCGTTTCAGCAGGCGTTCTGGTCACGAAGTGCTGTCCATATAAACGTTGCTAAGTCGCGTTTATTCAGTCTTTTCTGTTGTGAGATCAAACGAGAAAGATGGCACCGACGTTTTCTAAGCTTGATCAATCTCTTCTTGGTGGAGAGAGGTTAATCATCATTTGTCATTTACAAAATACATAAGAAAAGAAAGCCTTGAGAACGCGTACACATAAATGGTGGATCCATAACTTGCGTGTATATAAAGATACACGAACAAGGGACTTTTTCAGATCTTTTTTCGAGAAATAAAAAAATGAAAAGAAGTTCCAACAGTATTTGCTATTAAACAAGGACCAGCTTAACGAAGTATTGCTACTTGTGGGAGAAGACATCTTTAAACCTGGTCTCAGGAGGGAAGTGATATGCCCATGGCAAATGCTAACTATATATTTATGGTTAATGCAATAATATATGCACAACTTAATAAAGGGCACTGGGAATTGTGTGCGCTTGCGAGCGTTACGAATGATACGAACGAATTTTTATGAAACTTTAAATCAACGATAGCTTTTTCACTGTATGCGTTCGATTTGACAGACACGGGAGACTACGGATTTCTGGAATTAAAATGCTTTTACTAAAAATCATTCGTATCGCAGCCTTCACACTCGACCTGTCCAAGCAATTAGTGTGTGCCGTTTATCCTCTCTTCCGCCCTTTACTGCTAGTCAGTATGGTTGACGAGAAACTCCTAGCAGAGTTATCAAATTCTCAGGTGTTATATCATCCTTCCAACCCGCATTATAATGACGTAAAACGAAATCACAAGGCGGTGGGGGTGCAATGGACCTTTCCATATTTAGCCCATCACTAGCTAAGCTCCACCATTACCTGGCCATGTTGGGATTGATCGATCCCCAAATGCCCTAGCTATCAATTTCCTGAAAACTATACAGGGAAGCTGTTGAATAAATATTTTGTAACTAATTTGACTGGGCGCTGTTGCTGCCTATGGCAGCAACAGCGCCCAGTCAAATTAGTTTCAAAATAGTTAACAGAATATTTATTAAATAGTAAAAGCAAACAATTTGTACAACAACACATAGACCGTCTTCAAATATGCGTTCATGACGTACTTATCGACGTCATTCATGACGTCATTCATTATGATGTCATTGTACACATCACGCAGTTCATTATGACGTCATATGATGGGTGGGTACTCTGGAAAGGTGAATTGGCAAATCGCTTTCCATTTCAGGCAAAAGAAGGCCAATACAATAAAATACATTGCATAATCGTGTTGATTTCACCAAGGAATAGGGCCTAAGATGAGCGAAACGCTCTCATGAGCGGAATGTCACCGTGACGTTGTAAGTTATGAATTGTATTGCATTTGTCAGTCAGTCGGTAAAGAATTAAACGAAATGTGTTAGGGATCGCGTACAGTTAATTGAAACACACATTTTTCGTTTCGTACGTTTCGTCCGTATTGTTTGTATCGTTCGCACCACACGAACGCAGTGGAAAAACACCTTACGGAAATTCTTCTCAAAGTATTCGACATCATAGAAGTAGGACAATCATTCTATCGATTTACCACATGACATGGCTCATCTCATGTTATCATCAGGCTGTACAGTATGAATGGATGGATCCGATATGTCACACAAGTATAATACACCATAAGCAATTACTTGACATGCAGGCTGACGTCACAATCAAAATGCAAAAATGAATGGCATATCTAGCTCCATCGTGAGCATTTAAAAGTCCTTCTTGAATGTGTATTAATTGTATTTCTATGACGGATTTACTCTTTAATAAACATTATGTTGGATATTTTGAAAGTAATTTGACAACGCTGTTGCTGCCATAAAACATATTCAACAGCTATATGATCATTGCGATGCCTATGGTCATCGTAGTGTATAGTTGGCTTGTTTCAATACTAACATATGTATTAAGATATTGACTACTAACTGCTAATCAATGGACCTTTGCAGTTTTAGCTATGCCCCGCCCACCTCTGACTAAGCTCCACCCCCACTTCGCCGTGTTAGGATTGATCGATCCCAGAATACATTGACGATCAATTTCCTGAAAACTATAGAGTTAAGCTGTTGAATATTCTGTAACTAATTTGATTGGGTGCTGTTGCTGCCTATGGCAGCAACAGTGCCCAGTCAAATTAATTTCAAAATAATCAACAGAATATGTGTTAAATAGTAAAGGCATACAATTCGCACACCAACGCATAGTCCGTCTTTAATTATGCGTTCGTGACGCACTTATCCTCGTCATTCATAACGTCATAATGACGTCATTGATTGAAATGTCATTCCACATGCCACGTAGTTGATTATGACGTCATATGCTGGATGGATACATTGGAACGATCCATTACTTGTAAATTTATATGAGCAGGTAAGCACAGTTTCATTCACTTCTCACCCGTAGATGGCTCTCGTCTAGGCTGCCACGTTCGGGTAAGTTCGAGAGTTTCCGTAGACTGTCGGGATGGCTTGAACCCCACAGTCATATATATATATATATATATATATATATATATATATATATATATATATATATATATATATATATATATATATATATATATATATATATATATATATATATATATATATATATATATATATATATCAGAGCAATTCCATGGCTGCTACTTCCATTGGTGACTCTTCATTGTTATGATCAGATGAATCGTTGTCTGACATCAAAACTCTTGACGATGCTACCCAATGAGACCCATGATTGGGCGGGTCCATCTTATATTATGTTTATTAAATAGTAAGAACATACAATTCGTACTACAACGCTTAGTCCGCCACCAATTACGCGTTCGTGACGAAATTGTGGTAACATAAGTCGGGTCAAAGATTTATTTAGGATGGCACACAGAATCCTCTTCTGGTTAGTTACAGATCGGCCACTGATTAGTTTTTTACAATTCGTGGGGTGCATTGGAATGCCCCTTCATTGGAAGGGCGGTAACCACCCAGAACACTGATTCTGGGTGCTATCCCAAATAAACATGTTAAAAGACATAGAGGGGATATCTCCTGCATAGGTTGTGCATAGCAAATTTGTTATTGCGGAATTTGTTGACAATTGTTCAGTTTATCCGCCTACGAATAACAATTTAATTGTAAAATACGTTTGTACATTTCAGTACTTAATCTAAATTTAACGCAATTCCGGAGTAAAATGTACTTACCGTATCTCTCATTCGCTAACACCGTGATAAGCATACGGCTGTCATTCTGGGAGCACGTACACTACAAGGTCCTATTATGTATAGGCCCCTGAAGTGGCGTATATATACAGATAAGCCTTCTATACTACAGACAGAGACGAGAGGGGTGCATTTCAATCTATGTCCAATGAGGTGATCATTTAAAACAGGTTTTACTCTTAAATCTGTGATTTAAACAGATTTCTAACGTGCAAACTTTCTACATAAAAGCGAGCAGATATTGAGCAGGAAAAGCCGGAATTGTTAGTTTAAATTCACCATAGACGAGAGGGGTGCATTTCAATCTATGTCCAATGAGGTGATCATTTAAAACAGGTTTTACCCTTAAATCTGTGATTTAAACAGATTGCTAACGTGCAAATCTTCTACATAAACGCGAGCAGATATTGAGCAGGAAAAGCCGGAATTGTTAGTTTAAATTCACCATAGACCACAAAATGTATATATTTAACCCTTTAATGGCTAAGTTTTGACAAGAATATCAAAATATTTACTTATTAATGTCTATTTGCAAGCCGTTTTTGAAGAGAAACCCGTTTTTTAAATATACCACTGGAATGACAGAGTCGGTCATCGAGCCAGTCATTTCAGCGGTAAATATTCAATATTCTCTTGGCCTGCAAATGAACATTCCTCAATATCACTGTATAGGCTGGTTTTGACGTCGATTACCGAGCCAGTCATTCCAGTAGTGAATGTTCAAAAAGAGGCTTCGCTTGACTTGCAAATGGACATTCAATAAGCAAATATTTCAATTTTCTTGACCAAACTTAGCCACTAAAGGGCTAAGTATGCTAAGCTATATTATGTGGGCATATATGTCAATGGAGAGATCCGATCTGTCATTCAGGCATTTGACGTCATAACCAACAGACCTTTCCAAGTTTATCCATCTATCATATGATGTCATAATCAGCTACGTGAAGTGTAGGATGACGTCATAATCATGACGTCATGAATGATTCTAAATAGTCCGTCTTTAATGCTTAATAGTCTGACACGTTGTACGAATTGTATGTAATTGCTATTTAATAAACATGCTGTTGAATATTTTGAATAGTAATTTGGTTGGACGCTGTTGCTTCCACGGGCAGCAACAGCGCCCAGTCAAATTACTTTAAAAATATTTAGCGACTTATCTGCATAGTTTTCTGGAAATTTATTGATGGAGTTTAGCTAGTGATGGGCGGGGCATAGCTAAACTGGAAACGCCCATTGCGCCAATAGTTAGCTGACGTCACGATCTACGACGTATCTGACGTGTCAAACTCCGCTAACTCACGCCGTTGCGTTCTGTCTTGACAATGCACTTAGTGACCCCATGACCTGGCTATATGACTCGCTGACCTCAAACTCATAAGCTGTCGCAATATGAAGGTGTGTGCTAAATCTTGTGATTCTACCTTCTTGCATTCCAAAGTTATGGCTAAAACCTGTATTCAAGTATGCACTTTGTGATCCCGTGACATAGATAATTGATGCGTTGTCCTGAGACTCATAGAATATCTAGCCACATATAATATGAAAGGATGGGTCAAATTTTGCGATGCTACTTATACATGTATTCCCGATTCCTGCCTAAAATGTGTATTTCGGGATGCACTTAATGACCACGGGACTTAGATATTTTAACTTTTGACCTGAAACAAAATGTTCCTTCTAGCCAACGGCAAGATCAATGTATGTTGCCGATTTGGTGGTTCTACCTTCTTGCATTACGAAAATATGTATTCCGGAATGCACTAAACGAGCCCGTAACCTCGATTCTTCACCTATTCGGCCCAAACTAAAGTATTTTCTAGCCACTCGTAATAACAGGGAATTGGGTGATTCTAGGTACTTTTGTTCCGGATTTATGGCTACAAATGTCTATTTTGGGATGCGCTAAGTGATCCCGTGACCTAGATTTTTTATCTTTTGACGCCAGACTAAAGATTTTTCTAGCCACTCATAATATCAATGTATTTACCAAATTTAGTGATTCTATCTCATAGGATTCCCGAGATATGCCTCGGATAAACACGCACACACGCGTGCACGCACGCGGACGGCGCCAACCGCAATACGCACACCGGTCTTTTGCGGCGTGAGTAATAAATAGGGTCATCTCAGATTATAATTTCATATGATAAATTATGACATACGTAAAGAATCGACACTATTTCTATATCTGTACTATCTTCACTTCAATTTCTCCATCCGGTCGGCTGCGATCATGATGAACTACACACGGTGAGACGCGTGTCGTCAAAGACAATAATAAATGTTCGCATCAAATCAACTCTTTCTACACAGTTTGAAAACATCAATAGGATGACCACGAGGTGATGGTTTATCACCAGTGCTCTTCGCTTGCTACCGCACCACAGCACTACCATCTGTTTGAGAGCACTCCACAACACCAAACCCGCCAATCTTAATGATAAGTATGCCACTAGAGATGGAGTAAGCGGATTATGTTGGCTTTATCGACGATGGTAAAGGTACCATTGATAGCCTACTTCCAATGGCCACAGAACAGCTCAACGCTACAAACCTCTTCCAAAACTGATTTCACTCACGTATACCTATCCGACACCACATAAATGGACAGTGACGTTACCTGCAACCCCCCCCCCCCCAACCCCACCCCACCCTAGCTGGAAACTGAGAACGCAGAAGTGAAGGAAGAGCATTTCAACCTGTTCTAATACGACCATATGGAACACAAACATATCCTCTGTCTGCCAGTTATACATGTTTACCAACCATAACATTGCAGATCACAATCTTTGCTGTACCAGGATGCCACGTGAGGTTCATCGAGACACACTTTGATGATGCCCATGTCGAACTAAGCGGCTGGGTTGTGCATCCACTGCCACTCGTAGAGATGGGACAACCCACTCGTGTTGATAGCCTACCATACATCTCGACAACAGCCAATAGGTGACCCACCAGCTATGTGTGCATTCATTCATATATTCTATGAGAATTCAGACATTCCAGCAATGACATGGATATACAGAAACGAGCAATCACATGTCTCAACCCTGGACAATTCCAGTTACTACATTCGACCATCCATTGGTTGCCCTGGCCAAATTTGTACAATGGAAGTGGCCATCTGTACATGATAAGGCAGTGTATGTCGTTATGATGGGTGATCTGCCCATGTGAATACCACTTTAAAATACACTAGGAGATATGTCGGACGGCTCTGCCTGGACAACAGCTCGGACACAGGCAGAAGTACCATCGTCCGGTATTGGTGTTTGATTCCTGAAGGTGGCACGCCTAACGCGAGCCAGATATGTATGTCCACCAGGTCACTGATGTCATAACTCATACAAGAGCCGGTCAGCTCGCCGATCGAGCAATAGATAACGAGTCGGCAGTAGTGATCTGAAAAATCTAAAAATAGTATAGGTATAGGTGTTCTATATGTGATATTCTAATCCCACTGGTGGCCATTTTAGATTTTAGCCGCCATTTCGGAAAATCGAAAACACTGAGTAGGTGTCATTGGTCAGAATCTGTTTCAGTGACCTTGAAACCTCATATTTTGACACCTTATGTACCTTTTTCTGATTTCTAGAACTAATGATATGTAATACTGTCACTGGCGGCCATCTAGTATTGTGGCCGCCATCTTGGAGAATTCCAAATACTGAATATGTGTCTTACCTCAGAATTTGCTTTAGTGACCGTGAGACACCCTATTTTGACGTCACATTTGCCTTTGTGGAATTTCTAGAAACAGAGGTATGTAATGAGCTACTCTGACTGGTGGCTATCTTGGCTTTTGACCGCCATCTTGGAATATCGGAATAATTGAAGAGGGCTACTAGGCAAATATTAACTGACATTGAAATGAAGCCTCGCACGAAGGTTTCTGCTTTTATCCGCCAATTAACGGTAACTTTGTTAGGCTACCTGACTATAACATGTCACATGTAACCCTAGATATTGTGGTCCAGTTTCGACGTAGGGAAATCTAAATCCGAATTACGCGCTGCCACACATGTTCTGGTAACAGACATTACATTGTATATAAGTTCTTAATTAATGAGACGAGATGGGGATCCTCAAGCCCGATAAATAGCCACCTGACGCCTGAACCCGTTCAAAGGTCCGTTACATCAGCAACGCCAGTAAAATTATTAAATTCCATCAAGAACTATCTATCTACACAGCGAAATGCCTTACATAACCACAATCTTGCTGGAATGCATTTCTGATTGCCTGGCCTATAACTAATATAGTAACCATGGTCTCCAATTGTTCTGTGTTTCGTATTTTGAGAACAGTCTCTGAAGTTTGTAAACATCAACCCGAAACATATTAGCAGGACACCTGAAGGCTAAGCATCTGGGGAGCTGTTAGAATAACGCTAGGCTGATGCACGCTTTACAAATGAATTTCAAAATATTCAACAGAATAAGTTTTATGTCGTAAGCAATATACATTGTCAGGGGTTTCTCAGTAAATTTACACCCAAATAAAAAATACCCATCTTTGGGAAGCTGAATCAGCGTATCTAACACACTGTTAAAGTATGCTACATAGTATGCTATGTGGTGCATAGTCTATGGTCTTCCATATTAGGCCAAGACATGACGTCAAACGACGTGAACTCTGACACAACGTCCGCCCAGTCCGGCCAGCTGACGGTGAGCGGTGTTCTGCAGATGTCTGCCATCTCAGGGATGTGGTGCATGGCCGTATGTCTCCTGTACCAATGGCGTATAACCACAGGAGAGAGACATCAAAGTGACCCACTGGGCTCGCTTGCCCAGCTTATTATCCGACGAAAGCGAGATAGTCCAACTGCCCGTAAAGTTATCTGGGTCAATGGACAGACGTGGCCACAAGTGGCAGTTCCCAAACGCTTCATTCTACCGTCGGTTACCATCAAGGGTGTCGCCACTGACGAGTAAATAACAACAGCATTGGCCGACAAAAAACAGGAAAGCAAAATCAGGTATTAAATGTATCCCTTTTCAGAGATTGACAGGCCCTTTTAAGTGCGAAGATGGCCCTTTTAAGTGCGAAGATGGCCCTTTACACAGAGCCATGTAGATGCGTTCTACCACCTGTCACCTCTAAGGGCGTCACCAGGCGAGTCAACAACAGCAATGGGCGCCTAAGACAACAAAAATGCAAGTATCGAATATCCGATATGGCCCTCTTCAGGGCCAAAATGAATCTTCTGAGAACAACACAGATATTGCAAAATGCCATTTTCTGGGCAGCAAAGTCATGGCATGAATAGGACCTGACAATGAAGTATCGTCTCGACCGTCGACTGCTGGTTCCAAGCACCAAGCACTCTGTGTCTATTATATTACCGTCACTGTAAGGAAGCCCACCAGACTTTACGATGGGAGTTCTTCCGATGATGGCCATACTAATAACTAACCTAATAAGCTAGGATATGGGTATAGGACCAGCATAAAACACACGCACGCACGCACGCACGCACGCACGCACGCACGCACGCACGCACGCACGCACGCACATGCTAAATCTTAAACGTAGATTAGGCACACACAGTCTGCCAGAGTAAGCTATCATTAGGGTGTGCTACTTATCTGCAGAACAGAAAAATACTAGACTCCCACTTCTAACCATTTGTGGCAATGATTAAATTTTCCGATCCTTCGTCATCGTCTTTTATATCCGCTGGTATAAACCCTCAAGCTCCCGCCTGGAGCACATTGTCCAAAACTTCGCCTTTTACAGTCACATCTGTAAGAGTCTCTCTCGGTAGCCAAGGCAATGCAGGGATATAGAACTGAAGCCATTCTCTGGTCACTTCCCGAGGATCTCCCTTTCTGCTTCTTTTTTCTCGACTACCCAGACATCCCATACTTTCTCGCACCTCTTTGTCCTTTCCTAAGGAGAATAATCAATCTGAAAAGTAGTTCTCTTCTCATCTCTAACACGCCCCTGTCGAACTGTGATGAGTCCGATTCTTCAAACAAGAACACTGTAGAATTCAGTATGTATGGCTCGGATGTGCATCCTGAACCCGCGCATCCCAATGAGTATAGCCAACCATTAAGTAAAAGAACTTGTGGACTGGCCCGCTCCTTTGGGCTTGAATGAGTTGGAAACCTGTCGCCTCCCTCAACGAGTTACTGCTAACCAGCCTGACAACGTTCCTCGCCATAACCGCCAGACGAACGGAAATGCTACAGACTGCTTCGGTTAACAAGCCAGCCATTCTAGTGGTTTACAAATGGACATTTATCAAGAGTGCTCTAGAAGCAGTTTTGGCAGGCGGAAGTAGTACCGAGTTAACAAGATCAATCAGCGATTGCAGACCGAGGTTTTATCAGATTGTAAAAGGTTTTCGGATTTTCCAGAATTGTTTCGGATTTTCCAGATTTTTTCAGATTTTACGAATTTTTTCGGATCACACACAAAGTCTTACTGTATGTTCAGCCCCTTTCGTGTGGTAAAATTTAAGCCTACTCCGAAATGTCTACAGATCCAGATTATGATAAGATCCGGATCGAAGGTCTTTTATCGGCATCACGGCCACCGTCAGGAAATCCTCTGACCGGGATAGGTTGCTTTATTGTGTGAAAACGTGGCCCAAATCAGGTCAGGTTATATGAGTTAACCATAGTAATGCAGGTGGTCAGCCGACATTCCTATTAGCCTCCATCTCGGTATCAGAATTGGTGAGTGTGGGGATCTGCAATTGACCTGATTCCCGTATATGAGATAAAGTTAATTTATGGGCGAAAGTCATGTAGATTTTTGGGAAAGTACACTCTATTCCAGTATGGAATAGCACGAGAATAGCAATGTTGTAGCAAGGATTCAAGAAAGAAGAATAAGCGCATTCAAAGTTTGCTTACCTTTTGAAACTAAATACCTTTTGAAACTAAATCTATTAATTGATTATGAAACTTTTGCAGCTCGTTGCTGCGTTTCTCTGATATTGCTATCACACTAATGCGGCTACGAAATTCGTCAATTTGTCAAATTTGATCAAGTTAGTTTCAAAAAGTATATCCCCCCCCCCCCTCCACAATTTTTCTAGTTTTGTTCTTGATTAATCACCTTCTAGCAAGCGAATGCCAATACCATCAGATGAACGCGGCTTACCATATGTTGTAGTCAATAAAGAAAGAAGAATTGATCAGAGATAAACGTTTCTGTGTCTTAATCTTAAACAGACTAATCTGGTGGAGGTCAGATAGTGGCGAATCGGTAATAAGTCTTTATCTTCATGTGTTTACATGAGTGACTATCAACACCTTTCAGGCTATTCCGAGAGAGAAGTACACATGGAAGAGCTTCTTGTTTCATGGTGTATTTTATCTCAAATGGAGTATGCGTCTGCTGACAGTTTGACTAGAGTGTATATGTTTCCTAAAGTAAAACTGTTTTTCTAGCAATACTCTGTTTTACGATATTCGGAAGATATCATATTTGACTATCTTCATTCACGTCAGATGCGCAGAATGAAATGGCCTACCAATGTAGGCCGAATCTAGCTTTGTCTAACATGTGTGAGGACCTATTAATCGTGTCAACGAGTGAATAGGTATCTGGTGCAGTAATGGTGGAGAACTAGAATTCATTTTCTAGAGTTTTACAGGACATTTTGCACCTGTTTTGGAGTAACTGGTGCCCGCTTGCCCATGGATTTACGATATTGTGTTAGCCTAATGCATCAAAATGTCACGTCTAGGGTTTAGTGACCGTGAATTGTAGAAATAGCACGTGATTTTCACGTAGCCTAATTTTAGAATTAATTTTAAATATCATGGCGGTATTAAACTATGTTTAACTAACTTTGTATCTTTATATAGTTAGCGCTGAGACTCTCATTGTGTCCTATGTAAGTGATGTCAACTATTGAGATCTAAATCAACTACGTGTGACCACCATTTCGGGGTCGTCCTTGTGTGATCGCGATTGTAAGGTTACCTCATCGTAACATTGCTTGTGAAAGATCGTATTTTATGCTCTTATCGACCTTGGATTTATCTGGAGGAACATAATACATACAATGCCAGCTGTGACTAAATTTCAGGTAAGGACCATTGGTATGCCTAACAGTAGCAGCAGCAGCAGCGCCGGCGGCGGCAGCGGTGGAGGCGGCGGCAGTAGTAGCAACGAGGGCGGCGGCAGCGGAGGCGACATACCCATGTGTGCGTGACCTGTTCATAAGCCCAAGTTCGGATGCCAATGACACTTAACGGGTAATTTCATGTGAACTTTAGTAGTTATCAGTTTCCAATATTCGAAGTCTCCAATATTCGAAGTCTAGCCAATGAATACGTGTATAATCCTTACTGCGTTTAATATGTTTCTTTCAGAAACTGTAAAGTGTTCTAAAATAGGCCCGAAAACACACATCAATAATTTTTTAGTCAATTTTTTCTATTTAGGCACAAACATCGCAAACACCATTCGACATATAGGTCTACTCTTGCAAGGGTTTTTTTTCGTTATCATGACTACAGGACTGGGGTTTACAGAAACTGTGTGAAAGCCACCATCACCCATCCACCCACCCAACCACCTCATCTCACGCCTATACTGTAGAGGCGGATCTAGAATTTTTGGAGGAAGCAGATTGACTAAAATGTGCGCCTCTAGCCAAACCAGAAGGGTGTCCAGGGATCCTCCCCAAAAATGTCTTAAATCTAAGTGCTCTCAAATGGTATATCCTGCATTTCCAGCGTAAATATGGACCCTATGTATAAAAATTAAATTAAAACACAACGGGGTATTCTGTTATCAAGGATGGTCTTCGAAAGCCCCCTCCCCTCCCCTCCCCCTCTGGATCCGCCTCTGCACACAGACTCTTCTTCTTTTACATGAACGTCCCTCCACCTCTTGAGGCACGGCTATCCGGAGTAATTATCAGACCGTAGGTGTATCCCCGCAATGAAATATTACCAGAAGCATACGGCAATTAAAAGTTGACGAAAGTTCATTAATGTTTAAAACAGTTAAAGCAAACAAAGATATGTAGAGAGTATGAACAGATAATAAGTTATAGCATCATGACAGTCTCAGGCAATAGAGACATCTTTTTATGGCAGTTAAATATCTTATCTCTGAAAATCTATTCAAAACTCTAGTGCAGTTGTCTGGCTTGTTACAGATTATGTCATACATATTATGCCACGCGGCCTGACGAGTTGTCTGGAGAGCTGCGCATGATGTAGGGAAATGAGACATATGTTCTTGACTTGAGTTACAAAGCTGACACTATTCTGAGAGTGGTCACGTCTCACGAGTACCGGGTGAAGTTGATATTTGCCTTTTCTAAGTTTTGCCTTGAAGGTCGCCTTCTCAGGTACACGCAGTGTCCTCTGATTCAGAGCAGAAGTGGGCAAGACTGCTTTGTAAGTTGGCTCACTGCTCCTCAGTATTGCTGACGTTGTCGCGCACTGCGTCAAAGGAAACACAAATTTCCCGTCCTTCTGGAAGCTGTCGATTCGTAGACAAAAGATGCCCTTGGCAAAAAGACTACGTTTGTACAACGCAACCTGCATATTCTTGATGCTGTATAACTGTATGGTCAGGGCAGTTCCAAGCTCTAGACAAACTAGATGCCTGCCACCACAACTACCTCCGCGCCGTAACAGTCATTGGATACCGATGGCCAGGCAGCATCAGCAAAGATGGCCCAAGTTCGGCCATGTGCTAAGGATGACAGAATCCAAGATCAGTGGCCTCCTCTGGTTTGATCAATGGACCTTTCCACTTCTAGCTATGCCCCGCCCATCTCAATCTAAGCTCCATGTTCGTGTTGGGAACTCCCTGACTATCAATTTCCAGAAGACGATGCATGTGAGCTGTTGAATATTTTGAAATTAATTTGACTGGGTACTGTTGCTGCCTGTAGCAGCAGCAGCAACAGCGCCCAGTCAAATTTGTTTCAAAATATCCGACAGAATGTTTATTAAATAGTAAAGACATACACTTTGTACAACGAATCGGACTATTAAGAGTTAAAGACGGACTATATCAAATCATTCATGACCAGCATACACGTCACTTAATTAATTATGACGTCATATGACGTCAGCTGATCGATGAATAAACTGGAACGGTTAATTCCTGTCTTATAGCTGATACCTGGTGTCTCTATGTATGTGTCCCTAGCAGAATATACGATGGCGTTAGTCTTCTTCATTTCTATTGTACAGCGGTGTATTATATTATGCCATAATTGCAACATCATCAGCACATATATATGCACGTATTGGTGTTGATATACAAATGTCATCTATATGATCCCGGCCTCTAGCCTTGTCAATAGCAAAGGAGGAGACCGTTATTGAGAATGTCTCATAGTTGCTTGGAGAGAATCCTGCCATGTGCCTTGGAGAACTCTAAAGGCCCTAAATAGCGCCTCCACACCCCACCCACCCACTCCAACCCCACCCCGTCCCACACACCCCACCCTTCACACACACCCACCCACCCCACCCCTACCACCAACACCACCACCACCACCCCGATGTCCCTTTGTGTGCGAATATTTATCCAGGTACCGTATATTGACTTGATCTACTGACGATGTATGCGTTTTCTTCAGTAATTCCCATGATACCATATTGATTTGTACTTTTAATTCTTACTTTAACTGGGCATCGCTTAGCATCTCTTAGCATCCACAATTCTCCAAAGGCGGCTCATCCTAATTTGAAAACCGTATTGGCTTGGTTTCACGTCAAGGGAGGTAAATACATCCACTCTATTTTCTAGATTCTGTACTGGGTTATCTTTCTTATTTTATTCTAGCTATAATTACTCACGCCGTCGAAGGCCAGTGTGAGTATTGCGATTGGTGCCATCTGCCGAGGCGCCTGTCTGCTGCCCGCGTGCCTGACTGCATGCCAGTCTGTCTGCCTGTCTGTCTGTCTGTCATTTTGTTTGTTTGTTTGTTTGTTTATCCGAGACATATCCCCGGAATCCTATGAGGTAGAATCACTAAATTTGGAACATACAGTCACATTATGCCGTCGACGTATATACGTTATATACATTAGCAATTGAGGTTCCAGGTAATAGCCATTTTGTACCCTGCACTTTGTTTCGCCCGATGCGTGTTTCAAAACGTCTTGACTTAAGTGGTGATATCGTGACAATTGTGTATGCTGGTTAACAAGCGATTTAGGTGCATCCCGGTTGGACACCGTCTAATATGGGATCGAATCAACTTCAAATCAATGATAATTTACATTTAAAGCGTATATGTGTACCGTATAGTTTCTCTCAACAATACGCTCCATTGATAGCGATAGCACTCAGCAAAGTCGGCTTAACCAGTTAACCTTTGAATTTGTTCAATACAATTTCTCAAAGAAAATGTAAATTTTCAGACCGAGGGAAGAATATTTTTTTCATTTTACGACTGGAATGACTGGCTCGAAACAGTCATTCTAATGGTAAATTTTCAAAAATAGTCTTCTCTTGGTCTGCAAATGGACATTTCTCAATACCACTGCAGAAGCCACTTGTGGCTGATATCAGTGTTTAAAGGGTTCAGACAAGCACTTAACGAGGCTGGGGCCAAAAGGACACTGACAAATAAGTGGCACTCAAATCAGAAACCATCATCGCATTTTACCCATTTGAACCTGAAATTCCAGGATCTCACTTAAAAGTCATGATACACTTAAGGTGTTGAATAATTTGAAGCCAATTTGACTGGAAGCGGTAACTGCGGCGGCAGGGGCGGCAGGGGCGGCCATTCCATCCTTTACCCACCTGGTATATGCCCTCTAATTAGTCCTGGTCACCCAAATATGCTTAATTCGCCTCTGGGGATCAGGACAATTAGGTGTCCAATTATCCAAATCCAACAAAACTTTAGCCAGACAAGGAAATCAATCAATGGATTAGTTCACTTTTAGCTACGCCCCGCCTATCTCTAGCTAAGCTCCGCCCGCGCTTCGTCGGTGTTGGGATCGATCGATTCCTGCACTCTCTGAATCGCATTTTCCAGAAAACTATACAGGTGAGCTGTTGAATATTTTGAAACTAATATGACTGTGTTGCCGATGGCAGCAGTAGCGCCCAGTCAAATTATTTTCAAAATAGGCAACAGAATATTCATTGAATAGTAAACGCATACAGTTTTGACTTGACCGCCTATTAAGCGTTTGTGACGGATTTAATTACGCCATTCATGACGTATTTGATTATGACGTCAGCCTACACGTGACGTTGTTGATTATGACGTCATGCGATTGGTCGATAAACTGAAGTTCAAATCGAGGTTTTTTTAAAAATTGTATGCTTTTTAGATGCTTAGAGTGTGTAACTCGTTGTTATGAAGCGAAACAAATTAGTTCATTATACGTATACATTAATTAGTATGGCCTATAATTTTTTAGAAATTTAAATTATTGAATTAGGGATACGTGTCTCTAATTCAATTTTATAAATTAGGCCTAGTTACAGCGCGAGCATTCAGTCACGTCAGCAGAACACGAACTCCATCAATGAGCCGTCTCCTCCGTGATAATCTGCCTTTAAATATAATCATTTGGAGATCAGATAGGTAAACGTGTAGTTAACGGACACCTGCATTTGGAGCCAAAAGAGCGCTTCTTCCACACGACGAGACACGAGGTCGTAAGACCTCTCTTACTAAGCCACGTCGGTGTTGCCACAAAAAAGGTACCATAGCCAATGAGCTGTACTAAGCGACAAACTGCCTTTAGTGATGGTTCGTTCATGGCCCAGACAGTGTCCGTTGTAGACAGGTTGGTTTAAATAGTGATACAATCTACCTAACAAATTATTGAATGAGATGTTTTAGGCGCGTTTGTTTAATTAACCCTTTATGTCCATCAGTTCTATTTCAAGGGATAAAAATATGATTTAACACTCTTGTGTCAACGTAACCCTTTAATGGCCAAACTGACTAAAACAACTTTGTCGTTGTCTTCAGACATGGCTATTTGAAAGGCATAGAGAAGAGTATTTTTTAATATTTACCACTAGAATGACTGGCTCGGTAACCGAGCCAGTCATTCTAGTGGTAAATTTTCAAATATACTCTTCTCTCGGTCTGCAGATACACACTGGCTAAGTAAAAACTTTAATTTTCTTTACCATTACACCTTCAATGGTCAAGCCGACGAAAAAACAATTCAGTGGTAAATTTACAAAATTAGTCTTCTAAAATTAAAATATCTTGAAAAATATTGACAATATAATTGATATATCAAGTAGTATTTTGAGCGCTTGTAATTTATGCAGATGGCGCTTCTCGGAGAGTCACATTTTTCGGAACTGTTGACTGGTGAGTGGTGAGAGTGAACACGCCTTCCTGGTGACCACTTGCATACCCTTCGCAATATCAACCGGCGCCCTAGTACACCACAAAGGCGGCAGTTGGTCGGTCGTAAAACCTGTCATCTACGACCGCCTAATAGACACATTCTATCTTAAAGGGAAATTCCAGTGAAAATCGGGAATAAGTCAACTAAAAATATACTATAATCCGAAATAGTTGCCGCAAAAAAATATAAAATACACTGTTCCATTGCCGAGAAATAATAAAATGAATATGCCCAAAACGCTAGAAAACGTGACTCCTGGGCGCATCCATTTTCTCGCAACGAGAGCGAGAAACCGCGAGATTATGACGTCAACGACACACCAGCAAAATATCGCCAGCGCTTTTAGATTTACCTGTTTACTTCGCGTTATGAGGCCAAATATTAATTAACCTTTTAATGACCAAATTCTGTCAGGAAAATCAGAATATTTCCTTATTGAATGGCCATTTGCAGGTCAAGCGAAGACTATTTTTGAAAATTGACCACTGGAATGGCTGGTTCGGTTACTGAGACAGTCGTTTTAGTTGTAAATTCTCAAAATAGCCTTCTTTTGACCTGCGTCCTCAACTTGACGATTGCAGAGGCCAGTGCTGGCGTGAAATGGTTAAATCGCATCATGTCCGCATGTCAAGCATGGGCTTGCAGTAATAGAAACGATCATGGAAAGGGTACGGCAATTCACATTTTCAGATACCGGATCCACAGAAGCATCCGCATGAAAAGGGGCTAACTGAAAGATGGATTCATAACATCGGCACTGGATGGATATCTTCCAAATTTAAATTTGGAAGACACAAGTTTAGAACATATAGTCTGTATAATTATGAAATAATGTGTCATGCATTTCAAAACAAAAAGGCGCGGTACTTAATTTTAATATAACAGAATCAAACTCGACAATTAACGTCGTATTTGCTTGCGTCAATTGTAAAACGGGATTTGCAAACCAAAATGAAACGATGTCGCTGATTGTCCGGTCGCTCAATTATAGGCAACCCCTTAGCGGCTTACTTCGTAGACGATAGTAGGTGACAGCTAGCAAATAATGACAAGTGTACGCTAGACATAATTAGTAGTTTAGTGCTTTCTCACTATTGAAATCCCGCGTTATTAATCATTTACAAGGTTTACTCCCAATTTTAAAATAACTATGCAGAGTGTTGAATATTCTGAATTAAATTTTCCTGGAATTATGTTGCAGTAGCTTCCAAACTAATTAGTTTCACACAATAGGCCTATGCAGGGTAAATTTTAAGCTTTCTGCTTTTCTGTCCTTGAAAGAGTTAACTAATTGATCCCAAATGTTTAAATGTTGACCCATATTTACTGCCTGTTGAATATTTTGAAACTGGAATTTGACTGGAAGCAGAAGTTGCAATAGCAACAGCTTTCAGAGAAATTACATTCAACATTTATTCAACCAACATATTTTTCAAGAATTTGTTGTAGCTGGTCGATTGCAAACACGCCCCTGGCATAACCCTTCAATGTTTTTTAAAAATAGACATTGCCCATAAGAAAACTATTTTTGACAATTTAGCACTACAATGACTGGCGCGATCATCGGGACACTAATTGCGCTTTAATTTCCTCCAAACACTGTGGCAAAGTGTCAGTTGTTTAGCCAATACGCTAATTATCCACGAGATGCTAGATTTACCTCCCCTGGTTACGGCTATCCTCTATCAGGCAAACAGTGTAGGTGTGTCGGGGACGTCAGCCAGCTGCTTGTCCAAAATGGCGCCTCTATCTACTGGTTACTTTAGCAATTTAAATTGAGGATATCTTTTTTATTTTTTGGCATAAAATTGTGCTCATGGTCTCAAATTAATGCGGAAAATTAGTACTTTACGTCAGATGCATAAAATCCCCCAGTGGAATATCCCTTTAACCATGCATTTAGAATCTGAAATACCAAATATGAAAAATAATTTATATAAGAAAGCATGCTATTGAATATTCTGAAAATAATTTGACTGTACGATGCTGCTGCCTATGATAACAACAGATCGCTATCAATTACAAATAATATTTTGAAAATAATCTGACGGGGATTTGTTATTGCCAATGGCAGCAACAGATCCTATCAAATTGGTTTCAAAATATCAACAGCCAACGCGTATGATTGTGTTAAGATCTTGACTTTAGAGTATGCGACTTCCGGGTTCATATGGGCAATACACGTGAATTACTATTAGATATGATTTTCGTGGTCAGACGTCTTATAAGGTGGTCGTATAGAACAGGTTCCACCAAGAAACGCCTTTATCGGGCACTAGGCACCAGGTGGGTGTTGATGTGCGACGCACTATATAGCGTCTTAGGTCGGTTTGGCAGAAATGTAACACATTTGAGACAGACAGCAAGACAGACAGACAGGCAGGCAGGCAGGCAGACAGACATGCAGACGCGCCGAAAATACGTTGTCCTCTTTATTGAAGGGAGGCAACTCCGAACAGCGTGTTGCGTTTGCAAATAGGGGGAGACAATCAATAGGATTCTAAAGCGCAATACTTATTAATTTCTCGAACCTATCAGAGTAAATACATAAATAGATAGATAATTTATTGCAGTCAAAGATTTAACATAAGGACATGGTAATACACACATGTCTCAGCATGTATGCTTTGTGTTGTGCTGGCGCAATGTTCTGGTAACACGTTGATGATGCGCGTTTGCATTTGTGTATTGGTGAGGGCGGGCTGTGGTCGGGTCGGGTATAGCAGGTGCGTGGCGTGTGTATTCTTCTAAAAGTGCTTGAAAAGATAACAACAGTGACGATAACGATAGCATGTACATGGACATCCACGGTGCATCTGCCCTTCATTTGCATACAAGTGCTCACACCATATGCCTCTCACTAAAACACCCTTACACGAGCGATTTTATAGCCGGGAATAAAATCTCTAGCCATAAATTCTTCAGAGGTTCGCAACTCAGTGGTGAATTATCTCATGATCGTTGAAAACATGGGTAATCTAATTGCTCTTCGTTCCCGCTCGTCACCCAGGGAAATAAATTGGTATCAGTGTAAATATTGGGGAAGTTAACGTTAACGTTCATGACCAAGCCAGCCGAAAACATGCGTCTGGAGTGCTCTTCCGGAATCTCCATTTGCAGGCCAATAGAATACTATTTTTGAAGATTTATCATTAGAATGACTGGCTCGAGAACCGAGCCAGCCATTCTAATGATAAATCTTCAAAAATAGTAAACAAATACTTTAATTTCCTCGACCAAATTTAGCCAGTAAAGGGTCAATAGACTGCCATAAAAAGCAGCCTATGTATAGCCTGAACGTGACCTAGAAACTACTAACTGGATACTATTCTATAGGCCAGCCAAACCAAAAACCTCACAGCGAAACAAGAACAAATTAAATCATGTTGAAACTATGCGATACTACGTGGGGTAATCTTTTAACAATAGCACATGTTTATTATCTGTTATCTTGGAAAGTCATCGAACAACATGAGTACAATCTAATATGGTTTTTGCCCGGCTGATTAACAGTAATTTGTGGTTATTAACCATTAACAGTTGAGCAATTTCAATTTTCTCATAGAAAATGTCAATTTTCAGACCAAGAAAAGACTATTTTTTAGAATTTACCACTGGAATGATTGGCTGTCATTCCAGTGGTAGATTTTCAAAAATAGTCTTCTCTTGGTCTGCAAATACACATCTCTCAAGACCATTGCGTAAACCGTTGTTGCTTGATAAGAGTGTTGAAGGGTTAATTAGACCTACTTAGCTATGAATAATTACACTTTATTTTGAAAGTAGACTCACTGAGAATTATTGCTTCTCAAGACACCAACAATTCAGTAAAAGCGACTTCTCAAAATAACCACGCAGTTTGCGTTTTATAACTACCGTATACATCCTAGAAACATTTGGAATCCATGCGTGTGTTCTGGTATAATGGTCTCGTAATCGCAACGCTTGACTTGTCCAGGAATGTTCTCTCTCCCAGTATCAATGGTGCATGCTGATTATTTTGCATTCCTACATAGCATAAGGCATTTATAAGCTGTTTTATGAGATGGTGTGATCGGAAGTCGTTGCTCTTTGGTAGCCCAACAACTTTCCGTCAAAATTATTCTATAAAATAATGCAATGAACGTGGGACGCGTAACAATTGAAAAAGACATTAATTTGATGAATTTACGGTGGCGGCGGCTTCTCCCTGCAAAAACACATTAATTCACTTACATTGGCATAGGGTACTTGGAAGGTTGGGCTGTAAGATGTCATACTATCAAGGAGTTACAGGTCATGTATGTGCATACCGTGTGAAATCAGAATATGTACATTGGAATCATGTCGCATTCACCTCTGTTATTACACTCAGATCCGAAACAATATGTCCCTATGTATGCTATCGTGGGTCAGCGCCAAACGTCTAAACATAGGCCTATTACCCTCACTCCATATCCTGCTGTCCGGGGTCCTATTGGGACAAATTTGGAAAAATTGATGCTCTCAGCTGGTCTCTTGCATTCCCAGAGATAAATATGGACCATTAGTTGGCTGTTAAATTATTATATTTTTTTCAACATTACTATTTTCTTTCTTTTTCCGAAGATTTTACAATGATGCTTTGCAAGTTTTGTGATTCATTGCATTGTGAGAGCAGTCAGATCTACTTTCAATGACGCCATTATGACGTCATGAATGATGTAGATAAGTAAGTCACGGACGCATATTTGAAGACGGACTATGCGTTGGTGTACCAATTGTATAGCTTTACTGTATAATAAATAGTCTGCTGATAATTCTGAACCTAATTTGACTGGGTGCTGTCAAATTGGTTACAAAATATTCAACAGCTTACATGTAGTTTTCAGGAAATTGATGGTCAGGGCATTCGGGGATCGACGAATCCCAACACGACAAAACGTGGGTGGAGCTTAGCTAGTGATGGGCGGAGCATAGCTAAAACTGGAAAGGTTCATTAGTCATACATTACAAGTATGTCTCAGCTGCCTAAAGCCTGTGTATAACTGGAGGAATTCTATAATATCCATCTGTTGTTCAGCAACTGGACATTTCTCAAGACCACTTTAGAAGCCGTTTTGCCGACTAGGCAATTACAGCACTACGCCATAGAGCATGTACCTGGTATATAACTCTATGGCCCAGTCGTTTAACGACATAGCCAGTAAATGGCTTCTGAAATGGTCTTGAGAAATGCCCAGTTGCTGGACAAGAGAAGCCGCCTCCGCCCCCCCCCCCCTCACCCCCACCCCCACGACCCCCGCCCCCATCCACTGGAATGACTGACTGAAGCCATTCATTTTATTGACAAACTTTCTTAATTATTTCTCTGTGTAGGCCTATTGGCAAATCGGCTTTGTTTAATAAAAACAAAAAATAAAAAAGAAATAAGAAAATATCGTTGGATGCATTTAACGTTATAGGCTCACTCATTAAAAATCAAATGGCCATGCAGCAGAGTTGGCAAGTTTTGGACACTAGTGGTTTAAACCGCGGTTTAAACCATGGTTTAAACCGTCCGCCCAAAATAGGTTTTGGACACCTTAAATTGTCCAAAACTGTCCAAAACCTAAAATATTGGTATAAAAGATATTTTTCTGAAATGTAATTTTCTTAAAACAACTATATAGCATTTAGACACATACAGGTACATGTACATATTGATGGATGGTTATCTACATGCATTTTTTGATACTTTATTGCTATATAATAATAATAATAATAATAATAATAATAATAATAATAATAATAATAATAATCTAAAAGGACACATATGATTTCAATAAATTAGGAGTCTTATTTGCTTCTTTCTATAATCCATGGGTTAATTTTTTTCAACTTTTGTTGGTCTTAAATGTTTTAACTCTGTATATTTCGACCAGTTGTGTTAAACCCACAGAAACCCTATTTAATCAATAATGTAAACATATTAGACTAACTATGTACAGCTAGATGTTTATATTATTGAGAACTGTCTCTGTGTCTAAATCTATTTCTTGCAAAATGTTCATGGCCTATGGAAGAATCTTAAACTCATAGATAAAATATAGTCTGCTAAGATGTTGTTTCAACAATTAACTGATGACCCTTGCTCTCTAAGGCTATTTTAGAATGCACTACCCAGTACACACATTAGCTATGTTTACATAACATCTTATGCAAATTTGGGATTAAGGCATTAAGCTGATAGAATATAAATTAGATTCTTCATGTTTTCATCTATCCTCAGTTAATGCTAGATATCAATTAGACAATTAGTAAAAAGATATCCTTGTGCTACATTAATCTTTGAATTCTTCTGTTGTCCTGAATATTTATGTTTTGATGGTATTTGAAATAGTTAATATGTATTTCAAAGGTGGTATGCCTAAGGATCCAATTTGGAAGCACTTTTTGGAAGTTAAGATTAATGGCAAACAAATGGCTAAGTGTAGAGAGTGTGAGTACACAGTTGTCAACAAGGTAGCAAGGATGAAAATACACTATGAGAAGCATGAGAAGTCTACTGAAAGTCCTGTTGAACAGGCTGATACAGACAGTGCAGACACACATATCAGCAAAGACATCAAGATTTTGAAGGTAAATAAAATTAATGCTTAACCCCTTGCCCTCTAATGTCAATAATTAAAAATTCTATATTTTATTGTGACTATACCAAGGAAACTGGTTTTCATTTTTCAACAATTTTGTTGGGCGATGACAAATTTGTTGAAAATAAAAAAACAGTTTATCTTTTAATTTTATTTGAAAAATGTTTTTTGTTGACATTGGAGTGCTAGGAGTCCAATATATCTAATACATGCCTTAACCCTTTCACCGATGAATTCCTCAGCTATCATTTTCAAGGACACTATGCGGGAAAACTGCAGAATATTTTGAAACTAATTTGACTGGAAAACAAATTTACTCGTGAAATGACTGCCGCTTTTACTAAGCCAGTCATTTCAGTGAAAAATTTTCCAAAATTTGTGCTAAGTTGTGTTTAAAAGTCATAATGTACAATGTAGGTAATTGTCTTGGCCGCATAGGGGTTATCAACAGGATGTCTCACTTTTAGTTCAGATACCTGAGTTAATTATTCTCTTTGCCATGCTAGTAATAGAGCCAAGTCTGATAATCTCTGATAACCACAATCACATGCTGAGCCTCTTTACAATTCAATGGTATAGGTGTGATAATTGGCCTGTGAAGGCGCTGGCTTAAGATTAGAAATAACACACAATGATCTGCTTAACCCTATACTTTCTGCAACCCAGGGTTTTCAGAAATACTCTTGCCTGAATACCTTTACTACAGTAATATTATGAAAACAATTTGGCATAGCATACTAACACCCTTCAGATAGACTGATGCAAACAGTCAAACTAATATTCAGCAAGTCCCAAAGTTTTGAAAATAAATAAAAACATGCATTTATTTGACAGAAGGGTGGTCTATCTTTAACTCTATCCATTCCAAATTTTAAATGTATTGAATTATGACATAAAATTAATTACTTTTGAAAATTCAACATAGGAATGACTGATTTTGTTGCAATGCCAGTCATTTCAATGTAAATTTTTAAAAAGATTATCATATCTTGTCCCCAAATGGCTTGGACGAGGTAGGGTGTATATCTACATTTGGCTTATATAGCACATGTAATATCCCTTTTCTTTGTTTCAGCTGGACAAACCATCAGCTGCACCATGCTCAAAGCGACTAAGAGAAGAATTGCCATCACAATCAGCACCACCCTCACCAACCTGTCCAGTTCAATTCTCAATTCAACCCGATCTGAGCCGACATTGTATCACTACCACCTCAGCGATGAAGTCAGCAATAGAAGTAGAAGTCGCGAGGTTGTTTTATGCTTGTAACCTTCCATTTTCAATGGCTGAACATCCGCAGTTTATAAAAGTTGTTAGTATGCTACGCCCAGGATATAAACCCCCTTCACGTAAACTGATTGGTGGAAAGCTTCTAGATGCTGTGCATGATCAGGTGACAGAGGATATGAAGGTGATTCTTGATGGCAAGACAGCAACATTAGTGGAGGATGGGTGGAGTAACATTCACAATGAACCTATCATAGCATCCTGCTTGCAAGTAGAAGGAAAGAGCTTCTTCCAAAACAGCTTTGACACTGGTTCTATGACTAAAAGTGCTGAAAACTGTAAGGTGAAGTGTCAAGAGACAATACAATATGCTAAGACAAAATACAACTGTACAGTTAAGAGCTTTGTCAGTGTGATGGTTTGAAGGCTGATGGCAATGATCTTATTGTCTATGGCTGTTCTGCATACTGGCTAAACTTACTAGGGCAAGACATAACACCGGATACGCTAATTAAGCATGTAGTTGAGATTAAAAAATATTTCAGGAATCACCACAAGCCACTATCCTGGCTCTCGGAATGTATTGGTAGTGTTAAGCCACAGCTTCCTTGTGACACTAGATGGAAGAGTCACCTCGTGTGTATTGACTCCTTCATTCACAACCGTCCACATTTCATGAAAATTGTACAAGACCATGAAGGAGAAATAGATAATTCTATTGTCAAGAAGATAATGGACTTTAACCTGTTTAGAAATGCAAGAGACTTAGCCGAACAACTTCGGCCAATTTCAATAGCAATTGACACATGTCAGAGTGACACATCAACACCAGCCGATGCATGCCATGTTTGGCTTGAATTACTAAACAACACTCTGCTAGAACCACACAAGAAAATTCTGTTAGCACGTTTCAGCAAGGCAATCCTGCCAGAGCATCTTGTCGCATACACATTACATCCAAAGTTTCAGGGCGAGATGCTGGTATCAAAACAGTTTGAAGAAGTGAACAATTGGATAATAGCTAAGAACCCTAGCTTTATAGCAACATTTATTGCATACCAGGCTAAAAGCAGCCCATTTCCTGCATCATATTTCTGTGATGCTGCAGTTCAAGTGCCTTCAGTGACATGGTGGAAGGCCTTGAAAACACTAGGTGTGCCAGGTGATTTTATTGATATGGCTATTCAGCTGCTTGAAGCACCAGCATCATCAGCATCGATTGAGAGAATTTTTAGCAATTTTAGCTATATCCACACTAAAATCCGTAATAGGCTTGGAGTAGAGAAAGCGTCAAAGCTAGTGTTTTGCTACAGGATGTTGAGAGGGCTGTCTGATTTGGACTACTAATTAAACCTAATTAAGCCTTTTAAGTTTTAATTGTATGTATTTGATAAAAATGTAATAATAACTCATATAATAAATGGATTTGTTTAATATAGTGCTTTTGATGCAATCTCTGATTTCTTGTTATTTTTTAATAGGATTATGATGCATGAGAGTATGGTGATATGTCCAACATAGTTTTGGACAGTTTTGGACAATTTTGGACAGTTTTGGACTGGTTTAAACCATTTAAGACAGGTTTTAGACAGGTTTTGGACAATGTCTGCTCAAAGTTAGTTTTGGACTGTCCAAAACCCAACCCTGCCATGCAGTGTACCTTTTTAAGATTCACACGTTTGTCAAAAGACCACGTTATTACGATCAGCTCCACTGATATGTATGGATATCTATGATCAGGTTGGCCCGCCTGCCTTAGACGTATAGCATAATAAGTATACGTTACAACCTATATAAATTATTGTGGCTGGAGTTGGCGGAGGTGGAGGCAAGCGTGAAATCTAGTCGGGGTGGGTGGGGTGGTTGAAAGTGCCACCCTAGCAACCACCCCGCCCCGGCTACGTGCCTACGTCAAAATATGCAGCAGATGTGGTTCATATAGGAAGCGGTCATGAAGAGGCAGATTCGTATCTCATACACTGTGCGTTTGAAGTTTATAAAACTGGAAGACTGCAAACCATGTTTTCCTCTCAAAAGAAAGTGCATTATAATGATCTTTCAGATCTATGTTCACATTATTTCCTAGGAGTAAGTGCATGCCATAACCTAGAGAAATTGTGACTAACAGTCACATCAATAGAGGAATCCAGTCTGGCAGTCAAGCATATGCCGTCATAATCAATTACGTCAGTGGTAGCCTGACGTTATACTAAAATACGTCATGAATGGTATATGTAGGTTTGTCATAAACGGTTAATACGCCGTCAACGTGTACGCCTTGTATGGTTTTACTATTTAATACACATTTTAGTGAATATTTTTAATTAACTTGACTGGGCGCTGTTGCTGCTCAATTCTGAGAACCTTTTTGTGAATTAGGCTAAAAACTCATGTATACCTATCCAACACCAATGAGAAGTGGAAGAAGAGCAGAATCTTGGATCCCCCTCCTCTGTACGTATATATACACAGACATTGGGACTCGCTGTGTAACATGAAATATTGCCTTCCACTCCATTTGGATGTTGTGGATTCGCGGTTCGAAAATCCCTATGATAGTTACGATGCTGCATGTGTTTCCATAACGCTATGTAATGGACCATTCCACTGTATCTATCCATCCTATGACGTCATAATCAACTACGTGACGTATATAATGACATCACAATCAATCAGTTCATTATGACGTAGATAAGTACATCACGAACGCATATATATATATTTGAAGACGGACTATGCGTTGCTGTACGAATTGTATGTCTTTACTATTTAACTATTTAATAAACATCCTGTTAAATATTTTGATACTAATTTGACTGCCAGCAACAGCACCCAGTCAAATTAGTTACAAAATATTCAACAACTTAACTGTATAGTTTGATAGTCAGGGTATTCGGGGATCGATCGATCCCAAGACGGACGAGGTGTGGGTGGAGCTTAGATAGAGATGGGCGGGGCATAGCTAGAACTGGAAAGGGCCATTGCAACAGCTGGGCAGCTCAAACAGCCTTCTTATACAAACTTGATGCAGGTGACCGCAAACATCTGAGACCCATTACACGCAATCGTTCACCACACACTCTAATATCAGATGCGGCATTCTACAAATTATGTAGCGCAGAATCATTATCGGTGAGGGCGGCGCAACAGCGATTCTCTATGCATGGACATGTTCTCGAATGCCAGAAAATATGCCTGCTCAGAAAGCACCAGAATTTGCAGTAGTAGGTTCCTACGGGTACCAGGCACGCAATGGACAGTGTCTTACTATTAGACCTCAAAAGAACATAATTGAGGAGCATAAACAAATGGTAAAGACCCTACCAAGCAGGCACATGACGTGATTTCAACGTGGATTCAACGTTGAAACAACGTCATGTGCTTGCTGGGTAAAGACGCTTGGAACGTAGCAGTAGACAAGACACAATGGGAGCGGTTGACGAAACATTGCAGATAATATAATCATTGTCATCATCATCATCACTCTAGACATAAGTATCAACACGGTATCGCAGTGTACATCTTCGATTCACTGCCCCGGGGTGTGTGTTAGACAGGCGGCCCCTCCGTGCATGTTGCATTTTAACATCGATACTCCGTTGAAGGCATCTTGATATAGCTTGAGTGGGGATGATAACTATCCTAGGGGTGGGTGGGGGCTAAATACATCTGTACCCGCACCTGCTGCACACCAATCTACACGCATGCAATCAAACACATTCATACCCTGTAGCCGCACTGGCATGCACCCCAATGCGCGTACAGCATGTAGAACCAGAAACTCGTATAGGGATGCTCGTATAAGCTGTCTTCTTCCGGTTTACGAAATAATAACGCATCAGACGTCAGTTTTATATCCCACAAATGACGCATTTATGTAGTTATGTCAAATTATATCGTCATCTAAAACATCACAATTGTGTAAATGGACTGTGTTAACACTTTCCCATCACTTATACCCTTATACTCTTACACACGCTAATGAGATAAATTGTCTCAATAGACTGGATTAGTGTCTGTTATAGGGCTATATTGTGGGAGCATATGTATAATACACACACACTTACTAAATGTCACTTCACCCCGCATGGTGATGTAGATTTACATTCATTTGTGTTATGACCTTTTTGTCAGTTGAGCCTCGTAATACCGACCGGGGCCAAATTCGTCCAGTCCCCGCTTCCTAAACCTTTGACATCGATGTTTCATTACAAGACATATTGGGTAACTGATGCTGCCTACTGAATCAAGCCTGTAAGTAATCTGTAAACAAAAACAGGCACATCTTTTCGAAGCTCTCTAACCATGGCAGATCTGGTAACTTTCCTCAAAGAACATCTGTTTCCTGCTAGAACTAATGGAGTGTAGGGGGTGGTGTGGAGTGGGGATGGGTGGGGCGGGGGGGGGGGGAGGGGCGGGCTGTCATAGCACTTCTCTGAGGTGACACTCTCTACTTCCATCTATGACTGTCATATGTGGAAATAACTGTCTTTATCGGTCACATTTTCAAATGTCCTTTCGCTCAAGCTGGCCAAGGCTTTGGTTGTATATTCTGTTTAATAATTCTACCATGAAACTTATAGTGGGTCGGATATATGCCAAAAACACAATGCCAGTGTACTGCTGGCAGAAAGCATGAAGTTTGGTATATAGGTTTTGTGTATGCTGAATCCAAAAATAAGAGGAGATAGGGTCTAAAATGAGGTTTTCCAGCTCAAAATGGCAGATATTCAAAATGGCTGCCATGTAAACCGAGAAACAAATATGGCATAGGCAAATGCAATATATGATATTTTCAGACATCATTTTCACACATATACTGCATAAGAGCCAAATACATAGATACATATTATGTTTACTTTTACATCTATAATGCATTCTCTTGAAAATAGTGTCAGATATTGATGTTCCCAATCTTCATAACATTGTCCCACACATAAAATATAAGTGTTCTCAGTCCACGTACTATTATCCAGCACATAAAATATAAGCGTTCTAAATCCATATATCACTGTCGGGCCCATACGCCTTGTGTTCTCAAACATTTGATAAGATTAGGACACGCATTTGATGCTTCTGGAAGAGTTTTCCACATGTGAATCCAGCTGTCATCGACCTCTCTCGTTCTGCAGGTGATGGTAAAGTTGGATTGCGCACAACTGCTTGCTCTGAAACATTACCAGCTTAGAATGCAGCACGTTTTACATGTTACCTCAGGGCCCCTGAGGAGGGAGTAAGCTTCTATCCAATAGCGTTCGATTGCCATATGAACGAGCTGTATTGATAGTTATCAGCGCCGAAGTCCGATTGTAAAGCTACACAAAATACCTATACAATTCGTCCATACCACACTCAAATAGGACACATATATATAGAAAACAGTCTGTAGAAGACAGAGCCAAGATGCTGTTCAAGAGTGCCAAACTTCATGCTATATGGTTTCCTACACTGTGGATGCACAATACTGTATCGCATCCTGATACAACCAACATTTATGAACGGTAATCACCATAACCCCCTCCGTCCTATACAATAATATGCAATAATATGAGCAGGGAAAATATCGAAAATTGCTTCCATGCCTAAAGTCCAACCAAATCCCACATCCATGAAGGACACTGGCTGCAGCGATTGCCAATACAAGAACATCCGTGCCAGTCGTCTGACTTATGGTGTGTCGATATCTCGCGTGTAATGTATGCAACATTAAATGACCTGCTTCTTCATGGGTGCAATGCTGGATGGCTGATATATCGAACTCATCAGCACCATCTGTTGACAGTAGAAGCTTGTCTTCTGGGACATTAGTGGATCTGATTTCATTTGCCAAAAATCTAAATATCCCTGCATTATTTGAATTAACACGCATGAAGTTTGCCCAGTTTCCAGGAAGGTTTGTGTTGCGATGGACATCGGAAGCTAAATCCAATCGGTCAGGGGTCTAAATTTCTTTATGCGCGTATGGCATGAACACGTATTTCCAATATCTACTAAATGATTTGATTGTAATTGTGGATCTCTTTGGATCTAATCGATCCTGGTTTATTGTATTTTCGTTAGCTAACGATGGTGGCCACGTATGGTTTTCATGTTGAAAGACCGTTTCTAGATCCCCTTCTCTAGATTGACAAGATATATACATCCTGGAGGACAACTGAATGTCTGTTATCAGGATGGCTTGCACAGTCTTTTATTTTGACAATATATCTTCATCCCGACTTGAATAATGTTAAGCTATTCTTGATTATGGTGTCATAGAAAGGCGTGTGTCACCTTTCAATTCTCACATACGTATCAGAGCCCATCAGTTCGCCCTTCAGTTGTAATATTTGCACTTGGTAAAACAGCCCCCCACCCAGCCACTTCTTCAAAGCTATCTCCCATGAAGTTGAGCGTCGCCATCTCCATATGAAGCCCCAACCCCTAGTAGTACAATGTACTGTACTTGCCCTCATCGTACAATTAAGGCCATGAACACTGCACATTGTTTGCATTAGCGCGTAGTGGTTGATCAAGCGTGTCCAATTCTGCTATAGAGCTAGTGATTCTGGTGTAATAGTGACATGGTGTCGTTCGCATAGTCTGTAACTTATTTACAAATCAGGCATACGGGTCTTTATCTGGCATATCCAACCACCCCATAAGTTTAGTTAGCTTGCAACTTTGTATCATTCAGATCTGTGGCCATTGTTCGAACATTGTGGTCAACATTCAATGTCTCTACACAGTAGTATTTTTGTTCAGGTTCTATCACTATATCACAGAAGCATAATGCAGCGTCATCTGATGGACCCAAAGATGTGGTGTCCCGCAGGTTAACTTTTACAGGTGTTGACGCTTTGGACGATGTGCCATGTCCAGTTTGGCTTTTGGTTTCTGAACCCTATCGATGTGGTAAATGCTACAGGAGAGATATCATGTCTTGTGCCATTTAGCGTTATTCCTAGCAAAAGTCGTTTCAATATCAGATCCATTGCCCAATCTGGCAATGTTCATGGACAACGGAATAGACTCTTAAGTTCTTTAATATCTGGAGATTCTCCAATAAGGTTTTGTCTCATATAGATCGATAAGAAACATTGCTATTCTTCATGTGCATTGCTTTTCATCGTTGGATCTATCACTACTTCAGTACTAGTTTCTTGACATATAACACACAATGACCAATCTATGCATTGACTTGATGTTTCCAGTAATGCGAGCCTGATTAACATTTGCATCATTTTAGTGAAGCAAGAATACGACCACTATTCATTAACATCATTCGCTCCAAAGAAAATACATAGCTCAATGAACGACACATGTAATCTAATAATGTTTTATAATTAGTTACAGAAACAGTAGAAATGATGTTGAGCTTTTTTTAGCACGTCGATTATTGAAATGTGTTGTTTCTATATCCCATTCTCTTGCACATAACAACAACATTGTTTCCAAAATGCACACCAGCTGTTATATATGCATGTGAATGGAATTTATAAAAAAATTAATTGCAATGGTTTAGGCCCTAACAACGTTCATGTGCATTTATCAGTGCAGCAGATATCTGTAAACAGGCACACTTCTGCCAGAAAGCATAATATGTGACGTATTGCCCTGTGGGCTTTACTAATTTGAGAATTATGCAATATTGATCAGCTGTGAATAAATATTACACTATTTAAATGATATATCACCTATTTTGATTTTGTAATTCCATTCATATGTGACAGGTATATCAGAAATACACTTTTATCTGTATAAATGGCTGCCATTTTGAAATCCGCCATTTTAATAAGGACGCGCTAATTTTACAACTTATCTACTCTTGTTGTTGGAATCAGCATACTCAAAAACCCCAATATGCCACATTTCAAGCTTTCTGCCAGAAGTGCACTACTTTTGCACTTATCTGCCTGACTAATACAATGGTCAGCATGTGGTGTCTAATCCTTGAAGCAAGTATGGACAATTTTGTCAACATCATTCGCACGAGGCATTTTACATTCTATATTTTCGGTTAGCAAAGTACTCACCATATTTTCATAATCTGCTATAAAGGGGTTAGTCTACTTGTTTTCGAACAAGTCCTATAGTGCTGCAAGGCCATATTCACCTCTCGCTATCGTCGGCCTTTGTTGCTGCGCATATTCGATGACAGATCTGTTTACATCTGCATGTCATATCTTCGAGCTGTCGTAGGAATGAGCTTGAGAACTCATGATAGCTGCCTCATAATATCTGGCACCTGCATCTGGTTTAAATGCACCTGCATCTGGTTTAAATCGACAATAACACTGGACCTGCTGAATATTTTGAAAACGATTTGACTGAAAGTTGTTGGTGGCTTAGCCACCAACAACTTTCAATCAAATTGTCTTCAAAATATTGAGCATATCCAGAGTTAAACCTGGTGGAATACATATTCTGCAGAGATTCCGCGGGCAGACAGCTAAGCGCCTTTGTTTACATTTACTCACACGCGTGATTCGCTGTGATTTTTTTCAAACCGCTTTTTTGTACCAACCTGTACACTAGACGCACACTCTAATTAAGTCTGTATGCCTATGTATTAGGATGGTCAACAGCGCCACCCGTCATTTGAGCAAGATAAGCTAACGTGTAGCTTACATATAATTTATTGTCATACGCGTAATCATGGCTTGAATTGCACCTAAATGCGGTTTCAAGTCTCCTCCCCAGAACACAGCAAATATAGGGACCCATTTCTACCTATTCTTAGCCCTCTTCTGTCTATGTATGAGATCAATTTGCCTATGAATTGTTGCTTCATATATGTCCCATTCAAAGTACCTTCAAGATATTCAACATATTCAACAGAATGTTTAATAAATTGTTAATTTAGTAAAGAAATACAAATCACACACTTCCGCGACAGATGTCTTCAGTTTCACGACGGACTTACGTAATTTTGACCGTGACCCTAGCTAAAATGCGACGTATTTAATTAGAACGTCATATGTTTGAATGGCAGATCAGACCCGTCCATAGACCTAACCCACATCGATTGTATGGATAGGACATTTGAAAGAAACCGGTGACAGCAACAGCGCCCAGTTGAATTAGTTTCAAAATATTCAACAGTGTGTTTATTAAATAGTAAAGACATACAATTCGTGAAATAACGCTTATCCCGTCATCAATTAAGAGTTCGTGGCGAACTTACCTACGTCATTCACGACGTCATTGATTATGACGTCATCCTGCACGTCACATAGCTGATTATGATGTCATATGATTGATGGATAAACTGGAACGGTCCATTGCCATACAGGTTTTGGAGGCATTTGCCATTTCTTCGATGTGATGTTTCCGCTTATTGTGATTGTTGTCACCCTTGTACATATAGCCTACTACTCAGGTAGCCTATATGCATAGGTGAACTAAAATTGCAAAATGCCAAATTTCCGTCGGGAAGTTTCCAAGCTACTTGAAAATAAAAGATTTTATCACCAAATCTTATACTTACCATAAAACAGGTATATCTCGTCAACACTTCAGTAAAACGGACATATGAGGGCTAATCTCCATTGGGAATTAACATAGCTATTTGATGGTAATTAAAAATTACACTACATACATCTTTGATCAAGGTAGCGCCTTGTTTTTACTGTAGAACAATCGCTACAAGTGTTCACAATGCAAGATTACATTGCGGCTCTTAACTGCTGTTCTTTTTTTATTTAGATGGTATTGACGTGTTCTGTCATAATTCTCATGCTAAATGTTGGCTTCATTTTAAATTTACCTTGGACTATGACCTGATCTTTTAAGATATGTGTATTGACTTGTTATATTATTGGGGAAAATAGTATTCTGAGAAGTGCACCTGCACTTTGGGAACATCAATGAAAACAGTTATAGAAACAAAATAATTGAAGAGAGTTTTAAAATATTGAGCAATACCAAGTTGTGTGTTTATTTGTCCCGTTTCCTCAAATAGGGTTCAACAGTATTAACCTAAATGTCGACCAGCATTCTTAGGGGCGTGCGTATTTTCATCAGTAGTCTTCACCCTAAGGAAGAAACAACACAGCAACTTTAATTTCACGTTAACACCCGTATGCAATATATGTTAGTAAATAACCTTCACCATAGTTGAATAAATTTATTGCTAACAACTACCCTGGTGAGCTCCAGGTCATTAAAAAAACATCAGCATTCTGAGAGGCAGTTCTCTGTACAGGTTACTATTAACAAATGCAGCTTAAATGGATGCGAATCCCGGTTGAAATTTCGATAGCGGATGCAGCAGTATCTCTGACAATGCCCGTAGATCCTTTAGATAGCTTATTGAGACCCGCATCATGGAAATTGTTTACAGTATAGAGATTAGCAACGAAAACAGGGCAATGTCTGATGGCTGAAACGCATGTCTCACCCATACCTAGCTAAGCTCCACCCACGCTTTGTCCGTGCCGGGATCAATCTATCCATGAACTTTCAGACTCTCAATTTCCAGAAAGCTATAAGGTAAGATGTTGAACATTTTGAAACTAATTTGAGTGGGTTCCCACACAAATTAGTTTCAAAACATTCAACAGAATGTTTACTAAATAGTAAAGACATACCATTCGTACAACAATGCTTAGTCCGTCATCAATTAAGCGTTCGTGACGAACCTAGCTACGCCATTCAAGACGTAATTGATTATGACATCAGCCTATGCGCCACGTAGTTGATTATGACGTCATATGATTTATGGATACATTGGAATCCTTCATTAGTATTTGTGTGAGCGCCTCTATGGGTACCCTGTGTATGTGTGTACCAAGGGAATTGGTTGTATGTGACTATCTACCCTGATAACGCAGCTTGCTGGGCCGATGCTGGGCCGATACCGGACCGATACTGAAAGTATTGGCACGGTATCGGTCCAGCATCGGCCCAGTAAGCTGCGTTATCTTGGTAATGGAGTCTACGGTTACTGCTACAGCGTCCTACACTGATTTTAAAGTATATATCCATTCACTTACTGTTTAATTACAACAGTGTATACGTCCCAAAACCCAAATGATATGTTTGGCACATGCTGGCCTTTCAACATCAGCGGTGGGTAATCTCTTCACATTACCTTGGCGCAGAGCCAGTGCGCTGACCAGCAATATACACCAGCAGACACTTGTCCAGGCAAGTTATTTATATAGATGGCAAAGAGCAATGGACCGAATGAACTCCCTTGAGTGATTTCACTAGTAGCATCCATCTAGCCTGCATGCTCACCATTTATGCTTACATGTTGAGCACGGCCACTATGACTATTACGGCCTGAAAGACTAATTAATCCGTCACGGGATTGGATCTATTATTCTATGTGCCTTCATTTTATCCATACACCTTCTGTATGGTACCGCATCAAAGGCATTTTTTAAGTCGAAATATCACTGAATGGCCATCATCAGTCGCTTTTGTCAACTTGCCGAGGACATTAAGAGGATGCAATGTTGTTGATCTTCCACTAATAAATCTAAACCTTTTTTTTACTAAAGAACTTATTCTCAGTCATGTAGCACATGATTGTGGTCCTTAACTATGCCCACCATTACACTGCATAGAATGCTGGTTAGAATTACTTGCCTATAGTTCTCAATTTCCCAGTCTGTTTCCTGTCCTATTTCTGCCATATTCTCCCATATTACAGAGATCTTAGCTTTTCCCATTCTTCGGGAAATGACTTAGATCTCAATATATTTTGAGTAGCAAATAGTTCCGCCAGTTCTGAGAACTCTTGGATGGAAACTATCTGGCCCTGGAGATTTACTGATGTTTAGTTTCTTTAGGGCTTTTTTTTATACAGTCTTCACCACGTACCTCTGCTTTCTCTCTGTCGTTTGTAGGCTAGTTAGTTGTGACTCATTATTTGAAGGGGCTATGTACATGTCTGATACGCGGTCCTTTGTATTACATACATTCGATTTAATCTACTTTCAGTTTCAGATCGCTTTCGGGTTACTCTTGGAGAGTGTCGCTAGATTCTCTTCAAATGTTTTCCACATTTTCGTTGTCATCGTTCGCACTTTGTTTCTGAACATGCAGTATTCTTTATATTTCTCTCCATCCTTTGTTTCCGTTTATCGTTTCCACATTGTGTGTGTTCTAGATCTCCTTATTACCCAAAGTACACAGAATATGCGTGACAACTCTTTCCGTTCTCCTACAGCAACATGCTGTCTTTATTTGGCTTAGTAAATGTAGATAGCCCATTCCAAGAAACTTATCAAGGATGCCTGATTTTAAGCCCCTCCCTCGATCACTCACTCAAACCACCCCGCCCCACCCCACCCCCACCCCAACCCCCACCCCTCCCCATACTTTTTCATACCTCACATCTCTCCCTTCGTTTCTCTCGTTTTTGCCGGCCAATTCATAATAACAATTTAATCTCTTAATTTCCTCTACACTATCTGTTGATTCTAGGACAGTAGAGATGGGGTAAGCTGGGGATGGATTCTCACACCTTTTATGTAGTTGCTGTGTCAGATTTGCAAATCCGTCCCCAGCTATCCACTGTTTTGATTGGATGTTAGATGTAGAGGCTGTCCATTAGTTCCTCCCCCTCATGAAATCACGTGCCTCTTGTCATCCAATGAGGTGAGCTTAATGGTAATTAGCGCAGTGATTGACAAGGGTTAATGAGGGTAACTAAGGATAACTGACAGGCTATATGTCTGGACATGTCTTTTCCTGACTCTGCGAACTCGCTCAAGCAAGAAGACCCGCCCCATCCACCCCACCCCACCCCTCATTAAGTCACTTGCCTCCTGGCATTCGCCGAGTCAAGCTTAAGGGTAATTAGGGTAGGTGTAGCACAGATCAACCAGATGGGTACCGGCTGTCCCAGCTGAGCTGGGTATGGAATAGCTGTTCTGGATTTGCTCCAAGCGTATATCAGCCCTATGAGAGAGGTTTTCATTAAAATGGCTAAGTCCATTAAAATGCGTGGTGTGCATGTGCGTGCATCAGAGCTTCCCTGACAACACATCTTGGAATTGGAAGCGAGTGCATGCTTATAGTGTACCGAGTCGGTACTTGTAAATATATTAAACTATATCGTCCTCGGTATTCTTGGTACCGATCAGGACCGGAATAAGATGAGGATCACAGAACTTTTTACTATTTTAAAAGAAATGGCTGGGGTATCCACGAAAATCCCGATAAATTATTTTAAAAATATTTCTCTGGACGTTGTAATCGCGTGTGTGCATAAATAGATAAAGAATGTGCTGTGCACGTGATAGCCACGTCACCACTACTAGCTGCACACTGATTGACTACTGCTCGGCCACCGATCGGCTGAGGCACCTACCTCTGACGTCACAAGTAGTATAAAAGTGGAGAAAATTAGAGAATCAGGAGCATCACCAGCATGGAAGCCGGCCCGCGCAGGACTGCTGGACCCTTGGGATCGACGTGTGCAACTGCTAACCGACGGTGATTCCCGCATCATCCGGTGCCATTCGGATTTCAGTTCCTCTGCAGTGGATAGGCGTCCTCAGCTTCCGCGAGTTTTTGATACCCCCGAACGGCCATCTGGGGGTAAAATAACTTAAATTAATAACCCCCACATCCGAACTTTTCTATGGGAGCCTTTCCGCGGAAGGCCCATATGTAATTCTACGGAATGAAGAGCCAATGGTGATTATTGGTGGATGACTCGCCGGATCTGCCGACCACGCTGAAAAGTTGACTTCAACTTCCGCATTGCATGCCATGTGTGAATTAATTAACTTTTTGACCACAGTCTGGCGGGACTTGTCTGGGTGCGCCGCAAGAGCTATGCGACGTACCCCGCACCATGTGCCAGTTATTGTACATGCATAATAATATATATGAGCGCTCTCTGTTAATGGGTAACTTCAAACTTTCATACTACCATCACCGGACGGAAAACTTTACAATTACTGTTAAAATTATGTAGCAGCTAAGAGACCATCTAATGGACATTTCCTGAACTGTTCTGTTTCACTGTCCTGAGAGTGTGCCATATCCGATCTGCCTGGAGAAGCCAGCTTGTGGGGACCTGCCTGCGGATACCTGCCTGCGGACATCTTCCTGCAAAAATCTTTCCAGCCTTAGAGATCGTGCCATCTCGCGCTATTTATATGTTAGTGCCTCAATTTCAGTAGCTCTTGAACTTGTTCCATACCGATGACCAATAGGTAATCAAGTATCTATACTATTGAATATTTAATTATTTCCATATATTGGTACTGATGACTAATAGTTACCGTACCGGTCCTAGGACCACATTTTTATAATTTGTGTTTCATACTGTGAATATTATCCTTGTTTACTGTGGGTGCTTTCAACTAGCCACACCATAAGGTCTAGTGACCTGTGATCTTTTATAATTATCATATTCATTATCATCATATCCATTAGATTGTGTATTGGTTAGTTGTGTATATGGCAGATAGCCATCTAGTTAATATGTTTTGTTTATTTATGAAAACTCTAGACTGCAGTATGCTAGGAAATACTATACAGCAACATATATATCCGCATCACTATATCCCCGCCAGCTTCAGCACCGGCAAGGTTGTGTAAAATTGGCCAGTTACCTCTAGGGCTTCGTGTATATATATATATATATATATATATATATATATATATATATATATATATATACATATATATATATATATATATATATATATATATATATATATATATATATATATATATATATATATATATATATATATATATATATATATATATATTGAGTTATTGTCTCTTTCCACGGTCCATCAGCCGCAAGGCTTATTAATTGTCTGGATTTCCTATCGACACGTTGACAGGATCCGACCCTGGGAAACTATCGGAGGTTTCCAAGTGGTGACAGTTAAAGTGTTGATCTATATACACCTCCCCAGTATCTTCGGATACTTGTTAGTTAGATACCCCCGCCAAAGTAGGAAGCACTGCGAAATAATAATTATTAATTAAAACGTTGTAATACCAGCCAACAGTGCATCTCTGGGCATTATGGAATGTAACCCTAACGACAGGTCAATGTTAATTCCATATCATGCGGTGATGGACAACATGTGGATCTCCATCCAATTCGTTGTAGTGTCTGGGTGAGGTCTTAGAACCCATCACGCCCTCATGGAAAGGACGCTAGAGGTGGATATCCGTCTCCCCATCCCCAGCATAAATGACATGGCGCTTTCTAATCTTGCTTATGTGAACTCTGAAACTTGTCCTAGTAATATACAGATGATAAAAACATAGATGTGAATAAGCGAAAAATATAAAAACGAAATATATGTAGAACAATAATTTAATTAAAATATAAAATTTACAAATGCTTTTGAGCAGGATCCAACAACCCGTAAAGTTAAGAGATGGACAAAGAGAATGATGCGGCTGAGTTAGTATGCACAACTGATTTTAGAGCTATTATTTAAATAAATTTGAAAACGATCTAAGTGATACTGAACCCCTAACAGGTTTGGTGTAAAGATAGGGCAGGGATTTGTACAGAGGTAGGGTTTGGATATATTAACTTTCTGAATATAAAATAATCTACTCGCATCATACCTTTCCCCTACCCAACCTCCAGCCCCTATCCCTATAACCATTTATCGCCCTCCACACACGCACACTCGTGCACGCGCACATGCACGCAATGCAACACACACACACACACACACACACACATGCACGCACGCACATGCTCACGCACATGCTCACGCACATGCTCACGCACGCACGCACGCACGCACGCACGCACGCACGCACGCACGCACGCACGCACGCACGCACGCACGCACGCACGCACGCACGCACGCACGCACGCACGCACGCACGCACGCACGCACGCACGCACGCACGCACGCACGCACGCACGCACGCACGCACGCACGCACGCACACATACTAACTGATAATAATAAAGTAGAAGGTTACTTACTCCCCCTCGATGAATGGTATGCTAGTAATCCTCTACATTACAGGTTAGCGTATTATACAGCGTACAAATGCAACAGCTCAACCAACCCTGACCATTTCCCCAACCCCCACCCGGCACATTTTCCCCATTCGCTCACGTTCAAACCCACATACACCCCAGGTTATGCTCGACACCCCTGACCTACCCTGATACAAAAGCACCTCTCAACTTTCCCAGCCCCACCCCAGATCCTAGGGATACCCAGAAAGCTGTACGGTTTAGTATGATAGTTGTTAAAAATATACATTTAAGTAAATCCAAAACTGTTCTCAGTATCCTTACTCAAAGGTCTATGATCTTTATTTCTAATGATAGTATTAGGATACTGAGTGAACATTTCCAGATTATGATCGCTGACCATGGCTAACAGAGTATCAAATCCCATCCCCTTATTCCTGCAAATTAAAGTTAAGCCCTTAATTTTGCAGGCATTCTTGATATCCTCCATCTGCCCATCTAGCTGTCTGTACGTGTAACTCTTCAGGACAGTACTGACAAACTCTGTTATTTCCCTGTGGGAAGGAACTTCGTCTGTGAAATAACTGTGTCTGTCATGGTAAACAGGGATTAGGCAAGGTTTATCACGTTTTTGAACGTACACGATAGAATCTGTATTGTGATAAATGCAGCTCGAGCCTACGCCTACTAGATTTCATAGCAAATGAACCCTGGCATGACTCGTGACAAACACAACAATCACAACATTGGTGCGATTAATGCCGGCACAAATTGGTTCAACTCATGATAGCGCATTAAGAGAGTGCTGCCATTGCACACAGGGATATCTTTGACAGAAATCATTCTATCCATCAGCAACTTCAACATGGTGCTATACGAATCGCTGTATTCGTGCTTAGGGTAGGAATTGAGGGCGAAATAACCCCACAAACAATTCAGCACACGTTTGGTCAGGGTTCTAATGCCCTTATTTTGAATAATCAAAGATGTATCTAATTTAATCCCTTCATGTTCAAAATATTCCAGAACACATCTTTCTGAGCATCTGTGACCGTATCCTCAGGATACCCCAATGATTCTTGTTTAATTTTCAAAAAGTTATCGATGTATCCCTTGAAAAGCATATCAGTATGTTCATCGTAGTGCCATAGCTTGATAAACTCTAAGATACAGTACCCGCTACATACCACCTCCATCAAATCCACAGACAACCATATACTGTGTAGAGCTATCGCTATGAGTACATTCAGTACTCTGCAAATTGTGAGCTCATTTACTACACAATTGAAAGAACAAATGCTAGTTACATCTGTAAGGGAGGACAGGAAAGAATAAATTTTTAGGAGGCAAACAGATACAATTTATCAGGCCGAAGTAAGACCCTAACTCCTCTACCAGTTTAAAATCTCTAACAATTACTTCCAGTTCGCCTAGAGGGTGCTCATGGGTCTTACAAATGCAAGGATATAGTGAAGTGATATCCATGTATGCTATATACTCATCTGCCGTGGCCTGGTGATGCAAACATGGCATTGGTATGGCCACCGTATAGGCATTGTGCACGATAAGCGGTTCATGATACGTTCTGGTGTTCAGAAAAGCGTTAAGCTAGGTCGTTAAGCTTTTGGGGCTTAAAATCACAACCACACATTTCGACTACCTTCAAACCCATACGTCTAAGCTCACTAGATTCAGAAAATAGCTTCTGATGCACTTCTTCTAAAGTTAAATCAGGTTAAAAAAATTACTTGGTAGTCAAATGCTTACTAGGCAGACATTTCGGACATGCATGTACGTAACAGTCGTAGTACTCAAAGTACGGGCAGTACATCTAGCAATCGGTTAAACACTTTGGGTTTGCCACAACTTACAGCGTGTTTAATGAACACGTTCTTAGATTGGGCCAGGTAATTTAGCCACTTACATGCTTTTATGGAGTAACGTTTCTTGTTACATAGCGTACCCCATAACAGGCGGAGCTACTAGCTTATGATCATTTAAGTAGTTAGCCCTAAACGCCTTATTACATAATGATGCTAACATCATAGATGACATGAAAGGCGGTTTCCAGGTTTCATGGATGAACATTTCGTGAAATTTACTGTAAGCCATTCGTAGAATATCTACATCAGACCTGCAGTAAAGTTTCCTGGCATCCCTAAAATTGAAAACAGTGTCTTTAACCATGTCATACTACGGGTCAAATTCCTTATGCGCTTACACGGACATACTGTCAGCACAGTAAGTGTCAATTGCTGGGTACACTCCTACATAATCAAAGTATATGTTACTGACTAGAAGATATGGAAAAAATCCTTTCAAGCTAGCTGGATTGAATATCACGGGTAGTCAACGTAGTTGAAATGGAAGAAACACTACACTGTCCTTAAAATGAATGTCACCAACATTCAAATACACCACTTTATTACCATTCATTATTGCATTGGTCGGTTTAAGATCTGTGTTTCTAAAGAACCACTCCATCACTAGATGCAAGTACAAAATATGGCGGTTATGAGCTATAGCGATGCAGTCACGAAAACGTAGAACATTAGCCTTACGCTTACCCTCAGGCTCAGATTTCGTAGCTAATAACTATTGGTTGAAAGCAGTTAGAGCAATGTATGATTACTGTATTCTGCGGCTGTAGTAGTAGAAACATCCTACAGCTGCAATCAGTCCTTCTTCGCTTTTGCCCAATGTGTCTTGTCCTCAGCCAAAATCCTCAGCTTCCTCAGGTCCATTCTTGACTTGAGTATACCGAGTCCTGCTTTCTTGAGGTCACCTCATAGCACGCTTAGAAGATTTATGCAATAACGTCCTCTCCTGACTTTGTATTTGCTGGCTCCGAGTAGGGAGAATTCCAAGGCTCTCTGTGCTGGTGTCTCCTCTGGCATCCTTAGCACATGGCTAAACATGGACCATCCTTGCTGGCCGACTTTTACAGACAGTGGCGACGTATTACACAACTTGTATAGTGCATCGTTGGAGATTATGCTGTCTGGCCATCGGTGTGCCCAGTGATGGTGCATACGTGTTTGCGGTGGCAGGCATCGAGTTTGTCTAGAGCTGCCTTTGGAACTGCCAGCTGTTACAGTTATACAGCATCAAGGATACCCAGGTTGCATTGTATAAACATTGCCTCTTTATCAACGGCATCTTTGATCTACGAATCCATAGCTTTCAGAAGGACTGGAAAGCTATGTTCCCCATGACGCAGCATGCAGAAAGGTCAGCAGTACTGCAAAGCAGTGAGCTCAGGATTTTACTTTTCCTTCATGGTTCGCCGCCATGAAGTGGGTCATCATTTTCTATAGTTTTTATGCTTTGTCGATAGGTATATGTGGGTGAACTCTGTTTTGGATTCATTCATAAAGAGAGTCTCAATTTTTAGTTTGCTTGTAGCTATTGGGAGAAGTTCATCAAGGGGTTTCTTTTCCTCGTCTATGAAGTCCACATCGTCGGCATATTCCATCTCTAGCGGCATGCCCAGTATTGACACTGGGGTGGGGTGGTGGGGGGGGGGGTTGGTCTTGTGGAACTTTCCCTTACAAGTTTCAATGTGGCAGCAAGGTAGCAGGTGAAAAGCACTGGAGATAGACCATCTCCCTGTTGATGCCTCCAACTCTACAGACTTCACTGACTTGACTCGTACTCTCAGCTTGGTGTCTGCAAGTAGTAGTCTCACTATGTCGTAGTTCATCTTCGTTGCAGCTGGCCTGGAGGAGTACATCTAGGATCTTTGGGCGTGTAATTGTGTCGAACGCTCGTGACATGGCAATGCCCATTTTGTGGATGTCCCAGTGTTTGGACATGACTACTGATACAAGCATGCATTGAGCCCATACAATGTCTGTGCAGCTGTGTCCACGTTTGAAGCCACTTTGACATTATCCAGTGAAGTAATCGATCTTGTCTCGGATGCGGCATAGAGTAAAATTGGATAGAATTTTCTATATGCTGTTGAGGAGTGCAATGGGCCGCAGATTGGCTGGGGCCCAGGTGGCTTCTTGGGCTTGGGTAGTGCGATAAGGGTGCCTTGGCCTACAGCATCGATGGGAACGTGGTGCAAAAAAGCTGAATTGACTAGGTGCGTGATCGGTTTTGAGATAATGTCACTTGCTTATTTGAATTGTTCATTGCTCATGCCATCAGGTCCAGATGCGGTTAGAGCATTAGAACATTCATCGCAATCCCCGCAATACTCGTCATGAGGTTTGTTAATGCATAATGAGCAAGCTATCAGAGCTACAACATAAATAAACTCGTAATGCTTTGTCACTTGATTTGTTCAAAATCATAAAAGATGAGAGTTTGATGGATAGACGATAAGTCCTTATCTATGCTTTAGGGCTGTGTGCCTTACGCTTCATGGCTAAGCTCATGTGTTCTTCATTATAACTCTGCATATAACAAATGTGGTCCCATAAATCAACTTCAGTCTTGCAACTAGGACATTTCCCCTGCCCGCAATGATGCTTAGAGCAAGAATCAATGTCTAGAAGTTTGCCACAGTCCCCGCAAGACTTACCGGTAGCAAACATTCCAGAGTTGATGGGAGTGTTGTAGCAACCCTGCCTCTTAACCCATCTGCTACAAGCTTCACAATAGCCATTAGTGATCTGCTTGCAGGGCGGAAACGTTTGACATTAATGATAGCGTTTTATGCAAGAGTGTTGATCACGGTCGTAATAATCGCAGTAATAACTGCAACCTTTCAAGGCCTTAATGCTGGTTACATATGTGTAATGATCATTATACAGATATAGAGGAAGAATTTGAACGCAATTATCAGCACCGCTGTATACGCAGCATTTATTCTCGGCCATGCTGTACAATCTTAGAGAAATACCTGAGCGGTGTCAAATGTCTTGGAGTGTATTCCAATCATTTGGCCCGCAAGCTAAGTCAGTAGACACAGCTTAGCTGAGTGTGTAGTTCTTGAGCTTTGATCCATTGATGCCGATTATCACCTAAGCCACCCGTAGCTAGGGGTGTAGTGTGGTTTCTACTCCACGTACGCTCAACCTTCGATGCTGATGATAACATAACCCGATCGCTATTCATTGGGCCATACATATTATCCAGATTCCTAAAAGTGATACAGTCTTTTCTCAATGTGGCTTCGACCTCTAACTCATCGAGATGTAATTTGGCAAGATTATTATTCCACCCCGATTCGCTAGGCATTTCTATGTGAAATATTTCCATAGAAATGTCGCCATTGAGTCATACGTCTCTTTGAGATTGACTCACTTCAGAAATTGTGTTCGTTATTTCTGTAGCTGTCATGGTTCGAGTTGGCTAGGGTGGGATGGGGGTTTAGAGCGGGGTGATTTATCGTGACCCTGATGTAATGTTGAGGTGATGGGTTTACACTAGCATAAAAGCTCTATAATACTCTTTCGAAAATAGAGTGTACGTGCTCCGAAACTTCAACCAAATTCTCGGTTATAATTGTGTCCGGATTAAAGCTGACAGTGTAAGAATTTTCTGTAATTTTAAAATGCCTGTACTGAAAGGTGCACGTGAGAGTTATATCGTATATATCATCGATGCCAGTCATGTCTGGACTAGGGTCACCCATTACAACGTCATCGGAATGTCTGTCATGCCCCTCACCCCCAACATTCCCACCCTCTACAGCGCTAACCACTCCCTGGTCATATTAGCGTCCATATCCGTATTATGATTATTTTCAAATAAATGAACTCTCCAGGCTTGAGAAGATTTAATTTTGCAATTCTTGTAATTATTTTTATTAGATTTCTTAACGGGTGTATAGGGTGCGCTAACACAGTTACTAGAGGGATGGTGGGGTTCGGTACCTAACGAGGGGTGGGTTGGTAGCTGCAGGGTGGGGCGGGTTCGAGTTGGCTAGGGTGGGATGGGGGTTAGTAGCTGCTGGGGGCGGGCTGGACGCATTAGCGTTGCAGGAGATCGGTGACTCGACTGGTCTCCAAAATCTTACAGGAGTATTTGAACGTTTAGAGCTTGGCCTGGAATTTAGCAGTTGATGGGGTTGTGCGGGTGTAATGGAGGCGATAACCAGTTGATAATGGTGAACTGTGGTTAAGAGTTCAATATCGCTTAGAACGTGCATTAAAATATCTATATTACATCGCAATGCATCGTCTTCAGAATTAGAACACCCATGAAGATCTTGGGAGATATGTTGCTCTTCAAAGCTATGAAAATTTAAAATATCTCCTAAGATTTCCACATATGTTATAGTATTTAAATCAGTTTCGTGCAACAGCTCACCCGAATCCTTCGCTACGTCATCATTTAACTTCGAAGACTCTGGACCCTGCACAGACTCAATATTCCTTGAGGGAGCTAAAGCTGCTCCAGGGTTCAATTCCCCTGAAGCCTGTATCAATGTCGTCGTCGTCATAACCGTCGCGGTAGCCGCCGTCGGTGGTGGCGATGATGGAGCCGATGTTGCTCCACTCGCCATCACCAACCACATAAATTGACAACAAGTTCGCGATACTGCAAAACAAAAATGGATAAAACAGATTAAATTTTATATTTCCATAAAGGTTTTATTTTAAATTCTTTTTCCATGTGCATAATCCTACCCTACCCAGTAAATGTTAAATTTCTAGACAAGTTTATTCACGGTCATAATCCTACCCAACCAAACAACCCATACACCTCCCCACCCCAGAAACCCTATCAAACCCACCCTACCCAAATCCCTACACCTGCAGCACCCTGCCACCACACACACAACCCCAACCATAACACCCGCCCCAATACAAGCAACCCGACTCACCTAACCCGCAACAACCAGCAATACCCCACACTGGACACCCCCACCCACCCATCCCCCAAACCCTTGTACATTCGGCAACCCCAATGCCCAAACGCCCACATCCACCAGGCCCAACCACCCAGACCCAAACCCAGACCAAACAAAACAAAAAGTCTATACTCACTTACATTCGGATTGACCCATAAACATTTCTACGTGGTCATAGTACTCCGAGTAATTGGAAGATGTCATCTCCATTCACATGGTTTCTCGAAGGTTAGTTAATGCTTGTAGCATGCGGTTCGGAAGATCATCTGGGCAGATGTCATGAGAGTTTAATATACCCTCCAGTAGGGTTAATGGAGGCACCATAAACTCTCGTTCGATGGTTAGTGCTTGGCTAATGCTGGAGGAATCGATCTTGTGATGGTTGACCGCATCTAATACATCCTCCATAATAGCCTCCATAATAGCCAACAGGGTGCTCTATCGATCAGGGGTGCTGGATATCCCCCCGAGTGCTACTGTCTCGACATCTGCCAGGTCGTCAATGTCAACATTGTTGCGCGCATGCTACGATAACGATGATTCATTTGATTTAGAACTTTTTCTAAAAAAATAAGCACTACATAAATATCTCGCTGAATTGTCACTACATAATCCTATTTAAGAATCTTAGAGACGTATCCAGTATAACTACATTGGCTCGTCAAATGTATCCTAGACGTAGCTCGACATTGCTGTATTCATATATCGATGCCACTATGCATGTTCATGGTTATTTACTCATCGACCTCTGTCAGACAACACCTTGAAGATTTCTGATGTCTGTGGTCACCTACGACTTCGGTAAGGCCTGTATGTGTGGTTGCTGCGACAACCGGTCTTACCGACGACGAAAGTGATCGATACGGGCTCGCCTCGTGTGTAGGTAGAATTCACGATATTTGTATTCGTATCTAGGCCTGATCTGACTATGCTATTCTGAAGATGATGGTACGCTACGGTGATCTTCCGTAGATAACAGAGTAACTTTATCAAAGACACAAACTCTTGCCTTGTAGCAAAATCACAAGGTGATACTTTTATTTACTGTGTTTTAACTGTATAATATTTTCAACAAAAAGTAACTTTTACTGTTACTACTGTAGTTACAATAAACTTATCAATTTGACTCGAAGCTTTACCAGGTATCGTACTTCGTTTCACTAAGTTCTACTTTACAACGCTAATCTTTTCCTAAGAACTTTCAACGTTAGAGACCAGACCGAACTCTGACTGAAAGTTAAAGTCCCGCTTATATACAATCTTAGTTTTTTATATCTTGTTGTTCTCTAAAATTCCAGCTGCCTTTTATGACAGAATGACTTTATTGTTTGACGACAAGTCTCGATTTGTGTATCTACGCCTATGAATCTGTCCGAATGACGAATGGTCGGTTTGATACCAAGTATCGATTTATGTACCCAACATCCATGAATCTGTCAGAATGACGAATGATGGGTTTGATGACAAGTTTTGATTTGTGTACCCAACATCCATGAATCTGTCAGAGTGACGAATGATGGGTTTGATGACAAGTTTCGATTTGTGTACCTAACATCTATGAATCTGTCAGAATGACGAATGACCGGTAAACAAGTTACCATTCTTCTTAGTCTTGAGCGATTACTCTTCGGCTACTGCTTATGAATCTGTCCAAATGACGAATGATCGGTAAACAAGTTACCATTCTCCTTATCCTGATTGTTTACTTCTCGGTTCATTTTCTCAAGCTTTCGTGAGAATATAGATCGCCATTGTAACTAACTGCTTCCGTATGTCATATTTCATCTGATTCCGGCTAGACGCTAATCATCTTGCCAATTTTGACAATGTACGTACACTCCCTGACAGTGCATACATGTCCAACGCTGATAATGTATACATTCTCTGATAATGTACGCATTCCTCTTACAAGGACGCTATAAACGGTACCAGTTATTCAGTGCTGATAATATATATCCAAATAATAAGATGCTGGTAATATATCTAAGTATAGATGATGATCATTGCTAGTAACCGCTGATCGGTACACCTTAATATACATGGTGACCTAGTCTATAATTTTACTCGGGACTTACTCATACATATAAGATGTCCAGCGGGGTCATGACTTCCCACAAGACAATCCCATATCTACAACCTGAACACCTGAGATTACACACCAATATTTTACCTGAGGAAGTTTGCATAGTGATTCTTCAGATAATAATAACAGCGATGGAATGCCTTCAGAAAATGGTGTTGGTGCCGCATAATATGATAGACGGTATAAACATGACATCTAAGATTAATATTCTAAATAGCGATCAAAACCTTAGATCGGCTGTGAATTTAGATCACACATTCTAAATTGTAGCGACTTGACGGCTAGAGAATAGTCAAAATTGTATTCTCAGATGCTTGAAAAGCTTAGACTGTAGATAGATCAGTCTAAGCCATCCGGTTCAGCTGTTAAGTCGTCAGATGATTCGCAGCATTCATGGAATCTCCAGACATGATCACCTCATGGCTTAAATTTGGATAATGCTAGAATTAAAGAGCTAGTTCAATTGTTGAGCCCTAGATTAAGAAATGAAGGCAAGAGATTAACCAAAATCTTAAATCATAGGGCATCCCACTTATCATTAGACAACTCTAATCGCATCACCATAGACAGTGTAGCCTGTCTCAATAGTAATCTTGTAGATTTAATAGCCTTAACCATGATGCAGAATCCTTATGCAAATTCTAAGGATTTTTTAGAAGTTAAATTACCGACAGCCTTCACTAGATTCATAATACAGAGGAAAGCGTTGAACAACCGCCGAGTCTTCAGCAAAAAAACGAACAAACGAAGTCGAGCCTAAAGGTTTATAATCTAGAAATACCTCTCTACATCCAACCCATAGATATACCCAAAGGCTTCTATTCCATTAAGCTTCTAATATAGTTTTTAAATAAGCAGATTAATAGCCACAAGTGTTATAAGAATGCCATTAGATTCAACTATTTCACGGATCGAATCAACCTTGTAACATTAACCGCTACACGAATGTTCGCTATTGAATTTGGCGACTACATAGGTAAATTCTTAGGCTATCACGAGCATTTCATTAGCGACCCGACCCCCACAAGCGCAGTTCTATCAATGTGTAAAAGAAATAAGATTATATTAACTACGGCTTACATATATTGCAATATTGTAAGCCCGTTCTTAAGAGTTATGACATTATCTAGCAGTCATGGCGGTGAAGATATTTGTCAATGGACATTTCCTGGCATTCAATATAGAACCGTATCTAAGAATTACATCGACACGATAGGCGTGGTTATAAGCGATAGGACTGGATAGAACATACCATTTGAAGACAGCGTATCACCGAGCTCACATTGTTTACATTTTAGACCTAAGGTCTAAGAATAGACACGTAATCACTAGCTGTATCTAAACATTTCAACAGTAAAAACAAAAGCAGAAAAATGACTCATACGTGTAAACCGAATTCAGTCATGTTGAGAGCTTATTATGCTAATCAAGTGCATGGCCGCTTACCCGTATTTGTAGTCAAAATGGTCACGTGTTAGGAAATATTATAGGTTTGCTGTTCAGAGCAGCCATGCCATTAGCTAAAAGCGTAGGAAAATGGTTGGGTAAGCACACCCTGTCCGTAGACTTAGGCGTGGCTGAAGATGTTTTAGCCAGTAAAAAATTGAAAACATCAGTGTGAAATAGGGCTTTGAATGTCGGTAGAGCGATCATATCGAAAGCCATAGCGTTAGTGCGTAACAATATCTCGGGAGCTAATTCACACCTTAGGAGCAAAAATACTAAGAGTGGTCAACGATCCGCTAACCGGCGCAGAAGTCATTCGAAGCATAACCGTAGAGGTATAAACATCAGAAACTCTAAACAAGTTGATATATTTAGTTACCTAATAAGATGGCGGCTTGTCACTGCACCAAAAGCGAATTAGATTTGTTCACTGTGAAACCTGTAATGTCTCCGATGGACCAAGCATGCTGGAAAAGCTATCAATCCGTTACGAGCTTGACTAACTCTGGGGGAAGTCTGGAGTTTTTCGTCTCTGGAAGTGGGGACGATTACATAGATTTAGCTCAAAGTTACATTTATCTTAAGGCTAGCATTGTACAGGTTGTCGCCAGTGCAGAAACTACTTTAACAGCGAACAGCGATGTTGCACCTGTTAGCCTATGGGCCGGCTCTATGTTTTCTCAAGTAGATGTATTTTTAAATGGAAAGCATGTCTCTGACGCTAACGACACATACGGTTTTCACAGTTATTTTGAATGCTTAATTAATTATTTAGCTCAAAGTTACATTTATCTTAAGGCTAGTATTGTACAGGTTGTCGCCAGTGCAGAAACTACTTTAACAGCGAACAGTGATGTTGCACCTGTTAGCCTATGGGCCGGCTCTATGTTTTCTCAAGTAGATGTATTTTTAAATGGAAAGCATGTCTCTGACGCTAACGACACATACGGTTTTCACAGTTATTTTGAATGCTTAATTAATTATTTGACAGAGCATAAGATCGAGTCAATTAATGGCTGCATTATGGTTTAAAAATATGGCGGGACATATGGATAATAAGACTGTTAATGATGTAGGGTAAGCTTAACGTTGCCCTAAGCAACCCTGTGGAAATGATCGGTAGAATTCATTCCGACATTTTTCTTCAGGAAAAATATTTAATCAACGGAGTTTCCTTAAAGCTACCTGATTTTAACCCTATTCATGGTGATACACACGCTTACAAATTACGTCTGCACGAAGCTATATTAAATTTAAGTATGGTTAAACCTATTCCAGAGGTAATTAACGCTCATACGTCGACATTACTAAAGTTCCCCATGACATACCCTATTAAACAAGTTATCATCAAATCATTCACCATTCCTGCAGGGACTAGTAGTGTGTATAGGGGCAATATAGGAACAATATTTGTTGTTATATTGACTACACTCCAGACCTCGCCAGAGTCAGGAAAAGACGAGTCCAGACATGTAGCCTGTCAATCATCCTTAATTACCCTCATTATCCCTTGTCAATCATTACGATAATGACCATTAAGCTCACCTCATTGGGTGACAGGTGTAACACGGATCGACCGGAAGGATACCGGCCATCCAGCCAGGCTGGGTACGGGCCGCCTGTCCTGGAATTGTTCCCATAACCACGTGCCCCTGGATAGAGCAATAGGTGCATATAGGCCTATACGAGAGGCATTTCGTCGTAAAAACGACTAAGTTCGCTAGAACGCGTGGTGGGCATGCGCGCACTCAGACGCTTCATTGACAATACGCGTGTCAGAAATAGAGGCGAGTGTGTACCTCTAGTGTACCGAGTAAGTACTAGTAAATCCCTTTAATCAATTTATTAATTCTTGGGACCGCTCAGACCCATAATTTGACGAGCTTTTTAAAACTGTAAACCATTTTAAAATCGGTCCAGAAATGGCCAAGTTATCGCCGATTTTCCCCGTCGAATTATGCTCAAAATATTTCTATAACATCGTAATAGCATGTATATATATATATATATATATATATGTATATATATATATATATATATATATATATATATATATATATCTATATATCTATATATATATATATATATATATATATATATATATATATATATATATATATATATATATATATATATATATATATATATATATATAGCTAGATAGATGGTGATTTGTGTACACATGACCTACTACTTCACTCTACACATCTATACATATAGTAATATATAGATAAATGTGTATACGTTTCTAGCACGCTGATTGGTTGGTACAGCAATCTATGCTTCATTCAGGTAGCCAGCTCTGACATCTCAGCGAGTATAAAAGGGGGTGAAATTCGAAGATCAAGAGCATCATCAGCATGGAAGCCGAGGGTCGGCAACTGACTAGAGGTGTGGACTAGACGAGTGGACCGGAAAACCTATGGATAAGAAAGATACAAAACATCCCCCGAGGTTCCTTGCGGCTTTCAGCTCACCCACACGTAAAACCAGTTCTCGGCCAACCTGCACTAACTAATTTTTGTACGCTCCCGGACAACCATCCGGGGCCAATAATAATCTAAAATCATGGTTCCCGTTCATGAAGACCTATAAGCGGAACTTTCTGCAGGAGGGTCTTCGGACCCGTTATGTAGATTTCTACATAATGTAGAGCAGCGATGTTTCTTGGTGGAAAACTCACCGGATCTGCTGACCATGTGAAAGTGGAGATCAAACCACCGTACTGCATGTTGTGCAGCCAACTTTGTAACTTTTCGACCGCAGCCTAGTAAACTTTGCCCAGTGCGCCTCAAGAGCTATGTGACATACTCTGCACCGTATGCTTTAATATGTACATGCATAGTGTTATTTTATATAGTAACCCTCTCTGTTAATGGGTTATGTTTAACTTTCATATTTCCGTCGCCGGACGTAGAACTTTCTTCACACCGTTTAATTACACTGACCATGCTCTATCTGTTGAGCCCGGCATGTTATCAACTAATCTTGATTATTCAGCTCGGTAGGATAGGTTAAAAGTGGTCAGGGATAATTTCTTCGTTAGGAGACATATAGTGCCTCTTTTCCGGCTGTCATGGGAATCTAGCTCTGCACACAGGCAAGGTTGTGTAAAACTGGCCAACTACCTATAGGGCATCATATTTAGCAAGTGATTGTCTCTTTCCACGATCCACTCAGCCGCAAGGCTTTTTAATTGTTTGGATATTCCACCCGCACATTGTACTGATCTGACTCTGTGAAACTATCAGGGTTTCCGAGCAGTGATGGCCAAAGTGAGGGTTTACACACATCGCCCACTGTATCTTAGGATACCTAGTAGTTAGACATCTTTGCCAACGAAGGAAAGCACTGCGAAAACATGTAGTTATTATTTATTATCATGGTAGGATACATTATTCCCACCCTGCAGTGCATATTGGGCATATGGGAACATAAACCTAATGCCAGGTCAATAGTTAAGTCCGTAGGATTGGTGACGGACGAGACGTGCATCTCCACCCAACTCGTTGCAGTGTCTGGGCAAGATCTTGGAATCTGCCATGCCCTTACGGGAAAGACACTCGCGGTGGATATTCATCTCTCTAACCCCACCGTAATGATATGTCAGTCATTAAATTTGCTTGTGTAAAATGTAGCCATCGTCCAGTGGTGTTTTATGTGGTTATGAAGCAGGGCATCTGGAATCTCACCCATTTCAGATGTGTTGTGAAGTAACATGTATGCTGCTATCCATGGAGGTAGATGCTTTCTAAGGCGACCTACGGGAAGCGGGGTGTCTGCGCCCATTGGATAGCCATGTCTAAATGATAGGTAAGAACCTCTGCCACTTGCGGCCTAACCTAGTTTCCGTTTCTAAAACCTAAATGGTAGGGTAGGAATGGCAGAAGGCCCGCATAAATAAGAGCGGCGCCTACCAATGCAGTATTTTGGAATGACATAAGGCGGGGGACTCGTGAATCCTCCGGGAGTTGCTCGCCCCATCTTCATGTAAACCAGTATGCATTACGTTAATTATATTTTTCACTAGGATGGTCTTTTTCCCTTGCATTTTTTTAAAACAAAAGAGTGGCCCTTTTTGCCAGCTCTGTTCCTCCGCTTTGGCATTGAAGGCATTTTCCTGTGACGGAGGCCCGCACGAGGAACTTGCCTCTCGCATAAGCGAGATATCCTGTGACAGAGGCCTGCGTGAGGCTATTACCTCTCGCACCAACAGGTAGCATCTAGGTGGCCAGAGCCCGTGTGAGGCATAGCTCTCTCGTAACATCAGGAATCTTTTTCATTTGTATCATGAAGGTATAGTAGCTTATATTAAGTTAACCAGTGCACATGTTGTATGGATGCCTCCCTTGCGGGGATACCTTTGCGGACTTACGAGTCCATGTGGTACCTCCGGCGACGCCATGTGCAAAGTACATTAGCTAGCTCTACTTTATGTATTATAATATATGCTCATTTACTGTCAAAAAATCTACCCTTGTTTGACAAAACTGTTATTTTCTGTTATACATATATATCATTCTCCATAGTTAAATTGATATGGAAAGACATAAAGGTGACACAACTAGTTGGGCTGACACCAGGCAGTTCAATCTTAGCGGCAATGGTAGCACGGCCCCACTGGAACAATTGAGTTCCACCGGCCTTAGGAGCCGGCCTATGTATTTCACGGAACGACGTCCTACGGGGTCCGGAACGCCGAGACTCAGAGCTAACCAGCCCCCTCATTCATCGTGCACATGCGGCGCGATGGGCAGGTACTTCGTGCCGGAACGACCCGACGATAGCCTGTGAGCTACACAGGAGACATGTGATTTAATGAGGGGGGAGGGGCTTATGGACTGCCTCTACATCTAACATCTAACATCCCATCAAAACAGTGGAGAGCTGGGGACGTATTTTCATACCTTTTTCAAAAGGCAAAAAGGAAAAAAGGAAAAAAGGAAAAAAAAATCAAAGGAAAAATGGTGATAATTATGCAAATAAAGTTGGTTGCTCTGACACAGCAACTACTTAAAAGGTGTGAAAACCCGTCCCCAGCTTACCCTGCCTCTACTTAGGAGAGGGTTATAGTTTCATCTTTGAGCTGCTTTGAAAAGAGTGATGTGATATTTTTGGACAAGCTAAGTTTTCTTCAGTTGAAGATAATCGTGCATTGGGAACTCTACCATGACTGTTTGGTTTTCTTCACGTGCCATCTGTTCGTCACTGGTCTTAGGCGTACTATCTAGAGTGGTTATCTGAATCACTATACTGCCATCCTCTGGATCTATAGGTAAAAGGGGTGTAGGACCGTACCTGGACGTGGGGGGGGGGGGAACTGAAGGATAGGTGGGCTAAAATCTAGGGGACGCTGTGGGGGATACATTATGGGAGAGACAAAGCCTGGGGGGATTCCAACCCCACCACGACCACCCTCACCCACACTCCCTGTTCCTACGCCTATGGCGAATGCTTAGTGTCTAAATAATTACATTTTATGAGATGATCTTTATAAAAACCACCGTTGGCACGTCAAGCATTTAGCAGAATTGTGTGCACAATATAAATACTAGATATGCAAGTGAATTCATGTTCTGCAAGTAGAAGGTAGGCCTAAGCTATTCTGTGGCAACCAATTACTGACGTTAATCCACTGCATGGACGTTTTCTGGGATGTTCGTGGGTTCGCGAGGGTTTCTGGCGGTGATCCTCAATTAAGATGTCTCGACTCAACTATTCTGCACCCCCACCCCACCCCCACCCCCATAACCAGACCGGATAACTGCGGTAATATAGATGCTCTCACGGGGTGGGTTGGGGGCATGTATTTCTGGAGGTGAAAATGGTACGTCACGTCGTACAATTGTTGCAATTCAGTGCAGGTCTTGTCGCCGGGCGTGGTGTGGAAGGCTACGGTTGATGCCGGGGCATAGGGTCTATGCTCGACATTTGCCCCTTGACTGGCTCTTGTTAAGGGCCCTTAGTCAGGATGTTTTGTGTTTTCAACTGAATGTGCGAGGACTTGTCTCGACGAGTTTTACATAGCTTAGGCCTATAGCAGCTAGTTTGTTTATAAATAAATTTATAATAATCTTATCTAGAAATTATTTCCAATAATCAGATTATTTATGGATGTAAAACATTTCAATATGAAAGGTCAACATAAATAATATTTTGCTAAATCATGCGCCCACATCAACCCATCCACACCCACCCACCCGACCTCGCGCACGCGCTTGTAGCCGATCTTTTAGTTTCGCCCTCACCTCACTTTCATGTGCATAATACAGTGGCAATGGGTGAAGGCTACATTAGAGAAATAGTCAATTGTAGCTAAGTACATAGAAAGTTGCTATATTAAGGTTAATATAGTAAATTTCTATGGCTAACTATACTTTGCTCGTCGAACGCGTCACTCTGTGTAGGACGTTGTGACATACAGCCGCAGTCTCATATTTTAACCCATACACGCCAGTCTGCAAGCTGTCGATTCTATCAGTAGTTCAAGCAAAGTTTAAGTTCTATTGATTATTTTGAAAACAATTCGAGGATAAAGCGCTCTTTCCAACGAGAACATTCAGTTCATTGTTTTCAAAATACTGATCAAATCGCACCGTTAGTTCATAGATTGAATAGGCCACCAGTCTACAGGTAGGCTCTGGCTACGGCGTTTTATTTACGAGGGTGATTTCGTGAAAGCTGTCTGAAGTTCTGTAAACTGACTCTTTATGAATGGGCTCGGCAGTTAGAAATATGAATGAATTAACTTGTTCATAATAAGTTATAGAATATGTCGATATGCTGGCTGCGCAATCCGGAGGTGACCCGGTGATTTTCCTTTACACATGATCTTACACCCACACCTACCTCATGCACGTACGCTCCCGGGACGCGTATATACGCACGTATGTACAAACTGCAACAACGCGTTCATGGTTTACTACTACTACTACTACTACTACTACTACTACTACTACTACTACTACTACTACTACTACTACTACTACTACTACTACCGCTACCGTTGCCGCTGCCACCGCCGCTACTACTACTACTACTACTACTACTACTACTACTACTACTACTACTACTACTACTATTGGTGTCGTAGAATTCACTGGTTCCACATCGCTCACCTGGACAATAGGCATTTCAACTAGAATGCTCTTTATCAACAAGATGGCCAGCAAACCATTTATCCGACAGTTTCGAAAATTGCAAATTTCAGATCAGAATACCAAAAAAACACATATAAAAACAATTTCGGCCTCAAATTCCATCAAATAAAAAAAATCCAATATGGCCAACAAACATGCTATATTTTTTATTGGCCCACGCCGACCATGTTTTTTGATGGATCAACTTCTCTTGAACAAACTTTAATGGCCCTGAGGCCCTAATCATATCTGCCAAATTTCGGCCCGATCCCTTCCGCGCTTCTGGAGAATAAGTAATTTTCACTACAACTAGGTCAACCAAGATGGCCATTTGACCAATCAAGTTCCCTTGCCATAAATCATATTTCATGAGGTTTGCATCAATCCCCCTAGCCGTTTCGGAGAGGATTTTTTAAGACGTTTCCTAAAATCGGCCTAAATCCAAGATGGCCGCCGGACAAATTGGCCGATCGGGTTCATTTGAACAAACTTAGATCTCTATGCCCTTTGAATGCTTCCTCCCAAATATAATTGAAATTGGCACAGTGGTTCATGAGAAGAAGTCGTTTAAAGAATTCCCCATTGCTTTACTATGGGCCCATTGCTTTACTACGGGAGCCTTTGGCGGGAAAACAAACCAAGATGGCAGCCAAAGCGTTTATCCGACAGTCTCGAAAGTGGCATATTTAAACTCGCCACACTGATAAGCATATATAAAGCAATTTTCGCCATCAAAATACATCAAATACAAAAAAGCCAGTATGACCTAGAAACGCTGAATTTTGATTGGTTGATGGCGGCCATGTTTTTTAACGAACAAACTTCCCTTGAACAAACTTGAAAGGCGCTTGGTCCCTAAGCATATTTACAAAATTTCAGCTCTATCCCATCAGCGGTTTAGTAGTTTTTGCGAAAACTAGGTTATCCAAGATGGCCGCCAAGCAAATCGGCCAATCAGGTTGCCTTGAACAAACTTGGGTCTACCTCTGCCACAGATGATGTGTTATGAGGTTTGACTCAATTCCTCCAGCGGTTTCGGAGAAGATTTTTTAAGGTGTTTCTAAAAATCAGCCCTTTTGGCCGACGGCCATCTTGGATTTTGACCGACCCGCTTCGTATTTTGAACTCGCCACACTGATAAGCATATATAAAGCAACTTTTGCCATCAAAATACATCAAATACAAAAAAGCCAATATGACCAACAAACGCTAAATTTTGATTGGTTGATGGGGGTCATGTTTTTTAACGTACAAACTTCCCTTGAACAAACTTGAATGGACCTTGGTCCCTAAGCATATTTACCAAATTTCAGACCTATCCCTTCAGCGGTTCGGGAGAAGTCATTTTCGCGAAAACTAGGTCATCCAAGATGTCCGCCAGGCAAATAGGCCAATCAGGTTGCCTTGAACAAACTTGGGTCTACCGTTGCAATAGATGTGTTATGAGTTTTGAATCAATTCCTCCAGCGGTTTCGGAGATTTTTTAGTGTTTCTAAAAATCGACTATTTTGGCCGGCGGCCATCTTGGATTTTGGCCGATCGGCTTCATTTGAACAAACTTGAATCTCTATGCCCTAGGGATGCTTCCTGCCAAATATAATTGAAATCGGCCCAGTGGTTCTTGAGAAGAACTCGTTTTAAAGGAAAAGTTGACGGACGGACGACGGACGGACACACGACGGCCGGTCGCCACGACATAAGCTCACTTGGCCTTTCAGGCTAGGTGAGCTAATAATAGCCGTCAGGAAATAACAAGCCAGACTTGATCATTGATCTTGATGCTGATATTTTATGGACATTTTTCTACAATCGTGAACCTACCACCGATAGAGGCTGGGAGACTAATTGATTCTTCACACGGGTCGAAGCGGTGACCGAGAGAATGACGAAATTTGATAAATTCTGAAATCCTCATAATAAATGTCATAATCAACGCAATCGTAGCCTATAGGCCTATGTCTAGATGTAAGGAGAGTCCTATTGAATTGCGTATGACGTATGAGATTACTTTAAATTGTTTATTTATAAACTGATTAACTTACATTGGTGCCAAAATATTGTCCTACCAATAATGATTAAAGCGGATTTAGCCAATTAGCTCTTAGAATCATCCTTAATCCGTAATATTGCATCAGTCGCAGGCGCAGAGCTGAATACTCAGTCATTAATAATCCGGTAGCCTACCCGACTATAAAGCAGATGTCTCATGGAATCGCCAGAGAATGAATGTGGAGTCGGGTATCCTTAGTCTCCGAATCGTTAATGAGAAAAAAGAGGAGTCGGGTACCGTATATATATATATATTCTGATTTGATAAAACGTGATAGGATACGTCTGATGCGACCGAAGGAGAATTACACAATTTACTATTGTAAGAGATTGACTTAACCAGATTGAACCTCGGAAAGGGATATATATCTACGAGAAGATAAACAACAAGTTACAAGCAGAGGATTTAAAATGGCTGGTGCGGTGAGTATTGTAGAGTACAATGGTGCTAGATTGCCGCTTCAACATACCGAGGATGCTGCTTCTACTCGCTAGTATAGAAGAATACCGTAAATCGTCTCTTATTTGTTGGGATTACAATTTTGTCATTACTTGTGGCTGGTCATGTTAAACTTGGATCGTAAATCTTTAATTGATTTTGATGTAATTTATTACACTTTGAGCTACTTGCCCTTGAACAAACAGCGTTAACCATTGTAATTAATTGTATTAATTAATTTAATGCTGCGCCCATTAATTGATAGATTATATGCAACCAATAGCAGCGTCGTCGTCGTCGTCGTCGTTGTTTTAAAAATCGGCATTTGAGATCATGACAGTAATTAAAATCCAACCATATTATAGACTACCGGTACTGTCATTATGTGTGGCTGGTCTTATTAAACAGATCGTAAATATTGTATTAATTTGGAAAGTTTAATTACTTGCATTAGTTAATGCTGATTCCATTAATTAAGATATTATGCAGCCAGTAGTAGTAGTAGTAGTAGTAGTAGTAGTAGTAGTAGTAGTAGTAGTAGTAGTAGTAGTAATAGTATTTTTACGTATGGCGCCAATCCAAAGGTTGCTCACAGTTGGTATATGGTTTCAAGTTTCAAGTTAGTATATACAAATATCTGTCATAGTCAATCTACCCCACCCCGCCCACCACCACCCCACGCCCATCAGGTTGCGGGACAGAACAGGCTTCAACTAGCAACAACCGCCTACCGGAAAGCATGGAAAGGATAAAGTAAATTGAAATAGTATTATGCCCAGGGGTCAAAATGTTCACTCTTCCACTCGTTTGTAAGACCTCAATCTGCTATGGATGACCTCAATTTTAGGTGAGATCATCCATGGATGAATTCAAATCCTGGAAATTTGCATTGCTTATTATGAAAGGATGACCTTAGTTCAGTTTGGATGACCTCATTAATTGTGAGATCATTGCCATAGATGACTTCAAATTTTCAAGCATTTTGCCCCTGACTATGCCACGGATGAGAGGTGAACTTACTAAGATTTTCAGTATAGCTTTACATAAAATGCATTTATATTATTATTATGTAGGCCTACGTATACAGTGTATAAAATAAATAATATAACGGGACACTCATAATAATTATTGTACAGTAAAGATCAGATATCCATGTTACTTAACATGGTATCTAAACGAAGTCAAACGTACTCTTGAATATTTTGAACATAATTAGATTGGAAGACATTGCTGCAATCCAATTATGTTCAAAATATTCAACAGAACATTTCTTACTATTCACACCAAAATGCTTGAAAATATAATATTGTTGAAATTATATACTTTTAGAGGCTTGAATTGTGTAGCTCAATGTAATGTCATGAAACGAAATAAATCTTAACGTATGATGATTTCATTCTGTATAAATAAATTTCGTAAATTTAGTTGTGAATTTGAATTAGGGACGCGTGCCTCTAATTCAATTTGACAACTTAAATTTTTTTTATTAATTTAAACATCTAGGCACACAATTTAAGGCTCTAAATGTATATAATTTTAGCAATCTTATTTTGAAGCATTCTGCTGTGAATATGCACATTTAACTAACACGGTTATGTTTATGTTTTGGAAACATTTAAACCTATTTCTGAACTGTCCTGTATGTGAAAACAAGATGTTACTAGTATTACATCCATTCGCTTGTGTGTGTGTGTGTGTGTGTATTTCCCATATCAAGCAATACTAGTGGCTTCAATTTGACAATCGAGTACATCGGTTCTGTCAACGCTGAGAGGCCTAAATGCCTGGCCTAGTTTTTACCTATAAAATTAGTCGAGCGTGATGAAGTTGACATGAATAGTACGATTGTTGTGTATACGTACATTTGTATATACGCACTGGGCTGGCATATAGACCATCCTGTCATTATACTGCTTGCCCGGGGGGTAAAGACGTGTCTAGTATTTGTAAGGTTAACAAGTTATTATAGGATTAGGTTCATTTAAAACTAGCTAATCGCGAATCTTCGTATATTTGAGCCCGCTTTTGTGCTAAAATTATGATGGCGGTTCCTTTAATTAAGGACCTGGTGATTCTAAGACCGCCGGCTTTGAGGGAACTACTATCGTTTGACTGCAAAAACTACCAACTATAGTATAGGACATTGGTTAATTGATGACCAAAGAACGTATCTTGATGGGCATGCGTTGTCCGTTATAGACAGGTTTAACTGTACGTGACCACGCTGACTGGACTACTGATCTCTTTAGTTCGTATTGTGTACAGTAGATTAGACACCCTACATGTATGTAAAAAAAGACAAACAGAAGAGTAGTTTTCGCCTTCTATAGTGGCCCAGAACCCGCCAGAGAAGCCGCGGGGTAGTTCCTAATCCCAGCCGGGTGTATTTTGTAAACAGACAAGTCAACCACACATCTGCCATAACCCAGCCCTGAAGGGTGAGAATAGCCTGTCTGGGTTTTGTCTGTTTTGTAAATCGTCTCTGTGGATTGTCTCTCGCAAAACCAGGCCTGATTCGATTTGCTACAACGTTTACCTACCACAAGTTGAAGAAAGGTGGTTCTCCAGTATTTGATCCTGTCGCAGGAAAAGATACAAACAGGTCTACTAGGTATGTTTATTTATGTTATGTATTTGGTAATTAGTGTGAATATTCCATTGGTAATTACTATGTAATGGAGGGATCCGATACGCCACTCAAGCATATGACGCCATACTCAATTACGTCACGTGTAGGCTGACGCCACAATGCACAGTGACGTATCTACCCTGATAACGTATCTTGTTGGGCTGATACCGTACCAATACTTTCAGTATCAGCCCGGTATCCGCCCAGCATCGCCCTGGAGTAAGCTGCCTTATCAGGAGTAGCTCAGTCATGAATATTGAAGTCTGTCAAGTGTACGAATCTTAGATGGATCTAATATTTAAGAAACATTCTGTTGATTATTTGGAAACTAATTTGACTGAGAGCGGTTGTTGCCTTACCTGCATAGGTACCGTACCTTGAAATTTGGATATGGGAAGTCAGAGTACAAAGTACATAAATCGATCCCAACATGTGTAAAGCGAGGGCGGAGCTATGTCAGAAAGGGGCGGAGCTTATCTAGAAATGGGCGGGGCATAGCTAGAATTTGGGTCCTCTATTGCCATTTTCTTGACCACCGTAATTTGAAGTCCCGATGGTGACGCAAACAGTCTGTCTACTCTCCCGGTATCATGAATGGTTCTGCCACCCTTTAGTCAACACAGTAACTAGGCTAGTAGTAGCGTTTACAGGTATTCGTGGCATTACGCTATTTGATATTGACGGGAAATCGAACCTACAACAGGCGATAGACTCGTAGTAAAACAGCTTGACTCCTCGGAATTTTGCCATCACAAGTTGACAGCTGTGCAGAGGACAGGTGGCCGTTTAGTACAAGTAATTGGCATAGTATGGCGCCTATATATATATATTTTTTTCTTACGACCATCTGACATTAATCAGCCGTCTTGTGAGACAATCCTTATTCACTTAACCAGTAAATGTGGAGGTACTATTAATACCCACTGCCATTACTCGCAAGGGCAAGGGCGAATACATTATCGCGTCATATCTGTGGAAACTAAGATGGAGAAAAACATAGCTACATTCACATTCTCATGCAGGTCTACGGATGCCCACACACTAGTGGAAATTCTCGTATTTAATGCAAGCAAATGACACGCCCACGTGGAGACACATTCCAGCGTATAGATCATCCATCGCGGACCATGTAGTCTTTAACGAATTTTTCAGCAGCTAATACAGTACACGGAATCGATTATTTCCTGGAACCGCTATTTTTAGACATTTCCTTTCGTCCCCGATTCCAATGAACTCGGTTCTTTGAGGGAGATGGATATAGCATCCATTGCAAAAGAATTTGTCTGACGTCAACGAACGACTTTCAGTCAAATACTGTTTAGTTATATTATCATCATGGCTACCTAACTATAGCACGAAGAAATGTAATCATAAACCTCGACGACTGCGTTATTACACGTAATGTACAGATAAGAAATAACATGTTTTCAAAGTAAAATAAAACGTACTGTTGAATATTTTGGACTAAATTTGATTGGAAGCCATTACTGTCGAAGGCAGCAATGGCTTCTAATAAATTAAGCTCAAGATGTTCAAGACCCATCAGAACATATCTTACATCGTGTTTAACAGTATAATAATGAACCTTTCCAGTTTTAGCTATGCCCCACCGATCACTAGCTAAACTCCACCCACACCCGCTCGTGGTGGAATCGATCGATCTCTGAACTCCCTGACTATCAATTTCCAGAAAATTATACAGGTAAGCTGTTAAATATTTTGAAACTAATTTGACTGGACGCTGTTGCTGCCTGTGACATACACTTCGTACAACGTGTCGGACTATTCAGCGCTAAAGACGGACTATCTCGAATCATTCATGTCATCATGATTATCACGTCATCCTACACGTCACGTAGTTGATTATGACGTCATGTGATGGATGGATAAACTTGGATATTTCTTAGCTGTACTGTAATTAATGGGCTCATGGCAGATTGTAATGTAACCCTTACATACCCGAAACGACAAGTTCAATATGATATATGACCTATGGAATATTCTGTTGAGTATTTTGAAACTAATTTGGCTGGGAGCTTTTGCTGCTTATCGTAACAACAGGTTCCAATCAAAAGTGGTATAAAATAGTCAACAACTTTCTTGCATAGAACTTTCTTAAAAACAGTCTAAATTCAATGGGCTTTGGGTTACCTTATATTAATTAAATCCTCACTTATTAACTGATGACCTGATCTGTAAATTTAAATTCTTCTCCAGGTTATATTCCTTCAGGGTTGGGAGACTGGCATGAATAATGATGCTAAACTTAGAAGTTACCACCTTTTCAAATCGAAATTTTCATTCGAAAGATATCTCATGATAATTGTTGATGTTCGGGATCGGACAAATATAACACAATTCTGGGTTAGCAACCATAAACATGGTATCGAAATTGGGCGGTACACTAGAACACCAGCTGACCTAAGATTATGTAACTAATGCGGCCTTGGGGAAGTCGATGATGATTGTCATTTCTATTCAGGTGTACAGTGCATAGTTATGATAGGTAACAGCAATTCATACTGTACAGATCATAATAAAATAAATTATCTTATAACTTTAGGTCGTAATGGGAATGGGGTCAAGTTTATAACCAATGGTTACATGTCCGGAAAGGGTTAACCTTTTAACGCTCGAATTTGTTCAAGAAATGTTCAATTTTTTGAATAGAAAATGTCCATTTGCAGACCAAGAGAAGACTACTTTTTTTAAATTTACCACTGGAATGACTGGCTAGGTTATCGAGACAGTCATTCTAGTGGTACATTTTCACAAATATTCTCTTAGCCTGCAAATGGACATCTCAAGATCACTGTAGACGTCGGTTTTTTTTTTATCAACTTGACCATTAAGGGGCTAAGTTCACACAAGAGGGGTTAATGCAATGTTATAGAGGTTAGAGGTCAAGACTAATGAAATATCAGTTTCTCAGATTTGCGTGTCCCTATAATGGAAATCACGGTAGCAGGCAGGTACGGAGCAGCTTCTGATAGTAGTTTTTAATAGTAATCTAATACGTATGATAGCAATAGTCTCTAAATATTATATGATAAATATTGCTGCTATGTTATTTAATATCGCTAATATGTGTGCCAAATGCATTTTAGTTAATGTTTGCGACAATAAAAATATTCTATTCTATTCTATAGTTAGTGCCAGTGGCCTAGAACTTGGGGCATTGGAATATCAAGTGTTAATAGATGCCCTGATAATGCTGGTTACTGGGCCGGTACCGGGCCAATAGAGGGATCCATTTCTAGATATTCCCCGCCCATTTCTAGCTAAGCTCCACCCCCGCTTTCCCGTTTTGGGATTGGTCGAGCCCTGAATTCCGAGAATCCCAATATTAAGCTTTACTATACAGATAAGACCGTAAGATGTTAAATATTTTGATACTAATTTGGCTGGTTTCTGTGCGCAATCAAATTAGTTTCAAAATTTGCAACAGAAAGTGTATTAAATAGTAAATCCAACAAATTCGTACACTTGGCGGACTATTCCAGCTTTTAACGTCAGCCTACATGTGACGTAAATTATTTATGACGTCATATATTTGCGTGACAGATTGTATTGATCCATTATTTGCCCAGTACCGGCAACATATCTTGCGCTATCATGGTGTATATTATTGTTTTCGGGTGGGTGACGCTATGACATACATAAGCTACAAAGCAGGCAATGATGCTGACGTGGTCTGCCCGTGCCCTGTGGAAAGGTCCCGCGGGGATAACAGCTAGACGTGGTGGCGAAGTGATTAGGCATCTATACACCTGTGCAAAAGTTAAGCACCACCCTATTTTTACGCACATGCGAGGGTATATTCATGTGCTATGAAGAAAGCAATAGCATAAACATTTATGTACCCATCCATCTTAGTGCAAGAGGTAATAATGCAACTAGAGGAATGCTGATTATGATGGTGGGGAAACACTGTATGTTTTTGTTTGAACTTGAAAACGAGGCCTGAATATGGTTACGTTGACACAACTGACAACTATTGCCCTACAGTTGACACACGTGGCTAGATTGTCATTAATAGTGTCTGAAAACGAAGTTTAACATCTGTGCACGAGTTTGAGACTGTCATTATTAATACCGGGTATATCCACCTTGTGCCTGGATGACGGCCTGGACACGACGTCTCATGCTGGTCACCAACCGACTGATACGCCATTGTGGTATTCGTTGCCATTCAAGATGGAGTGCGTCTGTTAATTCCTGTAGGTTCTGCACAGGAGGATCCCTCCTTCTCACCATGTTTCCCAGAATGTCCCAGATATGCTCAATAGGGTTCATGTCAGGGCTCCTTGCTGGCCATGGTAGGGTTTCGATGGCATTCTGGCGGAGGTATTCATGCACAGCTCTAGCACGATGTGGTCGGGCGTTGTCATCCATGAATATAGGGTGGGTTCCAGGTGCATGATTTACAAAATGAGGGACCACAACTCTATCCAGTATGGAATCTTGATATCTTTGTCCATTTAGTGTTCCAGGTACAGTCAACAGATCCAGCTTACAATCAAATGAGATGCACCCCCATATCATAACGGAACCTCCACCAAATGGAACTTCTTCCATGATGTTACGTTGGTCGTACGCCGTGCGTCTGGACCTCCATACACGAGTTCGACCATCTGTGGCATGAAGCAGGAACCGACTTTCATCGGACCAGTGTACCCGTCTCCAGGATCTCATGTTCCAGTGTCTTCTTTCGTTGCACCACCTCAGACGCTCCTCTTTGTGGTGTGCAGTGAGGAGAGGACGTCTGACAGGTCTCCTAGCTTTCATGCCAGCAGCATACAGTCTCTTTTTGACGGTAGACATTGACACTCTATTGCGCGTTTCCCATTGCTGGCTGAGCACTCTGCTGTTGGTGAATGGAGATCTCCTAACAAGGCGTACTAGGGCTCGATCATCACGGGCAGTAGTTTTCTTCGGTCTTCCAGATCTAGGCCTGTCCTTCACCTCGTTAGTTTGCCCATGTTTTGCAATCAAACGACTGATTACAGTATGGTTAATGTTCAGCTGTCTGCCAATCTCTCTGCATGACATACCAGTGGTATGCATGCCTATGATTTGCCATTTCACACGATCACTTAACCTTCGTCTTGCCATAGCGGTTCACAATCAAGAGCTAATTCTCTCTGTACAAATAAACCATGGTCATGAACACAAAATTCCTAATCTTGTCGCCTAAATCTGTATGTAATGTTCTACACCTCAAACTGGACTTTTACATAACTGAACACGTGTGCTGTTTCCCGCCACGCACGGACATCAAGCGGCGTGAAGTCATGCATGCATGTGCATTTCGTACTTGGAATTATGTCAGCTAACGCGGGGACAAAAAGTATGGCAGCCTAGTTGTACCATCATGTTTCTACGTTCTATTGTTTTTGCTGGTGCTTAACTTTTGCACAGGTGTATATAATGGGATGCACTTGACCTCTATTGGTCCAGTTCCTGTACTGGACAGGTGGTCCAGTTCCGGTCCTGGACAGCGGGCGCAAGCCGCGCGCCGCGATACGTACGAGGGGGCTTTGATCGTTAGTCATTTGGTTAATTTTTTCTCTAATTTATGGAGACACATTCTTGGGACCACCATATATTAAACGTTACAGCGTTCTATAATTACATATAATTGAGCGCGTCTACGTAAGTGAGTTTCAATCAAACATTGTTGTTGATTGACATGTGTGTAGTATTTGTTCAGCCACGCAGACAGATGTGCGTGTATCCCTGCACGTGTGAATAAATCCATAATTTATTATACGTCCCCCCCAGACGATTACTATATGGCAAATATTCCCCTTAGCACGTTGGCTAGAAGCCACGTGCGTCATCCTACGCAATTCACTTTATGTGTTTTACGGTAATTCGATCAATAGCGCGCTTACCCGTGACGTGGGCGAAGGTGTGGCGCCGGCAAACTCTCTAGCTGGCTCTCTGATTGGTCACACCCTCAAAGGGTATCGCATCCTGATTGGTCACATGCTTCCATTGACGTGAAATCCCCGATGAATTTGTGAAATCAATAAAACGTGAGTGATTTTGTAGGCTTGGCAAATTAGGATTGGCAAATTAACAATTATACTTTAGAATTATATGATTTTCAAGACAAATGAAAGGTAGTTTTTAAAATGCTGAATGGTTTTGTTTGAGAGCCGTTGTTGCCTTGGGAAGCAACTATCCCAGTAAAATTGTTTTCAAAAATATTCAGTAGGATATGAAAAAAATCGTGTTTAAAATAGGCCTACGTGCACTACATTATACATGTGAAAAGGAAATGTTTGTAGTGTGACCGTTTCTATAGCGACCCGTATCATCATCGTGTTCTATATCTGGGCGCTGTAAGGATTATTTCATCAGTTTATTTTATTGAATCTATAAAAGCGCGCCCTTCAGTTGGCTAGCTAGGATGACCTTGTTAACTAGGAGAATTTCCATTACATTTATTACGCCTAATGAGCGTGGTCTTTCTTCCCCCTGTTATAATATTTTCACAAGTTCTGTAACTTTATAAAATATACCTGGGGCCTATTGACAGTGGTAATCACACACTATTTCTTAAATACTTAACTGCCCCCCCCTCCCCCATCTCGAGGGCTCTCACCCTTGCTCTCCGTCCTCTCGCCGGCTCTCACCCTTTCTCTCCGTGCCCCCCCCCCCCCTCTCTCCCATATCAGTTTCTCTTCTCACGCCCCCTCCCTGTCCCGCTCCCTCTCCCCTGTCCCCCTCTCTTCCCTCCCTCTCCACATATCTCTCCCCCCCCCCCCTCTCTCTCTCTCTCTCTCTCTCTCTATATATATATATATATATATATATATATATATATATATATATATATATATATATATATATATATATATATATACTATGTTGTAATCAAATCCAAATGTTTAGATCAAACCGATCAATAATAATTAATAATTACTCATACAATTTAAATATCACGAACTGCAATACTTAGAATTCGTCACAAGTCAAATCGGAGCGAGCGCCTTATCAATGCATCCCATAGTTACCCCCCCCCCACCCCACGCACGCACGCACGCACGCTAAGGATTGCGGCTGAGGGCAAGACACAGTGGGCAAAAGCGAAGAAGGACTGATTACAGCTGTATGATGTTTCTACTACTATAGCCGCAGAATACAGTAATCACATATACAGAACAGATGGTGGTATTTGTTTAACCGTCTGCCCGTTGAATTTCTACAGACTGTAACATTCTCCATGGGTTTTTACTCTGGATCTGCTGAATATTTTGAAAACAATTTGACTGAATTAGCCACCAACAACTTTCAGTCAAATTGTTTTCAAAATATTCAGTTCGTCCAGCGCAATCGTCCATTAAAATTATTGTTTGGTGGCTTGTGGCAGTCAGACGAGTATGTACCCCCAAGCTCTTTCACACTTTCACATTCAACCTTTCGTTAACGGCTAAGTCTTCAAAATGTAATAAAGACAAGTGATTTGTAAAAGCTAATAACATAAATAGTGTCCACTGTCCAGCGTGTTTGACGATTGAAGCGGCTTCATGGCATCGTGATTCTGACCGTTGCTTGAATGATTTGTAACATTATGTACACCATTCTTCAAGTAATTTTGAAATTTTGTGAATACGTTGACTGTTCCATGATAACACCGGCACTTGGTCAATACCGGGCCTACTGGACCAATACCGGGCCTACTAGACCGACACTGGGTCAATACCGGACCTACTGCACCGAGACTGGGCTAATACGGGGCTTACTGGACCGACACTGGGTCAATACCGGGCCTACTGGACTGACACTGGGTCAATACCGGGCCTACTGCACCAACACTGGGCTAATACCGGGCCCACTGGACCGACACTAGGCCAATGCCTGGCCTACTGGACCAACACCGGGCCAATACTGGAGAGACACTGGGCCAATACGGGGCTTACTGGACCGACATTGGGTCAATACGGGGCCTACTGGACAGACACTGGGCCAATACGGGGCCTACTGGACCGGCACTGGGTCAATACCGGGCCTACTGGACCGGCACTGGTCCATTGGTCCAATACCGTATTGCCAGGTTACGATATTGGCCCAGTACTGGCCCAGTAACCTGTTTAACGCGGCTCTATCAGGAATGTGATGATGACCGTGCAAGGTTAATCATGTTTAGTTAGTGACCAATTTCATTCTGAACTTCAAGACAAGTTTCAATGTTGAAAAATATATGAAATATGCTGAATATTCTGACAAGCATTTGACAGAAGTTGAGGGTTGGTGTTGCCCTACATTGACAGCAATAACATTCAGTCAAGCCTTTATAAACATATTCAAATATCAAAGAGAATTGGGGCGTATTGTGTAATTTCATGACCTTCACATATGGATGCTCGACAAATTTGGTGTACATTTTATGTTAGAAGTGTACCACGTATTAAAAGTGCGTTTCCGTGCCCTGCTTATCATGCTTCGCGTAGCATATCTTCGTGGAATTGCGTAAGCCCGTCTTGTCACGTGAACAGACTTTCGCCTCCATGTTTGCACAGTCCATAGGAATCTTATACAGTACATTTCTATGGTACAGTCACCAGACTTCTTGTGTGTATATTTTGTTTATCCTGGGTCCTGTATCATCTATGTATCAAGGTGGAGTATGCCCTATCTGCCCAACTTTTCACGTGCAACTGAAAGAATAGAAACAAAATTCTATGCTTGTGCCCTAATGATGTGCTGCTAAACTGTCTGTGTTCAGGGACACCTACTGAGAAACTGTATCTTTTTCTTATGATTCCAAACGAGGGCTTCTCTTATAGGCCTAAGGCATACATTTATACATGTTTTGTTTTAATCCTTATACAACTGACACGACAAATTATGTATGATGTAAGGAGTATTAATGTTATAATATTTAAAAACCAATTTGACTGGGAGCTGTTGCTTTTGGACCAGATGCTGGTGGTTCATTAAGACGTGCGCTCTTACGACCACCCGCCTTAATGTACAACCCTCATTTGTCCCCCTCATGTTATCGACCATAGTCCATGAGCTGTATTATACGGCCACCTGTCTTTAATCACCAATTGCAATGGTCCATACTGTGTACGTTATTGCCAGGCTTTAGTGAGCTTACATTACTTGGCGGAACGGGATTGGCTGCCTATCATATGGCAGCAATATGTTCTAGTTTAATTAGGTTCAAAATATTCAACACCTTTTCCGTATAGTTGATTTGAAATTGAGATATGGGATTTCAAGGGGTGGAGTGTTAATTAAACCATATGTCTTTTCTCACAGGCAGTTTTGTTGCTCCAAAATGCACTCATTTACGACAGGGTCCAATGTGTTACACATATAAGCGCTATGACCACGTTTTGCTGGAGGGATGCGGCACAGTTCAGAAAAAACTTAACATCTGTCCAAAACAAAATAAAACGTGGTGTCCGATCCAATTATGTTCATAATACTCAACAGAACATTTCTTACTTAGCATCATCATCATTATCATCATCATCATCATCATCATCATCATCGTGTTAAGTTATTTCTGAGATGAGCTGTATGTAAATCCCTAGAGATCTTCGTCAATCGTCAGTAAGTGGCCACTGACGCCATATCTCAAGGCAGTGGTGAATATTTGGCAGACTTAGTGAACAGCATTGCCAGATTGTAGTCTGACAGTCAGACAGTGTACATAGATTTATTAAGGCTGAATGTACGTCTTGAGACTGAAAAATCGCTAAATACGCCCCCTTCGAGAGCGTGCCAGAGATAAACAGATATTCTAATACGAATAAACCTGCAAGATGTTGCTGCTGTTGACAGCAACGACTCCAGTATCGAACTCTTTAATAACTCGGCTGTATGGTTGCCTGCCACCTGCCATGAACTTTAAAATTTGGTATTTCAGAATTGAAACGACTGACTAACGACCTCCGTACTCTATGCAACACGGTCCCTTAAATTTACCTTTAATGGGCAATTAGTAAGAATTTATTATTTCCAGCATTCATGTTGAAAAGACAACATGTTTCAGACCAAGATAGAAATGTTGAGATGATATCTCGCTGTATGCCGAGTCCTGAACGATCCGCAGTTTCCCAGCAGCTCAGAGAAAAAGCCATGCTGGCCGCGCACGCTGAGCGGATGATAATGATGGTGGATGTAATTTTCATGTATACGCCACTTCTCATAGCGACATTATGTGACGAGATAGACCTGAAGGGTCGCTTCACCATTATTGGTTTTATTTGAAGGATGAAAGAGATAGACGTTCGATCATGTGTGAAACTCATCGGTTTCCTCAGCGGACATGTCTAATCGCTCGGAAACTGGTGATAATCGACCGTAAAAATTCTGACTCGAGGTTGACTCGAGGTTGACTATTTATGAATGTTGTAGATTGATTGTAGACGAGAATTGCCATTTAAATTGTGGAGTTGCACTTCAAAATATTATGCAATCCTTGCCCATTAGCCGAAGCCATTAGAAAAACGTGTGAGTTGCGCAGCTCTCAAATGTAGCTTCATATCTCTGAACAGCATCGTTTCCTGCATTCATATGAAGGTGTTCAACAGTTCAAGTGACATCATGTGTCAAGTGTTCGAAGATTCCCAATCCAGTCAATTGAGTAAAGCCTATCGAAAGTCCTCTGCTCTGTAATACTTTTCATAGAGCTTGAAATAGCCCGTCAAAACTAAATCAATCACGATATACCAGCTCGCGGGTCCCATTTCTCCGCGAACCATTACAAAAACTTACCAGAAAATGTTATGACTATCGATGGGCATATCAGACGTTCTTATTTATCAATGAAGACGAGCTACGGCTAATGAGAAGTCTACTACTTGAAGACACCAAGCTGAGAGTACTAGTCAAGTAAGGCCCGTTTTATAAGCCACACTTTCTGTCGGGCCGCGCTAATGACGACTGGTTGATTTATATGGTGGACTCTGTCATTTTCGGGCAAATTTAGTTGGTACGGCACAAGAGAAGTTCGACTTATAAAATCGGGCCTAAGTGAAGTCTGCAGAGTTTGAGACATCAATCGACTCCACATGGAGATATGGTCTATCGCCTGTTCGTTTCACCTGTTACCCTGCTGATGGTGATGCGTTGAAATTTGTGCTGGAAAACTCCACAAGACCAAATCCCAGTGTCCATACTGAGTATGCCGCTAGAGATGGAATATGCCGACGATGTGGACTTAATAGACGAGGAAAAGAAACCGCTTGATGAACTATTCCCAGTAACAGCAAGCAAACAAAAAATTAAGAATCTCTCGGAGTGAATAAAAAAACCCAGAGTTCACCCACATACCTATCGACAAAGCATAAAACTAAAGAAAATAACCATCCAATCCATGGAGGCGACACATGGAGGAAAAGTAGAATCCTAGGATGCCCTTCGCAAAAAACTAGTTTTATACAGCGCAACCTGCGTATCCTTATGGGGTATAACTGTAACAGCTGGGCAGCTCCAAACGGAACTCTAGACAAACTCGATGCCTGCCACCGTAAACACCTGCGCACCATCACTGGACACAGATGCGCAGACAGCACAATTTCCACCGATGCACTATGCAAGATGTGTAATACATCGCCGCTGTCAGTAAAAGTCGTCCAACAAAGATTTTCTATGTTCGGCCATGTGCTGCTAAGGAAGCCAGAAGACACACCAGCACAGGGAGGGAGCCTTGGGATTTGCCCTACTGAGAGCGAGCAGATATAAAGCCAGGAGAGGACGTCATTGCATTAATATGTTAAACGTGTTGCCAGGTTATCTCAAAAGAGCAGGACTCGGTACACTCAGATCAAGAATGGACATGAGAAAGCTAACGATTTTGGCTGTGGACAATATGGAACAACATGGCACGCACACTATGAGGGTGAACGACAATAACTGAGACATTTATTTGAGAGGAAAAGGTGCCAGCAGTATCCCAAGCACAATAACACACAGCTGGACATGTCATCTTGGTCAGGATAAGAAAAAGGCAAAGCCGATTAATAACCAACTAAGAAATTAACAGTTGGTTAGGTTTTGTGCTATATGGATCAAGAGGGTTATAGACCAGCAGGTTGATCAAGAGAAAGCTTCAAAAGAGAGAAACTGTCCTTTGACCATATATCCCTCTACAAGAATCATCGTTCCTTCCCATCTTCCCAGAAAATGGATGGGTAATGCATATGCTGAGTACATATTTGAATGCCATTAGATAGTTGGCACGCGTGTTCGGTTGTTTTTGAAGCTGACATACATGGCACGTAATGATCGTGATATTTGGTAGCTTTTCATATTTAAATATATCCTGGGTATGACAATAAACTGTACCCAGCAGCGACGCTTCAGGTAGGTCACGCCACCCTATTCGTGTTACCACCATGTAGGTGGGATTCGCTACCCTGGAAGAAGCCCATCTAGAACAACTACTCTGATCTAAAAAGGGGTGAGCTCGGTAGTCTTAACAGATAGGCAACCTACGAGAGAAAGCTCCAAGGTAGTATGATGCAATCCTTGTAGGCAAGTAAGTTGTAGCCAGGATGAAACTGCGCCAGGCCCTCAGTCTTAAAGGGGCAACCCTCAACAATTCTACCACCGATTATTTAGCTGATAGGATGCAGAATAGGGCACCCGGCTACAGTCTTAATATTATTCATGACAATGCAGGAATACGAAGTAAGAAGGTTGACCTTTAAAACTTACTAAGAAACCACATCATTGCTTTTCCAGCAGATGGTATGAGAATCAGAAGAGATAGAGATAATGGGCCGAAAGCAGGCCTAATATGCCTTGCGAAAAATTGTTCTTCAGCTACAGCTGCAGAAATTTACATCGCTTACTACTAAAATTTCCCGTGTTCGACTATTATTAGAACCGAGCCCTCTTCAGCATGCCCCAACAAAGTAGCCTCTTCAAAGCTCTCAACAGACAGATAGCTCATTACAGGTAGCTTCAACAGGTATTGGTCAAGTTGTTTGGGGGGGGGGGGGGGCGGGGCTGGGCTGGTGGGGATATGGCCATCTTGTCCACAACGAGGAAGAACAGGGCGATTGGACTATCACGAACCAGATGGTTCTTAGAGCAAACTAGACTGCGTAATTCCACAGTCTACACCAGAACATGGTGAATGACAAGCTACCGAGATGATGCCATGCCAGTATATGATGTAGCCAAGACGGTGCAACGCCAAGTAGATCAACAGTTAGGAGATAGTGACCACAACCCATTAATTCTGCATATCGAGCCTAGTCCACAGACATTCAGCAACAGGTGATAAACACAGCTTCAACAATACAACTTTTCAGGGAAGAAATAAAAACATTAGTTAATAGATGAATCCAGTTTTAGCTATGTCTCGCCCATTCCTAGCCTAGCTCCGCCCACGCTTTGTTGGTTTTGGGATCAATTTCCAGAAAATTATACACGTAAGCTGTTGAATAGTTTGAATCTAATTTAACTGGGTGCTGTTGCTGCCATGGTCAAATTAGTTTCAATAGAATGGTTATTAAATAGCAAAGACATACAATTCGTACAACTTGATGGACTATTAAGAGTTTATGACGGACTTATATATGCCATTCATGACGTAGTTGATTGTGATGCCAGTCGTCAGTCTACCTGTGACGTAAATGAGTATTAGGTCATATACTTGACTGATAGACTTGATTCCTCTATTGAGGGACTATCTGACAGATGCATGACATGTGTCATTAGACTTGACACAGGATCCCAATCTCAAGGTCAGGACGGTTCGTTAACATTTTGCTTACCTGTGATGTAGGGCAGGTGACCAGATATTTCACCTGTCCGAAATACAAGTACTTGGCCAAATGTATGATCTGTTATTTTATTCAATACATTTTGTTGTAAATGTACAATGTATGCTTTATTGTGGTGTAGTTATTAGCCTGTCCAGTATGTCAACGTATGTGTTAGGTTTCACCTGCGCAGTTATAAAAATGACCTGCCCTAGACGGGTGGGCAGTCCTTAACGCCAAGCCCTGAGAATTACTATACATGTAAGCTGTTGCATATTTTGAAACTAATTTGAGAGGAACCTGTTTAGGGCGGCAGCAACTCTTAAGTCAAATTCGTATTAACCCTTAGCACATTGGTGTCAATATTCTATCTTTTACGGTGTCAATACGAAAGTAGACAGCACCATCTTACACCAAATCTGTTGAAAAATAGACACCAGTTCATCTTTTACTTTAATTTGAAAATTAAAAATGTTTACATCAGAGTGGTAATAGAGTTAAGATATTAAATCAACGCAATAGTTCTTAAATTGTGATTGTTTTTTCGTATCTGGCCTTTCTGATTCAAATGATTAAATGTAAGAAGGCTCCAAGGGAGGAAATACCAGCTATTATATGCTTCAAGACCTAGGTCCAGTCGCAAAACAACAGCCATTGCACTCTGAAAGAATCATAGAGACCGGTACTGTCCCACCTATGTGGATGAAGAATAGCGGTAACCATTAATTCCATCCACATAGATATGAACGACATGCAGAACCAGGACAGCTATGTGCCTATGGCAGATTCAGCTTCCCCACCTGTCTCGAAGAGCTGCTTGAGACATTCATTAATAGAAGACTATATATGTAGTATCTTGAAGCTCACAAAATCAAAGAGCAGAATATGGTTGTCTGATCGCACTATGGAGAGAACGCATATTGTTGAGATTTCGGCGGAGCGTGAGTGGCGTGGAGTGAGGGTGGCGTATCTGGTAGACCGTACAGATGGATCGACAGACCAGCCAGAGTTCCACAGGGTTGGGGTGGGTGGGGTTGAGGTGGGGGGGGGGGGGTGGAGGAGGGCTGAGGGTGCTGTGGAGATACCTCACCAACGCTCTTCCCGCTTTACACCAATTACATAACTATGATTTTACCCAACCGAATGCTCAAGCGCATAAATGACTGGGATCTACATATCAGCAAAATTAAGACAGACTATGTGGTCTTCGCCGTTCATACTCTCAACGTCAAAAGACTATACCCCTCTGAAACCCGGCAACATAATCCTACAAGAAAATGACACGCTATCAATCTTCTTGGGTCAAAGTAACTACGGTTAACCTTGCACCCCAATTAGAAACGACAGATTAATGCAATGGATGCAAGTGGTACATGTGTCAAGAAACTTGGCTTGAGTATGACGTTTGCAGGAACTCGCTGGTAGGGTGGAGGGGGGCAACTCCAAACTACTTAAAAAGTTAAAACCTTATGCACCGAAGCGGCGAAGCCGACACTGGACTAAGGAGCATTACATGGGATACATACGCCACCGACAAACTGCATGGAGAGACTGAGTTTAAGGTCTAGATCTGGGAGCAACTCTTCGCGCAATGAAAAGCATGCCAATCTTGGCATTAGAGAAAATAACTGGTCGAAAACAGAAGACAGGCAAAACTCCTTGCGCATGGGGCCCGCTGGACAAACGACTGTGTGAAGCGACGAAAAGAGGTTGACGCAAAACGTCAGAACTATTTTATCCCGGATGAAACAAACGGCAATCAGATATACTTGAATTCGGTCTAACATTCTGTGAGGAGTGTCGACATAGCGGTCGGAGTGCTGACAATCTCTGGGCTGAGATTCGAGCCATTGAATGCCACTGGTATCACAGTGAAGGAATATCGCAGCAATGTTTCCCATAGAAACTTCCCTTGGAGTAAGTAGGTAGATAGATAGATGCTACGCTTCAGCAATCGGCATTAAATACTGCAACATGAAATGTAGACTGTGCAACAGGCAGATCATCTTGTTTTTATCATTGGCTGTTGGAAACACGTGTCTATTCTATAGTATGAATAGATAGCAAAAGACCGAAAGCTCAAATCCCCAAGAAAGCCGTCTTCCTGGCAGATTCTCTCACAGCATTAATGCCTCGGCCGCTGTTGGTCATCCTCATTCCTGACTGCACATTTCAACTGTTGAAAGAAAATCTGTGTGACACAACCGCACGACTGGACTGTTCTTAGGACTTCTTAGGAGGGTGCTATGGACTCTATTGCCTCTTCGTCAACATCTTCATTTTTCATTTTTTTCTTTCATAGCTCGAAACAAACGTGTTCAGAAAGTCGAGCTGGATGAATAATAGAATATGTTCTTGTTCTAGAACAATACCAATTCAGTGTATGTTCTTAACGGCATTTTCCATCAGGTGTCAAGCTCTGACATCTGGCCAAAATATGGCGGGTTTACGCAAGCAACCGCCGATATAATTGAGGCCTTGAACTCTAATCATGTCAATTCTACATACCATAAATAGTTTTTTTAACATTTTATTACCGGATATTAACTAATTCATATGAACCATCCCCGATAACGCGCGTTACTGGGCCGGTACTGGACCAACGCGGCCCGTTATTGTCCCAGTACTGGCCCAGTACGCGGCATTATCAGGGATATATAGGCTTATATATGTAATTTTGGGCAGAGTAAATACCACTTAATCCAGTGTGGACATAAAGTGCACATTTATTTGATGTTTCATACACGCTACTCGCGTGCTCTTTTTTATCACGTGCGTTTTATATTAACCCTTTAAGACCAAAAATTACAACTTCTTTATGCCGTAAGCTACGAATGTAAGCAGTTTTCAGAAACTAATTTGATGTTGAGCGGCTGCTGTTGCGCGCAATAGTAACAGGCTCCAGTTAATTTAGTTTCATCCTGCATGTACTCAATAGTCTTCCTGTATAGTTGTTGTTGACACATTGGATTTTCAATTGTCAAAAAGATACACGTAACCCAGAATTTGCATGCAACTCCTGTCATGTACATGCGTGTAGAGCATGCTGTATGCGTGGATGAAGGGTGGAGGGAGACGAGGGGTGGCAGTGGGGGTGTTGAAACAAAGCACTGGAATTCAGTAATAAAACACAATTAAACCACAATAGTATAGTATTTGCATGTATGGACGTATAACGTAAGCTAACTTCAGAATTTGTGAGTTCGTTCACCTTAAACTACATTGCAGGTGAGGATCCAGAGGGGTGGGCTGAATGTGTGTGCGGTGCAGGGGCCGCCAGTGGTTTGCCCATCCGCGCCTGGCGTGCCCTTTCTCCTCAAGACCCATTTCAACTGTTTCACGAGTAACACTACAGTCACTACTTAACAATTAATTGAATTAATAATCCACCCATTAACCCGTACCACTCTGGTGGCAAAATTTTAACTGGTGTTCATTTTTCAACAAATTTGGTGGGAGATGGTGTTGTCGTAGACAGCAACATCTTCCAGCAAAATTGTTGAAAAATGTACACCAGTTTCTTTGATATTGACACAATAAAAGATAGAATATTGACATCAGAGTGCTAAGGGTTAAGAGTACAAGCGCATTATTGTTATACGCCTAGCCAGAATCTCTCTCACTCATATCTCATATATGTTGTGTGACTACTAGGACTGAAATGTGTTACTCATATTTTTAGACTAACTTGAATGAAAGTTGTTAGTGCCTTATATTGGAAGCCATGCTTGTAACCGCCCAGGGAAGTACTAGCTTGAAGCTATTGTTGCCTTGGGCAGTTATGTAGCACTTGCTTCCAGAATAAGGCAGCAACAACCTTGAGCCTAGCGAGGCTAAAGAATAATCTGTGAATGTTGGAAATTATTTGTTCTCGGACGTTGAATGATATAAGCAATAAGACCCATTATTAGTATCATCACGACCATGATGCGATGCACCAATGAGAAAAGCATCAGCCTCACCTACCAACATTTTAAAGCCGCAACTCTCACTCCCTGGGTTGAGATGAAATTAATACCCTATGAGGCGGAGCTTCTATGATGACGCGTGTGGCGCATGCGTGATAAGTAGCAAAATAGCCTACCATCTGACAGCTCAGCACCTGGCCGCTGTACACAGCCTATATTATACCTAGATGACTGGTTTACTATAGAGTAGGACAGTCCACCCTCTGCATAGTAACACTATACACATGTGTACTATATTCACATACTCCTTCAAAAAGATTTATTTAATTAATTTATCATTAACTGGCTGACTGCTGCAAGCCATCAGACAAAAATTTCAACTGACAATAACTGCTGCCTATTTTGAAAACAACTTCACTGAAAGTCGTTGGTGGCTATGTTAGTCAAATTGTTTCCAAAATATTCAGCATATATCCAGAGTTAAACCCTGTTGAAAATGTAGCCTACAGGAAATCAGCAGTCAAACAATTAAGCCAATTTATCTCGCAATACATTTAGCTCAGTATTGAGGTATTAGCAAGTTTTATTAGAAATGAAATGAAATGAAATGAAATGAAATGTATTGGTACTGAACGAAATTACACGTTTTGACCATATAGAGATCTACAATGTAACATATAACGTTGGCATAATATAACAGTTTAACTAGAATTTACAGAAACAAAAACATAATTCGAACGAACATGAAATTACATAATATATACAGTCAGCCTTCTGCGACTAGCCACATTGTTCTGGAAGCAAGAGGATGGCGCTTCTCCAAGACAGGTGGTCCGAATACCACCTGTCTAAAATACGCACAGTTGCTAATGGAGGGATCCAATCTGTCACCCAAGTAATTGACGTCATATTAAATTACTTTATTAGAGGGCTAATGTCATAATCATTATTAGGTTTAACACAGTCGGGAAAAATTGAATAGTCCGCAAGGAAGAGTGCCAATTGTATGTGTTTGATTGATTTATAGTTTAATAACTGTTCTGTTGAAAGGTTTGAATCTAACCTGACCTGGAGCCGTTGCTGCCATAGGCAGCCACTGTTCACAGGCAAATTAGCTTCAAGATATACAACATTTTAACTGTACAGTTACTCTGAAATTGAAGTTCTGGGTGTCGGGGTTCAAGTTATATAAATTCATCCCAACTTGCGCAGAACTTATGTGGAGCTTAGTTAGAAAACGGCATAGACAATTAGGTCATCAGGGAGCTGACGTCACGATCATTACAAGGTTTAACGTAGCAATTCCGCTATGAAGTGTACGAATTGTATGTCTTTGATCGATCTACAAGTTAATAAACGTTATGTTCAGTAGTTTGAAACTAACCTGGCCGGGGGCCGTTGCTGCCGTAGACAGTCACTGCCCGGAGGCAAATTAGCCTCAATATATCCCATTGAGGCTCTCAACTAATGCAGGGGAGGATTCCGGAATTTTTTAGTGCAGGGTGCATGAAAAAAGGCACCTCTCAAACACGTGGACCGGCGATAGTGTGTTGCATGTAGTATTCTTAATGTGGTCATTTTGAAAATGGGAATGGGGATATCTGTTACTGTCAAATGCAGCAACAGTTTTCTGCAACACTTGTCACACTGATATCAAGTGATTAATTGTTTCAAAGCCGGTATTAGAAAGGCTAATATACAGTTTACAAACACTGTTGCTGAAGGCTGTTGCTGCCTAACAGCTTACACCACCCTTATTTGCAGTTATAGGTGGCAATAAGATTAAATGGGTAAATCGTGAATATTTAGCAGCCGACTGAGGGTTCATATTTACCTTAGCAGCCAACTGAGGGTCCATATTTACCTCTGGAAATGCGGTAGAGACCATCTGAGAGCGCCTAGAGAACCCGCAAACCACCAGTTTGATTGGGCTACCGCCGGTCCACGTGTTTGAGAGGTGCCTTTTTTCATGCACCCTGCACTAAAAAATTCCGGAATCCTCCCCTGCATTAGTTGAGAGCCTCAATGGGAAATGTTCTGATTGGGCTGCTCACTATCCAGGACCATAACCTGGACCTGGTAGCCGAGGAGACAGATGGAGGGTTAGGGGTTCTCTTATCTTTATTTAGGAGCCCGCTAAATGAGTATGCCTATTTAAAAAAAAAGGTACACGTCAGAAATCTGAGGACAACTGCTCCTTGCACCCATCCAGGCTACGCCCCCGTGGCTTCCGCGAAGAAAAAAATCTATAAATATCCTAGGCTCTGAGAAGCTATTTCAGGTTACAGCGTATAGGATAGTATTGATTACCATTATCAATACATGTATGGCCGGATACGGTATGGTGTGCATGTCAAATGGATCCGAAATCGCCAGGGAATGCGTTTGCAATCTGAGTGGCAAGTCATCATCACTGCCACAGCCAAATACGAATCGCAGTAATGAATATAGGCCTACTTTGAGAGATGGGTGATCGATTACATTCATCTTGGAGTCTTATAATAATATTATCGGGGTTGGGGTTTGTGGGGTTGGGGAGGTGTGGTGGTGGGGTGGGGTGGGGTGAGGAGAGAGGGGTGTTTGGGGTGGGGGTGCCGGTTGGGAGGATAGACCTATATCATCATCATCGTTCGTCGTCTGCGCCATCATCACCATTTACTAGGCAATACTAGTTAGCGGGGAGGGGTGGGGTGGGTGTGGTGGGGGGTGGGGGGGGGGGTTGAGTGGGGTGGGGTGGTAGGGTGTGTGTGCGTGATTCATGATGACTCGTGCACGCGTGCTTGTGCGGATTATTTTGGAAATAATTTGAATGTAACACTTCGTCATCAACAATCAATTAAGGCCTATGCCATAGAATAAGAATTATTTATTACGTTTCCTCCTGTTACCGTATACAGCGCCATTGACATGATTAAAATTGAACTGGTATTGGAGATTTGTGGACAGCTGTTGCTGGCTGACCATTCATCGGCCATTCTATAATTGATTGGAACTATAGTATGGCTAGGTTGAGATGAGCTTAGTTATTAGATACGACGCGCATGTGTAGCGCTCTCCGGCCATATGACGGACATAGTAGGCTAAGCGCATAATTAAGTTACCATGTTTTCATAACAAAAACATGTTATCTATTACAATTTTGAACACGGCAGCAATGTCCTCCAATTCAATGGACCTTTCCAGTTTTAGCCCTGCCTCGCCCATCTCTAGGTACATGTAAGCTCCACCAACGCTTCGCCCGTGTTGGGATCGATCGATCCCTGAAACCCCTGCCATCAATTTCCAGAAAGCTATACACGTAAGCATGCGTTTTAAATAGTAACGGCACAATTCGTACAACAACGGTTAGTCCGTCATCAGTTATACATTCATGCCGAACTTACATGTATCTACGTCATTCATGAGACCATTGATTATTACGTCATCCTACACGTCACGTAGTTGATAATGGCGTCATATGATTGATGGATAAACTGGAAAGGTTCATTAGGCCTAAATATCCAACGGCAGGGGCGGATCCAGGAGGGCATTTGGTGGTGGTGGTGGTGGTGGTGGTGGTGGTGGTGGTGGTGGTGGTGGTGGGTGTGTGTGTGTGTGTGTGTGTGTGTGTGTGTGTGTGTGTGTGTGTGTGTGTGTGTGTGTGTGTGTGTGTGTGTGTGTGTGTGTGTGTGTGTGTGTGTGTGTGTGCGCGCGCGCACAGGTGGGGGTGGGTGGAGGGTGGTGTGTGAGGTCACCCAAAATTTCAAGGGAGTTAACCCTTTAAAATGGGCTCATTCCGGGGTGGGGGTGGGGGGTTGTTGGGTGTGGGGGGAAGGGGTGGGGGTGGGTGGGGTAGAGACACGCGCAAATATCCAGATATATCAATATCTATCTGCAGTATGAATATGAAGAAGGCATAACTTGACAAACAAGGGCCATAACTCTCATTCTTTAATGCTGCTTAAGTATGTAACACTGCATGTACATATAGGGAAATACAACTGTGGCACGTTTCATCACTTGTTAATGGATTAAAAGAAGATTGGGCAAAAATGTTCCTTTACATGTAGTGCACTTTGATCATTTGACAATAGTGTCTGGGATGGCTGCCCCAATCATGAATGGTACTTTTCCCATTGGTCAATGATGTCAAGGATGCCAGTATTCTTGCATTACCTCATACAAATTTTTGACTGTGACCATTGCGCCTTTGAGATGTTTGCTAAATGCTCGTTTTGTTACACTTGAACCATTGGTCAATAGTGTCAGGGATGGCTGCACAATTGGCCAATAGTACTTTTCCCATTGTTCAATATTGTCAAGGACACCGATACTTTTGCATTTCCTGCTCAAGTTTTTGCTTGTTACCATTACCCGATTGGTAAATGACATCTCTTGGTACACATGAGACATTTGACAATAGTTGCAGTGGTAGCTGCCCCATTGATCAATGGTACTTTTCCTGTATGTTATAAATGTCAAGGATCTAATATGCTTGTATTTCTTCATCCAATTGTTTTACTGTGACCATTTTCCCATTGATAAATGTTATCTGTTAGGACACTTGAAGCAGTGGTCAATGCTGTCGGTAGTGGCTGCCCCACTGACCAATGGTACTTTTCCTGTTGGTCATTGGTGTCATAATTTTTGTCTTACCGTCTCTAACTTTGTTTGTGCCCATTGCCCCATTGGTAAATGACATCTGTTGGTACATTTGAACCATTTGATAATAGTGTCATGGATGGGTGCCTCATTGCTCAATGGCACTTTTCTCGTTGGTCAATGCATGGTATCAAGAATGTCGATATTCTTGCATTTTCCCATCCAGACTTTTTACTGTGACCACTGGATAGCTTTGTGACGTTGGGCAGATGCTATCACCCATATAAGAACTTATAGATCAGTCTGATGACTTTGATCTGGTTTCAGGAGAATAGATTCTTTTAGATGCGCGTACAAAAAGAAAACATTAAATTACTACATTTTGTATGATTTTGAGCTAGTATTTATAAAAAATATATTGAAATCATATCGAGATTGCGCTTCGACGACCTTTCAATATTCTTCATATTCACCTGATTTATCTCCCCTAAAAAAATTTAGAATTGTGATCAGTGCAGATAAATGTATATTAAATTAAATATTAAAATGTTAATTTTCAAAATGTAAATTTTTATGTCTTTCAGTTGAGTGAGATTTCAACATGGCTGGTTATCTGTACCACAGTGGCATGCATGGGAAACTCATTTCTCTATGGATACAATATCGGTGTCCTGAATACACCGGCACCGGTATGATTTATTTGTTAGTTAAAGGTGCATATTCATATTCGCAGCAAAATGGTGTTTTTTTAAATTGTTACAATTATATATTTTTAGGAGCTTAACCCTTTAACACTTATATCAGCCAACAATGTCTTCTACAGTGGTCTTGAGAAATGGTCAATTTGCAGACTAAGAGAAGACTATTTTTGAAAATTTACCACTGGAATGACTGGCTCAATAACCGAGCCAGTCATTCCGGTGCTAAACTTTAAAAAATAATCTTCTCTTGGTCTGCAACAGCACCCAGTCCAATTAGTTTCAAAATATTCAACAGCTTAATATCTGTATAGTTACCTTGATATTCGGATTCTGGGAATTCAGGGTCCGATTGATTCCAACATGGTGAAAGAGTGGGTGGAGATTGCCTAGAAATGGGCGGGGCATGGCGAGAAATGAATTGCTCTATTGAACAGTGAACACACCAAAATCCACTTTTTCGCTCCATGTGTAAAGCTTTCCAGTTCTCGATAAGGTGATCATGTTAGCACAACTACATACAATATTGTAGCATTTATAGCCCTTTAACTCACAAGCTGGCAAAACCATCCTGTGCAGTGTTCTTGAGGATTATGTCCATTTGCAGACCAGGGAAAGACTATTTTTTTAAATGTACCACTGGATGACTGGTTCAATACCCGAGCCAGTCATTCCAGTTGTAAATTTTCAAAAAATATTCTTCTCTTGGTTTCCAAATGAAAATGTTTCAAGACCACAGAAGCCATTGTTGGTCGACTAAATGAGTGTTAAAGTGCTAACGAAGGAGCTGGCCAAAAATGGCTTCTGCAAAATTCTTGAGGAATGTCTATTTTCAGACCAAGAGAAGACTATTTCTTAAAATAGTATCACTGAAATGATAGTGGTTCGATAACTGCGCCAGTCATACCCAGGCCACGATTGTTACATGTTCCTGTGGTCCGGGGCAACCACTTTTTGCTGCAGGGCAAACAAATTGTAACACACCGGATGCCCTGGAGGACAACCTAGATAATCTGTTATTTTTAGAGCCTGTATATGTAGTCCTCGTGACTAATTATTTTATTTATTCTTAATCTTCTAACACTCAAAGGGTTAAATGGTTGGTGTTCACAAGGATTCTGTAATCTGTATAGCTTACAACAATACATATTTTCAACAGAATTAAATTTACAGAAATGGGGCAACCTGGAAATACAGTCGAGCAACCTAATTTAAATGGTGTATTTGCCCCTGGGGGCAAAAAGATTTTTCTAATTTTCAACCTCTGATACCAGTTGTAAGTGTTAAAAATAATCTTCTGTTGGTCTTCAACTGAACATTTTCCATGAGAAAATTGAAATTTTCTTGAATAAATTTGAGGATTAAAGTGTTAGTGACATTTTACCATTCCATACATGTACTTTCAGATAATCCGGCAATTCATCAACGAAACATACACAAACAGAACGGGTGAAGAATTTTCAGAAACACAGGTGGAAATCATCTTCTCCGTCACTGTGTCCATATTTGTCTTGTCAGGAATGATAGGATCATTTATGTCACCAAAAGTTGCAGATAGTCTGGGAAGGTAAGCTGTATTTATCCCTTTACTGGTCAAACTTGGTCAAGAAAATCAAAAGATTTGCTCATTGAATGTCTATTTGCAGGTCAAGTGAAGAGTATTTTGGGAAATTTACCATTGGAATGGCTGGCTCGGTTATCGCGCCAGTCATTCCAGTGGTAAATTTTCAAAAATACTCTTCTCTTAGCCTGCAAATGGACATTCCTTAAGACCACTGCGGCGACCGGTTTTGGCCGGCTTGACCATTAACCCTTTAACATTCAAATTTGTTCAAGAAAATTTCAATTTTCTCAAAGAAAATATCAATTTTCAGACCAAGAGAAGACTATTTTGGGAAATTAACCACTGGAATGGCTGGCTCGGTTATCGAGCCAGTCATTCCCGTGGTAAATTTTCCAAAAATAATCCTCTCTTGGTCTGCAAATTGACATGTCTCAAGACCACTGTAGATGCTGGTTTTTGGCTGATATAAGTGTGTTAAAGAGTTAAAGATACAATATCGCTACCAGATGATAGTTATAGAAATGCTTCTCCTGGATCAATACTAAAATTTTAGTATCAATTGTTATATATATATATATATATATATATATATATATATATAAGGCCACTCAATATACAAGTACAAGCAGATGCAAATTATAAATTCCACAAATATTGTACACAAATCTGACGGTGGAATGTATTTCTGTTTCACAAAGATGTTGTTTCTGATTTGCCTAAGGCAGCAACGTCTTACAGTAAAATTAATTTCAAAATATTCAACAGTTTTCCTGAGACATAGGGAATTCATATGTGTCAGGTGAAAGGATTAATTTATGCGCATGTAGATTTTTTGCGGTGCAATCAAAATCCAAATGTTAAATGCGCTTTGCGCATGTAGAACAAAATTCTTATTTCTACCCCTGAGCTTATATGGCACACAAAAAATAGAACGCTACTATATTTTCACCCAAATTTTTCACCCGATCTTGTCAACAAAAAGTTACTTGCAATTTGTTATTCTGCGTGACATGCATCAAAATGTCATTTTAGATATTTGTTGCCTGCGATTTGTAAAGTCTTGTATGTTACTGTCTATACCTGTAGGTAGATAAAGCCTAGAAGCAGGAAAATCCTAGAGGCGTGTATATATGTGTCAATACAGCCTATAAATGATAATTTGTATTTTTAGACGGAAGGGGATGATGATCTTCTCTGCAATCCAATTTGTTGCATCCATTCTCGCGGGAATGACTAAGGCGACTTATGCTCCAGAGGTCCTGATCGCGAGCCGATTCCTTGTCGGACTGCACAGTGGTGAGTGAATGATGTTTTAATGGTTGTCCTAGATGTACTGCAATATTATCTAACTACATGTAATATGAAATTAAGTAAAGCCTAGAAGCAGACAAAACCCTGAAGCAGCGAATTAATAGACTATATGGTTATCCCCCCCCCACCCCTTTCTGAAAAAAAAAGGATTATGCTTTTGCTTTCCTTCGTCCATGCATCCATCCGTGCATCTGTATGTGCATTTTGGTTTTCGTTCAATGTTACTTAACTTATACTAGATGGATTCATTTCAAATTTGGTACATGTATGTCAACTCCTGATGACATGCCATCAGTGTAGATTCCGTATGGTCATCGTAACACCTCTAGTTTCACCACAGTTATCTCATTTGAAACATTTAAAATTCGTCAAAATGTCAGTGCATATATCTTTCCGCTCAATAACTCATTTCATTTGTTTGACTATTTGCCTACCAGTACGATCTATCTGTAAATGATCACTGTGGCCGTTTGTGGGTGGATCATGTATATCAACTACATGTAGTTTATGTCATTCACTCGCTCGCTCGCTCTCTGTCCCTCTCGCTTGCTTTTTCTTGCGCTCGATCTCGCTCTCTCTCATGCATGCACACATGCTCATGGCTCACGCACGCCCACCCACCCCAGTCACCACTCAGCTACCCCACTCTCTTCTGAGTTCTAATTCCATCTCTATTTCTGTCCCTCCATCTTTTTCTGCCTCATTCGCGCCATTTTTGTCTGACCCTCTCCATCTTCTCCACCTTTCTCCCTCCATCCCCTCTGTCTTCATCTCTCTCTCTCACTCCACCTCATTCTTTCTCTCTCCATCTCTCCCTTTCTCTCTACATCGCTCCCTCCATACCTCATTCCCTCCCTCACTCGCTCCCCTCCCCTCCTTCCGTCAACCCTCCATGCCTGCCTCCCTCTCTCTGTATATATAAATGTGCCTTTCTCCTTCCTCCCCGCCTCTCTCCATATTTTTCCTCCTACACATATCTCAATCTCTCGCCATATGATCTCGCACTATTTCGCTCCTTTACTCCTCTGTCTTTCACTCACTCACTCCTGATGATCCCTATATCTAGTGCTCTGTAAGTATCTTTCTCTCTCTTCATTTACTCTCTCCTGACTACACTAACATCCTTTCTCTGGGTGTATATAATAACGGTTCTACACGGCAACGTTAACCCTCTGTGTAAGGTGTATCACTTGTGTAAGCTGTCCATCTCCTCATCAGCCCTGCCTTCAGATGGATCACCTATTGTAAAGGTGTAAAGCCATGTATTCCAAATAAGGACATTTGAATTGAATTAAACCCTTTAATACTCAGATCTGTTCAGGAAAATTTAAATTTTCTCATACAAAATTTTCATTTGCAGGAGAAGACTATTTTTCGAAAAGCGACATGTACCACTGGAATGACTGGCTCATTTATTGAGACAGAAACTCCAGCACTAAATTGTCAAATATACTCCAAAAATAGTCTAGTTTTGTTCTGCAAGAACGCTGCAGAAGCTGTTTTGGGCCAGCTTGAGTGGTATTTTAACTCCTTCAGCGATTAATTCCCCATATCTCATTTTCGAGCCAACCATACATTAAAACTGTTGAATATTTTGAAATTAATTTGACGGGGAGCTGTAAGGCAGCAATACCTTCCAGTCTAATTCATTTCAAAATATTCAACAGAATGGGGTTTATATCGTAAAGAATATATACAATTTCCGGGATTTGTCACTAAAAGGTTACGGGTTAGCCTGTATACTAGTATTCATTCTCACATGTATAAATAATCTATGTGAATAAGGAAACAACTGTACCATAACTGAGGTAAATTATTAATTTATGAACAACAGATGCTACCATTTGGTTTAGACCCTGGTACCACACATGCCACTCTTTCTGTACAGGAAAGCCCAGAAATAACTTAACATGTTTTCAAAACAAAATAAAACGTACTGTTGAATATTTCGAATATAACTGGAATCCAATTATGTTCAAAATTTTCAATAGAACACTGATTACTAACTAAAATATTTCTGGGTTTTTTTTAACATTAACTTATTTAAGGCCTGTAATATTCATGCACTACGTAAACATTTTCATGAGATCTAAGGTATTTGACCTGTGAAGCCAAAACAGGTTGGTTCTTTATGGCCGATGGTCAAGGACCATCTGTGTCTGAATGAGCTACCATTGCCTGGCTCCAAAATTTGTATCCTGTGTCTAGTCTTTTACGTAAAGAGACATCGGCCGTCTATTGCGGCCCGTCCGCCTATTGCAGCCCGTCTATTGCGACTAATTGTTTGTGATCTATGGTATAAGGTCAGGTCAATTTTACTCACCCGGAAAACTGTTCACAAACATCAGGATTTTATGCTTATAAATATCCACTTGCCGACCAGAAGATAATTTTTTTGGGAAATTTAACATTGGAATGACTGGCTCTGGGATAGAGCCAGTCTTTCCAGTTATAAATTATCAAAAATTGTCTTCTTGAAACGCAGATGGACATATACATGTACTAAAGTTGTGTTGACACTAGAGGGCTAATCCGAAGTACATGTAAGTTCGATTGACCACAAAGATTCATTTGCTACAAGTCATAACTTGTGTAAGTGTGAATGCTAACATGTACATGAGTATATGTAAAACAAAATTTTGTGATCGATTGCCTCCTGGGTAGAAACTGTTACATGTAAATTATCGATCCAGTCATTCCAGGTGTAAATTAAAAAATTGACTATGACATCTAAATGTAGCATTCTTTATGATCACTATTGAGACTGGTTTTGGTTGGCTTGTCTATTGGAATGGTGCAACCATGTGGTGGGTAAAGCCATAGAGGCACCGATTTGTAGCTTGGCCCCGCCAATTTCTAGCAAAGTTCCGCCCATTTCTAACTCGGCTTCATCCATTCTTTGTGTGTTTGACTACTTGAAATCCGTTTTAACCTTCGAAACCTGAATTCCTGAATCTAAATTTCAAAATTAATAATACAGGTAAGCTGGTGAACATTTTGAAATTAATTTGACTGTAGGTTGATGCTGCCTATGGAAGCAACAGCTCCCAGTCAAATTAGTTTCAAAATATTCAAGAGAATGTTTAAATATGAATTCAAAGGGATACAATTCCTACACTTTACTGACAGACTTCAATTTTCGTGAGAGAGCTCACATGTGATACATTTGGTCATGATATCGGATACTTTATTGACAGATAAGATCACGCTAATACTCGATACAAACCAATGATACTTACACAAATATAAACCAATTGTATTTTGGACTGCTCTTGTATTGAAAGGTTAGATGCCACACATATTTATTATTTGTTGACATTCTTTGCTGAAATTTTTTAAATATTACTAAAAAATTAAGTAGGATGCAGTTGGACAGTTAAGGCCACTGGAGAGGTCAGTTTGGGCTACATGTCAATGGCATGCCATTGTAAATCACCACACTTTTGCCAACTTTGACGTTCTGCTGTCCCCAACCTCAATCAACCCCACCCCAACCCTTGGGCCGGAGCCTAATGTTAACATTGTTTTGCAGTCCGTAATTATATAGATAACTAACATACCAAATTTCTTTGAATTCCAGCAACTTTAACTATCTGCCCCACTTTACTCCCCACCCCCTCCAAATTCACCCTTCCCTGTGGATGAGTCAATCCTAATGTAAGTGATGTCTTGCAGTCAGTAATCATATGGGTAACTGACAAAGCAAATTTGATTTTATTCCACCAAATGGTTTTGAAGGAGATAGCTGGACAGACAGACGGATGGATGGATGGAGGTGATTGTAATATCCCCTCTGTTTTTTTTAACATGTGTGGAGATAATAAATGGTTGCTCTGAAATTGACATGATAATGTGTGCAGGTATTCAGATTTCAGGATGAAAGACTCATGGCGATAGAGTTTTCACATTTTATGTTACCACCCTGTAGCTTGCAGATATAAATTCACTGCTCGGCTGCTTCCCGTTTAGCCCTGATTACAAATTTCAGTGGCTTCCGTAGTTTCAGAAAACTTTGCTCATCCCAATTGCTCTGAATGAACTCTTTACTCAAGATTCAAATTATAACCATGCAGTACATGTATTTGACATACATGTGTTTACGACATTCAACTTTTACCTACATGTATGCACAACGCACCCACATTTTTCTGCCAGTCATTGATGTGCTGATTCAGGTCGTCTTCTTGGACCTATAGGTCATGTACGTGTGTTCACATTCAAATTGTAGGTACCAGTAATAATTGTTTGACTTTGGGACTTGTTCAAGCCAGTCATTCCAGTGATAACATTTTAAAATATATACTCTCTCTGTCTACAAATGAACATTTGTTATGAAGATTAAATGGTTACACCCCTCCCCCCCCCCCCCCCCCCCCCTCCCCCCCCCCCCCCACACACACACACACCCTTTTACACTCAAGCCGGCCAAAACAGCTTCTGCCCTGGTCCTGAGAAATGTCCATTTGCAGACCAAGAGAAGACTATTTTTGACCACTGAAATGACTTGCTCGATAATCACGCCAGTCATTGTAGTGGTAAATTTTCAAAAATAGTTGTCGCTTGACCCATAAATGAACATTTTCTATGAGAAAAGTAATATTTTCTTGAACAAATTTGGTTGTTAAAGGGTTGTAAACATATCGTTATGAGATAATCATGGTTATATCCACGCCTTTGAAGTTCTGTTACATGTATATTTATACATCTATGAGCGTTATAAACTTAGCTTAGTATTAACCATTTCCTGGTTAAGACTGGTCGAGAATACTACTATTTTTGCTCAGTGAATGTTCAGTTGCCGGCCATGAGAATACTATTTTTGAAGATTTACCAGTGAAATTAATAGTTTGGTTGATATTGATCCAGTAATTTTAGCGCTAAATTTTCAAAAATGATATCTTTATCTGCAAATGGTCTTTCCTTAGTTGTCCGCCTGTTGAATTTCTGCAAACTGCAGTTTCCATGGGGTTTAACTCTGGATATGCTGAATATTTTGAAAACAATTTGACTGAAAGTTGTTGGTGGCTTGTTGTTTTCAGCAGCTTCATAGTTATTGACAATAATTATTGTCTGGTGGCTTGCAGCAATCGGACGGTTAAGGCCACTGGAGAGGTCAGTTTGGGCTACATGTAGCTCACTGCTCGTTAAATGATTACGCTAATGATTTTTACTACTAATGGCCTGGCTAAATTAATTCGAGATAGAATCGTTTGGTATTATTGAAAAGCAGATTTAATAAGCATGTGGTTTGAAGCAGATCGGCTAAACTCTATCAATATGCTGCCAAATATATTGTTAAGCACACAGACATGTCATTATACAATGTATGGTTTCCATGGTGTTCTACGAGATTAGCTCAGTGAATTTAGCAGCTATTGATCGCCTTCTAGGGGTATGTGATAGCGTCCTGACCAGTCATTGTACATTTGTATCACTCAGAAATGCTGTCGTGTTTTACTCAGAAATTAAGCTTTTATGTCGTATTTTACTCAGAAATAGCTTTTAGCGAATTATCGTGTTTATTATCCTCCATTTTGTTCAACATAGGGATAGGAACAGGGGTTGGGTGTGGCCGTGACTGGGCAAGGGGGGGCTATCACCCTACTAGTTATTGGTGTCACCCATAGTTTACACCCACCCCCACCCCCACCCACTCTCTTCCCGGTCCCACACCAACCCCAGGAAAAAATATGTTCCTACACCCCTGTTCAATATTAGCTTAAGGGTTGTTAGCTCGGGATGTAGGATGAGGGTTAAAATGTCGCGGAAGGACGGAAATATGTGATAGAATTTTATATTTATTTCAGACCAGCTTTGTAAGGATTCAGAATAAAAGTTGATATAACATGTCTTTAAATTCGACTCGCAAGGGCTATTTAAATCTGCCTGTCCGTCTGTTGGTCCAATGTCTTAAGTACAGTTCAACTCATAAATCGATTAACGTTGTTCCAAAATAAAAACGTAAACATGTTAGTTAGTAAGATGTGTTTTGTTGAATATTTTGAACATAATTGGATGGGAAGTCATTGCTGCCTTAGTTTACATTCGTTTTCGCGCAATGCGACTGTTCTAAACAGGATCCTATGTTCATTGTTGTAACTGGTGCCTGAACATTGAATATGAATTTTGTGCAAATGCAGGCATGACAGAAGCAATTTACCATTGGAATTTCAGAACAACGCTCCACCACACACAGCCAGCCCACCATTACAGCACCCGCCCATCCCAGAATGGTCACACACATTCCCGAAGGGTCGGTGTATGTGATACATACCCTATATTATTTGAATTGACCAAATTTTAGTAGTCTACCGTCTCAATAGAAGAAAATTACTGAAACCTGTTGTGTAAGCCTGATGCTAACACAGGTTTGCAACATAATTTCCAAAATGAATACCTTTCCTTGACAGATTTTGTTCGAATTAATGGTAGGCTTGCGCGATTACATGATTAAATCAAAAATCGCGATTATGTTTTAAATCCTAGATTTATATGAGTAAAAATTAAATAATCGAGTAATCGTGAATATTTTCTAGTGAATAAAATATTTCAAAACCTAACTTTCAATTACTTTTTAATGCGATCAGTAATGAAGAATGACATTTTGTTTAGTGAATGTATGTCCATTTGCAGGGCAAGAGAAGACTATTTTTTTGAAAATGTATCACTGGAATGCCTGGCTCGAGAATCGAGCCAGGCATTCCAGTGATACATTTTCAAAAATAGTCTTCTCTTGCCCTGCAAATGGACTTCTCTAAACACCATTGCAGTTTTCTTCATTGATATTCTTTTGTTGTTATGTCTCGGTAATTTGTATCCAAACTGATTAATCGTGTAATCACGATTATTTTTTAATAATCGATGTTGATCATGATCACTCAACGCAATAATCGCACTCGCCTAATAAATGGACCTTTCCAGTTTATCCATCCATCATCTGACGTCATATGACATCATAATCAACAAAGTGACGTGTAGGCTGACGTCATAATCATTACATCATGAATGACTTGATTTAGTCGGTCTTTAACGCTTAATGTCTGACACGTTGTACAAATTATATGTCTGTGCTATTTAATAAACATGCTGTTGAATATTTTGAAACTAATTTGACTGGGTGCTAGTAGACAGCAACAACACCCAGTCAAATTAGTTTCAAAATATGCAACAGCTTGCCTGTATATAGTTTTTAGGAAATTGATAGTCAGGGAGTTCACTCTGAGATTGATGTTAGTGGAGCTTAGATAGAAGGGCGGGGGTAGGGGTGGGAGAGGTGTGTGAGCTAAAACTTGAAAGGCCCATTACTTTAGGTGGGTATATGAATGCACATAGGGAGAGACACAATTGATTGCAATTAAATTATGTATGTATACATGTCCTCACAAGTCTTTGCAGGCCATTGCATGTTGAGTCTTCCACTCAGCTAGTCACTCTGCCAACCACTCCCTGGACATGTAATAAGTATTGTTTTCTAATAAACACTGCACCCATTAATGTCCCTCCCATGTTTTTATGTTATTTACGGTATAACATAGTACATTGTAGTAACTGAGAGGAGTAGAACTGCCATATAATAATCTAAGGACAAGATCAATCAGGGCTATGGTATAATTCTACTGGGCAACAGTTCTATTCAACAACCTTCTGCAGGCTTCATTGTGATAGTAATGTGTATTTTTACACCAGCTTGAAATCCTTATATTAAATGTAAGACGTGTTGTTTCATTTTATATTCTCATGGTTCAATAACTGAGCACCTAGCACTGATAGCTCACTAAATCTCTGTAGTGATCGAATCCTGTCCCTTTGTAAGTTGGCAGATCCGTACTGTAATAAGCCCTGTCCATCTGTTTATAAGTGTAGGCTCTTCTTGACTTGTTCACTGGTATTACATATGCCCTTTTGCAAGGGAGTCCTTGACCGACCTTGAGTAGTGTAAATATTGTGATATGTATTAGAGGAAAGAAAATATCTAAGCAAAACTCATCTATTCACACTATAGGCTACATCTAGCTACAATTTTGTAAATTCAAATAATATACGCTCTGTTTTACATACACTGATCTGTGCAATTTCACATTTGCGTGGTCAAGTGAGTGCTGTGGTGGTGGGCTGGCTATTTGTGGCGGTGGTTGTGGGTGGGAAGGTGTCTGATGAAATTCCAATGCCAAATTGCTTTTGCATGAACACACAAAATTCATTTTGTAGTTAATTATCGCAAGGCCATCTACATGTAAATGCAATTGTCCATGAACACCTAATTATGAATCATTAATGAATGCCCAAGAGAAGAGCATTTTTTGAAAATTTAGCACTATAATGACTGTCTTGGTTATCGATGCAGCCATTTAATTGATAAAATTTCAAAAATAGTCTTCTCTATAGCTCGCTAATGGACAGTACACGTACAATGGTACTGAAATGACTTTCACCCAGTCAAATTGCTTTCAAAATAGCCAGCATGAATGATTTCAACTCTGTTGCGTAAACACTTCCTCAATAGTAAATTCCTGCCTATGCCCCTGTTCTGGAATCCAATTAGCATTAATTCTATTTTTTACTTTAGACTAAGCGGACGCATGCATGCCACAATGCAGTAATTTCACTGAGCAATAAGTCTGTACCTGTTGAATATTTTGAAAACAATTTGACTGAAAAGTTATTGGTGACTCAGCCACCAACAACTTTCAGTCGAATTGTTTTCCAAATATTCAGCATATCTAGCGTTAAATACCATGGAAAATGTAGTCTGCAGAAATTTAGTGGGTATGTAGTTACCTTAATAATAGTCTGACACTTTGGTGCTATTCTTGTCCCTTAGAAGCTTTCACTCTACCTGCCACTCATTTTCCTCTTTTCTAAATGCCTCAAGTCATGTCATTCATCCTTTAAACATATTCTCTTACCACACTGATGCCTTTGAGAGGTTGACCCTTTGAACCTCACAAACCAGGAAAGACTATTCAATGTTCTCTTGAATGTTTTGAAACTAATTTGATTGGGAGTTGTTGCTGTTAGCTTCAAAATATTCAACAGCTTTCATGTATGGCTGTTGTTAGCTGCGAGTAGCAGCTCAATAAACCGCTTTGTCCCTTAGTCAGTCTTTTCTAGGCAGGGTATAGGCATCCGTCAATCCATGCCATCCAGTTCAGCCCAGTCCAGTCCAGTCCAGTGAATCGGGTAACAAAAGCTTATTCCACCCTGTATGTCAGAAACTACTGTTCCGATTTGGCTGAAATTTTCACACAACGAAGGAACTTGACATGCAAGAGGATTTCCAGATTTTAATAAAAGTATCTGCATCTGTGGATAGCTCGGAAACTGCTAGACGGATTTTGGCTCAAATTCTAACACAATAAGTTTTGTGACCATACGCTAGGACTCCACACCTGCAGGCATGATCAATCAGATCAGACAAATCTGGAAAGTAAAGAAAAATACGAAAAATATGGAGAATATGAAAAAATCTTGAACCCGCAGCTATACTGATATTCTATTGGCCTGGTTGAATTGAGATAATGAAATATCAGGGGTTAAAGTGTTGTGAGTTAGTTGAAGAGAGACTGTTTAGAGGTACATTTTTGAACAAATGCAGCGCAGCTCAGAAATAACTGAGAATGTTTCTAAAACAAAAAAAAGGCCAGTTCTGGTCGCAGTCGTCCGCCGACCAGGGCTTTTTAGTACAACCCCAATTTTTAAAATCCAACAAAGGAGATAACTCTGATGTGAATGGACACATTTTGCCGATATGCAATCCCCACCGAGGTCTTGTCATAAGGAGTTCACATTCCAAATTTGAAATAATTTAAGCTAACTGAAGTTATCAACCGGAAACCACATATTTTACGTTTTTTAAAGAAATAAAGGGGATAACTCTGGTGTGTCTGGACACATTTCACTGATATGCAATCCACACCGAGATCTTGTCATAAGGAGTTGACATTCCAAATTTGAAATGAATCCATTTAAGTTAACTGAAGTTATCGTACGGAAACCACATATTTTACGATTTTTCAAGAAATAAATGGGGATAACTCTGGTGGGTCTGGACACATTTTGCCGATATGCAATCGCCACCGAGGTCTTGTCAGTCATAAGGAGTAGACAGGCCCAATTTGGAATGAATCCGTTCAAGCTAACTGAAGTTATCGAATGGAAATTAAACGCGGACGGACAGACACATGGACGGGGCCCCGTTTCTATAGTCCCCATCGACGATGTCGGGGGACTAAATAAAACATACTATTTAATATTTTGAACTAATTGGGACAGCAATGTCTTCCAATACAGTTAAGTTAAAAGATATTCAACAGAACATTTCTTACATCGTGCTCTAAATTATACATAAACTAACATGTATATATATATATATATATATATATTTATATATATATATATTTCTCTTTTTGTTTTTGAAAGATTTTAAGTTATTTATGAGCTGGATTTTAAGAGTTTCATCCTGTAACCCTTTAAGAGCCAAATTTGGTCAGGAGAATAAAAGCATTTCCTTATTAAATGTTCATTTACAGCCCAAGAAAAGACTATGTTTGAAAATTTACTCCTTGACTTACTGGCATGGTTACTGAATAATCGTCTTCTCTTGGCCTGCAAACGGACGTTCATCAATACCATTGCAGAAGCTGTTGAATATTTTGAACCTAATTTGACTGGAATCTGTCGCTACCTATGTCAGCAACTGGTTCCAGTCAAATGAAATTAGTTTCAAAATATTCAAACGCTTTCCTGTATTGTGGTCTTCAAATTGAAATATTGGAATTTTTGGTTTTAAAAACGATTAACATTAATTAATGATCAAGAAGGTCCAAGAGAAGCCTATGCTTGAAAAATTGCCACCAGCCTATCGCGGTTATGGAGTCAGCCATTCTAGTGACACATTTTCAAAAAATAGTCATCTTGTCCTACAAATAGGCATTTTTTCAAGACCAATGCAGTTGCTATTTTTTATTGGTCTGACCATTAAATGTTTAGTAGACAAGATCGTTCAGATTTGTCAAGGAAGATACAAGTAGCTCAGTCAAAGTTGTTGGTGAACAAACCAGCTATAGTGATGATGTGTGCTCTTCCTTAATTATTTTTAGATGTTTTATAGATGTAACTGGCTAATTGCTGCAAGCCACCAGACAGAAGTCTCAATGGGCAATTTCTATGCACCTGCTGAATATTTTGAAAACAATTTGACTGAAAGTTGTTGGTGGCTTAGCCACCAACAACTTTCAGTCAAATTGTTTACAAAATACTCGGCATATCCAGAGTTAAGCCCATGGAACATGTAGTCTGCAGAAAATCGACAGGCAGCCAATTAAGCAGATCAATCATCATATTGTAGGTAATTACGTTCACCTGTTGTTCCGTAAGAGGAAATATGTCTGATTTCAGCTGTATCCGAATAGTTTTCTTTTGTTCCGACAGATAAAATTAGACGGTGCTTATGAATTGTATTCTCCATCTTTCATCAAGAAGGTGAAAATTTCTTATTACAGTTTTCACCCTCAAAGCTTGTTCAAGAAAATGTTAATTTCCTCATCGAAAAATTTCCTTTTGTTGACTGGGTCGGTTATCGAGTCAGTCATTCTAGTGGTAAATTGTCAAAAATAATCTCTTGCTCAAATGGGCATTTCTCAAAGGCACTGCAGAAGCCATTTTTGGCTGAATTGAGTACTAAATTTAAAGCTTTCCGAATTACCTAACAACCAATTCAGCTGTAATGTAAGACCCTTTCAGTGTCACCTAGACAATCATTTCAACAACATCGGCATGGAATCATATACATGTATCTTTATTGCTTCTGTGCATGTAAGGCCATCCATAAAAGAGATTTTGTTTATTGCAGACCGGGTGGGGAAAAAATACTTCAGTACATCGAGGGAGGAAATTTATGTATTTTTCAATTATGAATTTATTTTTAGAAGGTCCTAAATATTAGTTTTTCAGATATTTAACTAGATGTCCATTAATTATGGTCGGAATTATCAAATTTGTCATGATTTTCATGACTCAATTAGCAAAAGGGATTCTCATTGCATACACTGTTGCTGTAAGAAAATTGTAATTTGTATACTGTTTGAGAAATGTATGAATGTTTTAACATTTCTGCTGGGTAGAAATTTTTTTTTTTGGTGTTACCGGCTTGGTGGAAAAAAAATTTCACTCGGGAGAATTATGGGAAATGAAACTACTTTTTATTTTGGCCTAACTATTTTTAGCGGTGTCTTATATAGTGCTTTAACTACTTGAGTAATGGCTAAGCATTCATATTGTTGGAACAAATGTCCCTTAAGTAGTGGTTTCTATCAACTCCTATGTTTATATTACAGCGCTGGTTATAAACTATAATGTACAGTTTCTGTATTATTTCCCTCTTTGCAGATGCATCTTTGTCATTTATCACTGGGACCATCATTACATATAACCTAATTTATATGTTGAGCTATCTTTTATTAGTATGCTATGATGGCATATTCCTGTCCCCTGTTACTGACTTATTTATGTCGATATAATACATCAAATGTCAACATAATCGGGTGCTTAATTCGTCATATCGAGCTATTTACATCGACGCAATGCAAAACTTGATGTCGACGTAATAACTTGTAACTCGTTGCTTCCCATCTCTGCCGTGGACTTATTCAGTTATTTATGTCGACATAATAATTGAGATGTCAACATAATACAACAATTATGTCGACTTAATTCATATGAGATGCCCACATTTAAGAGCAAAACAATACGTAGTATTGTTTTGCGTATTGTTGTATTATGTCGCCATCTCAATTATTATGTTGACATAAATAACTGAATAAGTCGACAGCAGAGGTGGAAGTAGCATCTTTCTTGGCCGAGTTACTACTTATTATGTCGTCATAAACTTTTGCAATATATCGATATAATTAACTGTTGATTTAGGATCCCATTATGTCAATGATTTGGCCTATTATGTTGACATCAGTAAGTCAGCAACAGTGGTCAGAAATACACCGCCATAGCATGTAAATAAACCGTGTTCATAAATCTGCTTTCTATAGATCTAAGTTAAGGTATGGTATTGTGGTGGCGGTATGTGCGCGCTTCATGCATGCATTTGTATGCACGTATGTAGTTGGTGGAGAGCTATGTACCATCTCAATGCATTATATATACATCAGTCAATTTAAGCCAATGCTAATTAAAACAGTGATGTACATATTTAAATCTTTTTACTGTTTTTCTCCTGCCTGTTCAACCCATAATTATGCGTATCTACTTTGCAGGATGTGTGATCAGCTTAGCGGCGCTGTATCTTGCCGAGATCTCACCAAAACAGGTCCGAGGAGCAATTGGAACATGTCATCAACTTGCTATCACTATAGGAATTCTTGTCTCGCAGGTTCTGGGTCTGAAAGAGCTTATGGGTAAATATTACGGACTCGCCTACTTCATTTGACTGAATAATAAAATAAAATTTGATAATTTTACAGGATGTTTAAGTAACTTCAAACTTCTCAATATCTCATAATAAATTGTTCATGATTTTTAAATTTCTTTTAGCATAGATTTTTAATCGAATCGAGGTACATGCATGTATATATAAAAATATCGCAAAAATGTGCAACCTATATTAAAGGGATACTAATCTTATGTCTAACGTTGTATTATACTGATACAGTATGGTATAGAGATTTCATTTAATTCACTTCCAACGCATTCCTTTATATGTACAGTATCATAATTATTTCCTTTTTAACATGGTATTAATGCTGAACTGTGGTCGACGACATTTTGTCTCTTCAAGCGATAGTGTGTGATGTCATGTAGGCGCCAATGCATTAGGGCTGCAACGATTCGTCAATACATCGCGTATCGCGAGACTTTTCCCGTATCGCGATGCATGATACACTTTTACAAGAACCATGATACATGTAAAAAGAATTTCATACTTTGATTTGTGTTTAAAATTTAGTAAAAGGGTAGAGATGCATGATTTTAATGTGTAAATCTCCTATTACTGCGAGTACCAATACCAAATAATCCATGACTACATGCATGTGCTGGGCATGGCATAATACTAGTTATACAGATGCTATTAGTGAGGAAATATAACACCAAAATGGGTTCATTTATTTAAAACGCATACATCATATTCATGTACATGTATGTTGCAGTTATGTGTTGCGATACGCATCGTATCGTGAAACAAATATCGCAATGCATATAACATCGTGGCTTTGCATATCGTTGTAAGCATACAATGCATCACACTCTTTATTACGTAATAGTTATCAGAATGAATATTTTGAAACTAATTTAACTGGAAGCTTCAGACCCACTCGTAAACGCCATCCGTAAAACTTCCTCCAACACTTGTTGGATCTGCAATGTTGAGATATAGTGAGTCTTTTCAGACGATTATATTGCGATATGCCATAATCTCTCGGTGCCTACAATACAACATTTGATGTGAGTAGAGTATCGCTTTAACCCTTTAATGGCTAAAATGTTTCAAGAGTATCAAAATAATGTCTTATTGAATGCCCATTTTCACGGCAAGGGAAGACTATTTTTGAAAACTTACCACTGGAATGACTGGCTCGGTTACCGAGCCAGTCATTCTAGTGGTAAGTTTTCAAAAATAATCTTGCACTGAAAATGGACATTCCTCAAGACTACTACAGAGGCCAGTTTTGGCTGGCTTCATCATGAAAAGGTTAAATAGGCAGTCATAACAGGGAAATGTTTTCTAAAATTATCCCGGCCATTAAGATGTGAATAATTTCCTTATGAGTTTAACCCCTATATTTTCCACTTTTTTTTTAGGTACAGAGGACCTGTGGCCTGTATTGTGTGCTTTGCATGGAATTCCGTGTCTCATCTGTCTGATTGCTTTCGTGTTTTGTCCTGAATCTCCAAGATTTCTTCTGCTTAAGAAAGGCTTGGAAGATGAGGCTGTTAAAGGTATGTATAAACACCAGCATCATGTAATGATATAGCTACCACTACGGTTATCACACAGAGGGGACGTACAAATGTATTTCTAGACCACTGGCGTACGTCTAAAACACTATGCACAATAATAATATATCATCGGGACAATATAATGACTCTTTGCGAGAACATTTATTATTATCTACACTCTACAGTAGGTCAGGCAGTTTGGGTTCACTACACGTACTTAAAAAGATATTTCCTGTGGTTTTTATAGAATATTTTTAATGAAACATGTTAGATTTTGATGACACACATTTGTACTTCATGCACATATAAAAAAGATTTAGTTTGACCTTTGCCCTTCGAAGAATTTCACAATAGCGCGAGTTTGAACACTTTGGGTAGTTCCGGATTACATCATTTAAACTGTCAGTTTGATGACTATAAAATAATATTTTCGAAACCAGTCTTATCCCATTGTCATGTTTTGACAAGGCAGAAAAGAAGAATATGAAAAATATCAGTGACTGTCGACAAACATGTGCTGTCTATAGAAGCATTTTTGGCATACACCGCTGTAAGAGATGAGCTTGTTTTCTTTTCCGTCGTAATGGATGGTTATCGCGACTGAAGATGTATCATTAATTAAATGCTAAAATTCTGACAAAATTGAGATAAAGATTTTTATGTTTATTGGTCATCAATAAACTGAATTTATTGAAAACGTATCAAAATATAAAATAAAGCCTGGTTCCAAAGAATTTGATTGATGATTAAGATAGTGAACCGAAACTGCTGATGATCCAGAACCGCCGATGATCCAGAACCGTCGTATCCACTATATTACATTATTACATACTAACAATATTTCTCTTTCCTTATAAGGGGAGATGTAGCGCTATATCTACCATAGTCATATAATTAGTATGATGTATGAGCTGGCGACTCCAACGCTTAGCACACTATGATAATTGGCTTTAGAATACAGTTAGATCTTGTTAGCACAGACCGTATTCTTTAATAATCTAATATATATCCATATGGTAGAAAATATATAGGAATTCAGCAGATCAGTGAACATTGGAAAAAACCTGTCCTACATGTAGCATCAGTAAAAAGTTTTCAAAAAGTACATTTTCCTCAAGATGGATGCTTATTTTAGGTGGCTAACGGTTATCACCATTGGGACCAATAGCTATAACCACTTTAACACTCAAGCCGGCCTAAAAAGGTTTATGCAATGGCCTTGAGAAATCTCCATTTCCTCACAGAAAGATTATTTTAGAAAAATTTTCACAGGAATAACCAAGCCAGTCATTCCAGCAATAAATTTTCAAACGAATTTCTCTTGGTCTGCAATGGGAATTTGCTATGAGAAAATTGAAATCTTGAAGAAATTTAAGGATCCAAGATTGAACATTGAAAAATTGGTATCCATGACAAGCCAATTTCAAGACTGCCATTTAGGTAGACTGGTGAATATTTTGAAACTAATTTGACTCTGTGCCATAGGTAGCAACAGCTACCCATCAAATTAGTTTCAAAATATTCAACAGAATATGCATTAAATGTAGTAGATTTTTAGTATTTGTATTTTTGGGCTCATGGCGTTTAAGAATTATGTGGTCTGATAATATTTCGCTGTATTCCACTGTTTTCAGCCTTGCAGAAACTTCGGGGTAAACAAGATGTGTCCGCCGATATTGATGATATGCGACAAGAAGCTAAAGAGTCTCAAGGACAGTCAAAATTCTCGATTAAAATGCTATTGACATCTCCAGAGCTTCGATTGCCATTAACTATTGCTATACTTCTAATGGTCGCCCAGCAGTGGTCGGGTATTAATGCGGTATGTACACTATCAAACTGCGATTGGAAGGTATAATTTTAGGATGATGATTAGTCACGGCATCTCAACGTTTGAATCGTTTAAAGGTCACTATTCTCCACCACCACCTCACTCACCCCCTCCAAAAAAAGAAATTGATTGAAGTGTTTTCGAAGATAATGTCCGTTTGCTGAGAAAGAGATTATTTGTTAAAATTTACCACTGGAATAATTATATGATTGGTTATTATTGGTTAGTGTAGCTAAAAAACCAACACCTTTTGAGAGTTCGAGGTATTTGTGAATGATACAATGTACATATGAATGGAAACCTGTTTTTAAATGAGTTCTTGATAATATTCCAATTCTGAGTTGTCTCCCCTTATTATTTGATGTGGTCCTTCAAAGAGTTGGTTCCCATGAATGGTTTCCAGGCATATAATTATGAGCTAATAATGATATCACTGCGCTTTATTTCTGATAAAGGTCTTATATTTGTTGCATGCTAGGAAAAATCAGGTATATTTGGAAAATTTACCACTGGAATGACTGGCTCGATAACCGAGCCAGTCATTTCTGTGGTAAATTTTCAAAAATAGTATTCTCTTGATATGCAAATGGACATCAACTGAAGACGACTGCCGAAGCCATTTTTGGTTGACTTGAGTGTTAAAAGGGTAAGATAGTTTCACTGTATGGCAGTGCTATTGTACATGTAAGATAACTTACAATATATCACCTAGAAAGTTAATTTCTGTGGTGTAATTATTTGGTTTTTCAGGTATTCTTTTACTCAGAGACGATCTTTGACGGAGCTGGTGTCCAGAAAGAATATATTCCATATGCAGTTGTAGGAACAGGAGCAATTAACGTTATCATGACTATCATCTGTGTACGTATCCTACTTGCATCACGCTAGACACGGGCCCCCCCCCCCCCCACTTGAGAGGTCATGTGTCTTTTATACCTAAAACATGTTCATTGCATTTGTACATTATTAATTTTTCATGTATGTTTTAATTCTTTTACACCCAAGATGGACAAAAAACAGCTTCTGCAGTGGTCTTAACCCTTTAACCCTCATTTCAGCCAAAAATGTCTTATGCAGTGGTCTTGAGAAATGTCCATTTGCAGACCAAGAGAAGACTATTTTTGAAAATTTACTACTAGAATTACTGGCTCGATAACAGAGCCAGTCACTCCAGTGGTAAATTTTCAAAAAGGTTTTCTCTTGGTTTGCAAATGGACATTTTCTATAATTTTTTTGAACAAATTTTAGTGTTAAATGGTTAAGAAATGTCCATTTGCAGGCCAAGAGAAGACTATTTTTGAAAATTTACCACTGGAATGACTGGCTCGGTTATCCTCGTTTTTGGCTGATATGAGTGTTAAAGGGTTAATTGTGTTGACTATTGTTTTAAGACTATTTTTGAAAATTTACCACTGGAATGACTGGCTCGGTTATCCTCGTTTTTGGCTGATATAAGTGTTAAAGGGTTAATTGGGTTGACTATTGTTTTAAGACTATTTTTGAAAATTTACCACTGGAATGACTGGCTCGGTTATCCTCGTTTTTGGCTGATACGAGTGTTAAAGGGTTAATTGGGTTGACTATTATTTTAACATTAAAAAATATGCTGACTCAATAGCGGCTCGTACAGTTTTTTAACACACTTGAAATTGTTAGTTGCAATTCACGACTAGTATTATAAGTCTGTCCGTCCAACAACAACCATAGCATGTCGTGCTTGTTAATTATCCCTTTAAAAAACGGCCACTGTGAAAGGTACATTTACAGTTGAAGAGAATACTATTTTTGAAAATTTACCACTGAAAATAAGCAAGTCAAGTGGTAGATTTTCAAAAAATAGTTTCACCCTATAAATCGATAATCATTCAGGAAATGTTTCGAGTTTCTTCACCATTAATTTGCAAAATAAATCTTATATGATACAGTACAGGCAATAGGAAGACAAGTTTTTTTGGTTTTAACCATTTAACACTCAAATTTGTTCAAGAAAATTAAAATTTTCCCATAGAAAATGTCCATTTGCAGACCAAGCAAATACTAGTTTTGAAAATTTACCACTGGAATGACTGGCTCAGTTATGGAGCCAGTCATTCCAGTGGTAAATTTTCAAAAATAGTCTTCTCTTGGTCTGCAAATGGACGTTTCTCAAGACCACTGCAGAAGCCGTTTTTAGCTGATATTAGGGTTAAAGGAAGGGCATGTGTATACATACTAAAATTGTTTATCTAACAGATACAGGACAGATATTGAGAAACAAATTTGCCTGTAGCCATGTCTTGGGACAGAAACATAGCAAAAACACATCACAAAGAAGATAAAAAGTAAAACAAACTGAAACAACCCGCGTCGTTAATATATTTTCCAATTGGGCTGCCATGCGGCCAAAAGCCTATTTTAGAAACAATGGTGCTGTAAGCTGTTGCTTTTTACCTTTTGACCACATAATGAACCTTTCCACTGTATTCATCCATCATATGATGTCATAATCAACTACGTGATGTGTAGAATTACATCACAATCAATAACGTCATGAATGACGTAGATAAGTATGTCACGAATACATAGTTGAAGACAGACTATGCATTACTATTTAATAAATATTCTGTTGAATATTTGGAAACTAATTTCACTGGATGCTGTTGCTGCCATAGACACGGCAAAGTGTGGGTGGAACTTAGCCAGAGGTGGGCGGGGCATAGCTAAAACTGGAAAGGTCAATTGTCACACAGTACTCCATGGACAAATATCCACCCAAGTTTGTAGAAGATCACTCCAGCAGAACCAAAGTTATTGAATTGAAAAAAACCCTCTATTTTGAGAACAATGATACTAATAGTTTTTGCTATTTCGTTTTAGGTTTTGACCCCAAATTTGATACACTGGTGGAGGTGGGTTGGGGAGGAGAACATCCTGCAGATGATTTTAGATTGTCTAATAACATAAGAATTGCTGATTATTATCTGATTGTGTATAATTTCATACATACATTTAGATGTATAATTACCATTGAATTTTTAATTACTGTTACATCATAGCGAGCAACTATTATGTCACTTCACAGGTACCACTGATGGAGAAACTTGGTCGTCGGCCATTACTGCTCTGGCCATCAGGTCTCATGGTCCTATCTATGGTTGCACTGACACTCTCTCTATTATTGAAGGTATGTGTGTGTCTGTGTGTCTCTCTTATTGAAGGTATGTGTGCGTGCGATCGCTGTTATCCCCACATGTTTTGAAAAAAACTGAGATGTAATAATTCTAATCACCTCCAGCCTTCATTCCAGTCATCTGTCCATCTGGCTACCTGCTCTGAAATTGTTTGGTGGATTTCAATGAAATGTGTTATAGGAGTTACCCATATGATTGCGGATTGCACGATGACATTTACATAAGGCTTCATCCCTCGGGTAATGGTGGGAGGCAGGGTCGAAGCGGGGACAGAAAGTCAAAGTTGATGGAATTCAGCCAAATTTGACATGTTACTTACCCATATGATTGCAGATTGCGAGACAATGTTTTCATTAGACTGAGCCCCCAAGGGGTGGGTGGGTTTAGGGTGGGGGTGGGGGGGGCAGAACTTCAAAGTTGGGCAAAGCGTGGGGTATCAGAAGTCTAATTCTTAAGGAGTTGATAGAAGACAGACCGTTGTACATTTTGGAAGCATTGTTGCTAAAAGCTGTTGCTGACTAATATTTACAGTACTATTGCTTCTATCATTAGCTCGGGGCTCAAACATGTGGTAGTCATGTTTTCTCGTAATAATGCTAATAATTTGGAAGCTAGTACCTGTTACAGGATTTGCTTTAAAAAAAAAAAAAAACTTTAATTTTCAACCATTTTATTGAAGTATTTGATTGTTTTGCTAAATTTTGAAACGTACTTGAAAACTGATATGATTCTCTTAGTAGTACTTGAATTTGAGAAAACAATCTATCCCCCATAATATGTTGACCATCGTGACATACCCGAGATCAAATTCAGGCAGTAAATGGCGCTTATGTGTTTCCAAGTTCTTTTATCACATTCTGTCATTTATTCTCAAGACTAACAAAGTAAGTTACTACTCTGATGTCAATATTCTGTTTTTTAATGTGTCGATAGCAAAGAAACTGGTGTACATTTTTCAACAATATTTGGCGGTCTACGACAGCAACATCTACCACCAAATTTGTTGAAAAATGAACACCAGTTCATCTTTTAGCTTCATTTAAAAATTTTAAATTTTAACATCAGAGTGGTAAAGGGTAAACTCTCAGCCTATTTTTGCAATATAATTGAATTTTCCTAACATCAGTTTGCCTCAAGATAGAAGATACAATATACATGTACCAATAGTGACACACAATGTCTGACAGAGAATACATGTATAACTAGTGTATGCTAAAGCAGGTATATGCAGTGTGGTCCTTACCACTTGAAAACCAATATCAGTCAAAATTGGCTTCTGCAGTGGTTTTGAAAAATACCCATTTTCAGACCAAGAAAGACTATTTTTTTTTAATTTACTACTGGAATAACTGACTCGTTAACCGAGCCAGCCATTCCAGTGGTAAATTTTCAAAAATAGTCTTCTCTTGGTCCTCATATGGACATTTTCTATGAGAAATTAGAATTTTTAAAAACAAATTTGAGTGTTAAAGGTTAAAATAATGGACACAATCCCGGAGAAGTAGATTTCATATTTTCAGACTTGTACAAATCTGGTTTTCAGCTTAACATTCTTACGTTGACAAGCTGTCAATCATCGACACCTTAAAGGTGCATATTCACAGCAAAATTACTGAAAATAAAATTGTTTAAATTATATACTTTTAGAGGCTTAAACTGTGAACCAATATGTAATGAAACAAAATAAATCTTAGCATATGATGATTTCATTCCATATAAATTAATATAATTTTTTAAGTTGCGAAATTGAAATAAAGGCACGAGCCTCTCTTTCAATTTCGCAACTTAAAAAATTATATTAATTTATATGGAATGAAATCATCATATGTTACGATGTATTTTGTTTCATTACACATACACGTAGGCACATAATTTAAGCTTGGAAGAGTATGCAATTTTAACAATTTTATTTTCAGTCATTCTGGTGTGAATATGCACCTTTAAGTTGACAAGCTGTCAAATGTCGACACTAACTTTTTGTTAAAGAAAATTAAAATTTTCTCATAGAAACTTTCCATTTGCAACGCAAGAGATTATTTCTGAAAATTTACCACTGGCACTGGAATAGCTGGCTTGGTCATCATAGGCAGCAAGAGCCCCCAGCCAAATTTGTTTTAAAATATTCAACGGCTTAACATACGTGAATAGGTACATAGAAATGTAGATTCTGTGAATTCAGGTTTCAAAGTTTCAAATTTATTTCAACATATGTAAAATGAGGGTGTAGCTTAGCTAAGACAGGCAGGGTCATAATTCAAAATGGACGCTGGTATGCTCTCCTGGGATGTTATATACTAGATAGTTGGTGTTTTTATACATAATGTTTTTAATCTTGCACTTTGTTCTTTATTGTAGTCTTATGCACCTGGGCTTGCATATTTAAGTATTATATCCATGCATACCTACGTTATTGGCTTTGCTATGGGTCTAGGTAAGTGGTGTTTTAAATATATACATCTTATATTGATAATATTTATTAGTAATAATAATAATAATAATAATAATACATGTAATAGCATGATCAGATATTGCAGACCATTGGCCCTATTGTAAAAAATTTTCCGATCTTTCAGATTTTTTTTGATTTTTTCGGATTTTCCCAATTTCTTCATATCATTCCCAAAGTTGTGGAATTCTAGTCTATGGTCACACCCTTTCTTGTGTTAATATTTGCACAAGATTGGACAAGTAGTTTCCAAGATATACATAGATCCAGAATTCAATCTGTCCAGGTTTTTTATCCAGATCACGGCCAAACTCTTGACATCGATCCTCATGTGCAGCAAGTTCCTTTGTTATGTTAAAATTTTTTGAGATACATCGCCGGACAGGCAGGTAGGCAAGCAGGCAGACAGTAGGGCTTCATGGTATTAGAAAAATTAATATCGGTATCGATATCAATTTTCATACCGGTATACCTTTAATACCGGTATTATTCCGATGGGGAAAATGGAGAGAGGCTTGAGTAGTATGAGTCCATATTCAACGTATATCCGCGCTGCTTAAATAGTCGCCGCAAATTTCCACAATAAAACGGCTGAAACTCCCCCAAATGATTTGAATTTGCCACGAAATTACAACTATTTCGGCATGGAGAACGGTAACCAGTGACCATCTCGTTCCATATAAATTCGCCCAGTGAAACTGTGAACGTCTAAAGCTGTTGATATTTGACTGACACATATCACTGTTATGAGTCAAACACGTTGGATATGAATGTAAATATATATTTTACAAATTTTCCTGGCTATCTGCATTGATGTATATGTTAGAATAATAATGAACTTTCCACAATGGCCTGTGCTTTATGGGATGAATTTGCAATGGGACGAAACCACCAGGAAACGTGGAAATCTCTGCGCAGGGGTACAACTTAGCCATTATAACACATACTAAATAGACTACCATATGCTGTGAATACATAGGCGTAAGCTCGTTCTCGCTAGAGTAGCTTGTATCGATTGATATCTATTGATACCCGCCAACATAAGTAGTGAATAAAGCTCGCGAGAATTGAGAAGTTTTTCTCATATTGTCGGGTTCCTCTTTACTTGGGCTGTTGGGCAGTCACTACAAAGGCGCATAATTCCGGGAAATCGCTGACTAACCAGGCTGTAGTAATTGATATAAAATATCACTCAAAATATTCATTTCATATTATGATTTTTCTAGCAAACAATGGGCCACAATTATAAAATATTAGGGCAGGAAAAGATAGGTTTTAGACATTTTTAACCATCTGATGTCCTATGATTGTAATTAAAATAAGTTTTATTACATTTTTTTGCAAGAAGTGCATTCTTATAACTTTATAAGTAGGTAACTTTCGTAGGCGTAATTGTGAATTTATCAATTACTCTAACACTAGACTCAAAACAACAATTTGAAAGCTCTGGATAAATAAGAAGAGCGTGATCGATCGTTAAATACAGGTAAAATATCATTTTCCCATACAAAGAGCAGTAACTTATATCGCTAGACAGCTATATACTATTGAAATATTACTAATGGGAAGCAGATTATCTGTTTAACAAAATGTTATACCGGATTTATCTTATATCTCGATATTTCAGTATCAGCAAAATCATATCGATATGACTAACGGTATGGCTATGATACTGGTATTCGATATAATATCTGTATATCGTGAAGCCCTAGTAGACAGGCAAGCAGGCCGGATCGCAATACCCTCCTCCTCTTACGTGATGAGGTTAATAATAACTAGAATCTAGATATTATCTTCAAGAACTCGGTGCTTAGCTATTATATTTGCCTGACACTTTCTGCTGTTTGAGAATTCTGGATGCCAAACGCCAGTTATGTAGAATCTAGATATTATCTGTCATCTGCCACTAATGGGAGCTATAATGTAGCTTCTAATATACCTGATCCCCTGCCACAAGCTAGTAAAATTGACACAGAGGAGGGTGTGTAACCTTAGCTCTAAGAGGGGTGGGCGGTGGCAATAAACCATCATAATTTCCCTAATTAAAGTAGCAACAGTAGGAGTTTAGTATTGAAATTTTGATGGCTGAAATCTCTCAGTATTTTTTTTAATGTAGTTTCATTGGAAACATGTTACTTACTGTGTCAGGGTATAACATCCTCTTATTGAATGATCTCTCTCTCTTGCTTGTTAAATTAAAAATTGCACATAGATTGAATGTCTATTTGCAGACCAAGAGAGGATTAGTTTTGAAAATTTATCACTGGAATGACAGGCTCGGTTATCGAGCCAGTCATTCCAGTGATAAATATTCAAAAATAGTCTTCTCTTGTCTGCAAATGGACATTTATCAAGACCCCTGCAAATCCCTGCAAATAAAATGTTATTGGTGAGGTTGAGCGTTAACGCATTAAATAGAATCTAATTTGTTTATCCAATCTTTTGAACAGGTTAAACATGTTTGTCTCTGTGAAGTTTCATATTGGCATCAGACCTGTATCTTATCTAGTTTTCAAGCTAACAATTCAAGGGAGATAACTCCTTCAAGCCACATTTTAACATATTGTATTAACACTGAAAGTGAAATAACTATAAACCAACTGCTGTCCCATGGTATATGAATAAATCATTATCCATTTAAGTAACTCTGAAAATTTTACAACTGGAATGGCTGGCTCGATGACAGAGCCAGTCATTCCAGTGGTAAATTTTCAAAAATCCTTTTGAACTTCTTTTGACCTACAAATATACATTCAGTAAGCACATATTTTAGTATTCTTGACCACGTCTGACCAATAAAGTATTAAACTCTATCAAAGTGCATCTAACATACATTCACATACTTAAATCAATGGAGGATTCTTAGTCAATCATATGACGTCATGTTGACCGCTCCAATTATTGCCAAATGACATCATGTTGAACGCTCCAATCATTGCCAAACAAGCCATCAGTGGGAATGGATATGATATGTCCCTCAACAGATTCAATCATATGACGTCATAATCAATAGCATCACATGTGGGCTGATGTCATAATTAATTGTGTCATGAATGACATGATTTAGTCTAAATGCTTAATAGTCCTTCAGTTTCTATGAATTGTATATTTTCACTATTTAATAAAAATCTGTTGACTATTTTAAAACTAATTTGTCTGGATGCTGTTGCTTTCATAGGAATGCAATTCATATGCTTTATTTGTTTCCATTTTGTCTTGTATTTAGGTCCAATCCCGTTCATTGTAGTAGCGGAGCTGTTCCGTCAGGCTCCACGTGGAGCAGCTATGGGCATCTCACTCGTGTTCCAGTGGATGTGCAACTTCGTTCTAGCAGCGGGATTCAGATTTCTCGCAGTGAGTAAAAGAAGACAAAAACATTCTCTCGGGGACTTTTGATATCTTACATGTAGATACAAATACATGTCATGAATGTTATGGATTAGACGGTGGTAAAATGTGCATATAAAGGATTTTAGCATGTGCTGCAATATGTGGCCTTGAGAATATGGGCATACAGAATCACATGCAAATTTCAAATCTTCATTGTCCAAATAATGCTTCTATAAGATAAGTACATTTATATTGCGCTAAGGTCCATGCTATTGCATGCTCTAAACACTATGCATTGTACATCTCATCCCCTGTTCATTTGACAGTCCAAGCCATAGGCTTCATTCCTAGCTATCCTGCCAATTCACCTTTCCAAAGTATCCATCCATCAGCTGACCTCGTATGACATCATAATCAGCTCAGCCCGTGTATGGTGACTTCACAATCATTAAGTCACAAAGGGTTCCATATAGACCGTCACCAAATCTCAAATGGTCCAACACGTTGTATGAATTGAATATCTTTGTAATTCTTTGCTCTTTAATAAACATGCTGTTGAATGTTTTGAAACTAATTTGACTGGGCGCTGTTGCCATAGGCAACAGCACCAAGTCAAATTAGTTTCAAAATATTCAACAGCTTACCTGTGTAGTTTTTTGGAAATTAATAGTCCAGGTGTTCAGAGATCGATCGATCCCAACACGAGTGAGGTGTGGGTGGAGCTTAGTTAGAGATGGGCGGGGCTTAGCTAAAACCGGAAGGCTCCATTACTAGCCAAGCTCCGCCCATGTATAAAGTAGGCAGAGCTTAGCTAGAAATGGACGGGTCAACACTAGAAATGGGCGGGTCATAGCTAGAAGTGGGCGTGTCATAGCTAGAAATGAAGCCCTCCATTGCCTGTGCATGTCCATGGCATTAGCTTGCCACTGATTTTCCAGCCGTTTTTCAGCGGTTTGTTTTGTAAATTCTTACATTACAGCTAAAGAATAATTTAACATATTTCCAAAACCAAATAAATGTTGAATATTTTTGGAAAAGGCAGCAATGGGTTATCATCAAATTAAGGCTAAAATATTCAACAGAACATTTATTACATCATGTTCAAAATTCTGCTAACTAATATGGCTCTGTTTTTGTTTTGGAAACATGATACATTATTTCTGAGCTGTAGTGTACATTATACATGAAACTTGGCTGGTGCTGTTTATTGTTTATAATGCATTATGGTAACTTTAAGAAGTGAAGATGTTCTCACCACCCGTTTTGAAAAGGCTAGAAACTGGATATTGCAATCACCTCTCCATTCTCACCACCAGTTTTGAAAAGGCTAGAAACTGGATATTGCAATCACCTCTCCATCCGTCCATCTATCAGTCCAGGTATCTCCTCCGAAACCATTTGCTGGAATTCACTCAATTTTTTTATGTGAGTTACTCATATGATTGCGGACTGCAAGATGACATTTAGATTAGGCTCTGCCCCCAGGGATGGCGTGAGCAGGGTGGATGTGCGGCAGAAATTCAAAGTTGATGGAATTCAACCGAATTTAATGTTAGTTCCCCATATGATTGTGGATTATGAGACAATGTTTACATTAGGCTCCGCCACCCAGGGGCAGCATGTCATATTTGGCAAAAAGCGCAGGAATTTGCGATGTCATTCCATCGACTGAGCATTCTACTTGATTATGTTGATACCAATTTGAATGAAAGTAGTAGTTAAGCGGCAAAAACTTCCAGTCAAGTTGTTTTCAAAATGGCTTCATTAAAAATATCATATCTTCTTGAAACCTATATTGTAATATTTGCGCTTGAGAAAAATATAAAGAGTCGTCTTTTCACCTGCAGATAAGCATTAACGAAACAAAGATTTCGATGTTCCGGATCATGCGTGTATGGATTATTAAATGGTAAAGACACGATTTGTACGTGTCAGAGTATTAAGTGTTTCGAATCATAATTGATTATGATGTAGGCCTACATGTGATGTACATGTATTTGAATATGATTGACTGAGAAACTGGATTCCTCAATTGTCAAGTATTAATACAACTTAATGCAAATACATGTAGTTGGACAAATATGTACTTGAGTACACCGGCCTTACCCTGTTTTGGTTAGTGGTTTTTAGCTCACCTGGCCTGAAAGGCTAAGTGAGCTTATGCCATGGCGACCGTCCATCGTGTGTCTATCCATCGTCCGTCTGTCCGTCATCCGTCAACTTTTTTAACGTCTTCTCAGGAACCACTGGGCTGATTTAAATTATATTTGGCAGGAAGCATCCTTAGGGCATAGTGACCAAAGTTTGTTCAAATGAACCCGATCGGCCAATTTGGCCAGTGGCCAGCTTGGATTTCGGCCGATTTTAGGAAACGTCTTTAAAAATCTTCTCCGAAACCGCTTGGGGAATCGATTAAAAACTCATGAAATATCATATAGGGAAAGAGCTACGCCAAGTTTGTTCAAGAGGACTTAATTGACCAAGTGGTCCGACGACCATCTTGGATGATATAGTTTTCCTGAAAATGACTTCTTCAGAACCGCTGAAGGGATTAGGCCGAAATTTTGGAGATATGATTAGAGACTAAGGGCCATTAAAGTTTGCTCATGGGAAGTTGATCCATCAAAAAACATGGCCGCCGTGGGCCAATCAAAATGTAGTGTGTCATTTTTATTTGATGGATTTTGAGGCCGAAATTGGTTTTATATGTGTTTTTTGGTATTCTGAGTTCAAATTTGCCATTTAAAAAAAATGTCGGATAAATGGTTTGGTGGCCATCTTGGATTATTTTCCCGCCAAAGGCTCCCATACTAAAGGAATTGGAAATTTAAAATGTCTTCTCGAGAACTACTAGGCTGATTTCAATTATATTTGGCAGGTAGCATCCTTAGGGCATAGGGGTTCAAGTTTATTCAAATGAAGCCAATCAGTCAATTTGGCCGGTGGCCATCTTGGAATTCAGCCTATTTTAGGAAACATCCTTAAAAATCTTCTCCGAAACCGCTTGGGGAAGCGATTCAAACTCATGAAACATCATCTAGGGAAAGAGGTAAGCAAGTTTGTTCAAGAGGACTTGATTGACCAAGTGGTTTGGCGGCCATCTTGGATGACCTAGTTTTCCCGAAAACAACTTCTTCAGAATCGCTGAAGGCATCAGGCCGAAATTTTGGAGATATGATTAGGGACTAAGGGACATTAAACAAAAACATGGCCACCGTGGGCCAATCAAAATGTAGTGTGTTTGGCGGCCCTAGTGGATTTTTTTATTTGATGGATTTTGAGGCCGAAATTCGTTTTATATATGTTTTTCGGTATTCTGATTTCATACTTGCCATTTTTGAAAATGTCGGATAAACTGTTAGGCAGCCATCTTGGATCTTTTTCCTGCCAAAAACTCCCATGCTAAAGCAATGGCAAATTTAAAATGTCTTCTCGAGAACCACGGGACCGATTTCAATTATATTAGGCAGGAACAATCTTTAGGGCATAGAGATTCAAGTTTGGTAAAAGGAACCCGATCAGCCAATTTAGCCGATGGTCATCTTGGATTTTGGTTGCTTTTTTAAAATATCTTTAAAAATCTCCGAAACCGCTTCGAGCATCCATTCAAAACTCATGAAATATGATCTAGGGAGAGAGCTGTACTAAGTTTGTTCAAGCGAACTTGATTGGCGAAAAAGTTCAGCGACCATCTTGGATGACCTAGTTTTTCCGAAAATGCCTTCTCCAATACCGCTTGGGGCATCGATTCAAAACTTATCAAATATGATCTTGGGGAAGTGCTGAACCAAGTTTGTTCAATGAAACATGATTGGCCAAATAGTTTGGCAGCCATCTTGGATGACATTAGTTTTTGCGAGAACAACTTCTTCCGCAGAAACGCTGAACAGATCGGGGTGAAATTTGGCAGTTATGTTTAGGGCTGAAAGGCTATTAAATTTGTCCATGGAAAGTTGATATGTCAAAAAATGTGTCCGCCATGAATCAATCAACATTTAGTGTTTTTGGCTGACATCTTGTATTTTCTGCAAATTTCTGAGAAATTCATAAAAAGACCACTTATTATGCACTGGGCCAATTTTAATAAAACTTGGCTAAACCTTCTTCACAGAAATTTGATTGGTAAATTCTTCCAGTGGTCTTCTCATTTTCTTTGTTTGTGCCAGTGGCCAATAACTCCAGGTGAACGATACAGGCCCCTTTGGCCTCTTGTTATGTTTTATCACAATTCTTGCTTTCCAGGCAGCAGCTGGTCCATACATCTTCATCAATTTTATCGCCATACTTGTTCTTGTTTTCCAGGTGGCCGCTGACCCATACACATTTATCGTTTTTATTGTCAATCTTGTTGTTGTTTTCCAGGCAGTCGCTGGTCCATACCCCTTCATCGTGTTTATCATCATTCTTGTTCTTGTTTTCCAGGCAGCTGCTGGTCCATACACCTTCATCTTTTTTATCGCCATTCTTGTTGTTGTTTTCCAGGCGGCCGCTGGTCCATACACCTTCATCGTGTTTATCGTCATTCTAGTAGGAGCCATTACCTTCATTTTCTTCTTTGTTCCGGAGACAAAAGACAAGACATTTGATGAGATAGCCCACGTGCTTGCTTTAGGTGGACGAGCGGGCGGAAGGAAGGGATCTGCAGATTTGATATCAAAACGTGATGAAGTACAGTTGATGGATCTAGATAGAAAGGATGTGAACGTATAGTCAGTCATGTTTAGTGTAAAGAGTGTAGAATTTATAACAAGGATTATAGATCAGCGTTGATCTATTGGTGAACTATTGGCATTACAGTGTGGCTCATAAATGAGTTTGAATGTTTCCAAAACAAAAACAGGTTAGTTAGTAAAATATTTTCTGCTGAATATTTTGAAAATAATTAGATTGGATCTAAGGCAGCAATGTCTTCCAATCCAATTATGTTCGAAATATTCAACAGTACGTGTTATTGTGCTTTGGAAACATTTAATGTTATTTCTTAGTTACGCTGTGTATATTTATACTAGGTTTAGTCATCAGTTTGCGGCATAAGATGCATGGCAACTAGACAATAATTTGGAAAGTAGTACTTTGAACAGGTGTGCCTCATGTAGTGATACTGGAGAGATCCTGTCAATGCCATGTGGTATTCCAGTTGTAGAGTATAGATCACAATTTGACAGCAACAGCATCCAGACATATAATTTTCAAAAATGTTCAACGGAATACTTTACGCTTTATAGCATGATTGTATTGAGAGGGTGGAATATGAAGACAACAATAGTTCTTGATTAACGACAAATGTAATTTTCCACTAGAGTGTCATGTTCTAGCTAAGCTCCGCCCACTTTGTACACATGCTTGAATTGATGTTACGACTTTGAAACGTGAATTTCTAGCATCTCAATTTCAGGGTAAGTAAATATGCACGTAAACTGTTGAATATTTAAAAAACTAATTTGACCGCGTGGGCAACAGCTCCCAGTCCTTATTAGTTATAAAAATATTTAACAGGATAATTATTAAATTATAAATTCACCAAATGTTTTAAAATTCACATGCCTACTGGTTGAACCGTTGCCATTTTCATGAAGGATCATTTAATTATGATGTCAGCTAACAAGTAACGTGTTTCGATTATGCCATCAGGTAATTGAGTGACAGGTTGGATCTTCATTATTAAGGTATTCCCCATGATGTCTTGCTTGGCAATGATTGGAGCCATATGCAGCAACATCACCCAGTCAAAATAGTTTCAAAATATTGACCAACTTACCTGTATAGTTACCTTGATATTAGGGTCCAAGTAATTCAGGGTTCGATTAATCCAAACATGGGCAAAGCATGGGTGGAGCTTAGCTAGAAAGGGGGCCAGACATATGTAGAACTGGATCCCTCTATTGTTTAAAGTCTCTATGCCAGCACAATTTTGATAGTTATTTATACTATAAAGCTGAAATACAATCAAAATATGTCTGAATACGAATATACTAAGAAATAACCAAGAAATCCAAATTTGAAACTGTGCAAAGCGGGAATTCATATTTCATCGTTTTATGTTCTGGTAACCATTGAGCTGCCGATCCCAATGTCAGTAGTGTTACAGCTCACAGAGTCTTGGATAGGCCGCAATAGCAAACAAGCAGATACTGGAGCATTGGCTTTAGGTGTATTTCGGTTTAGTTTTAGAATACTTTTTCCTGCCGTAGGTACACTTAGTTTTATTAAACAAAATGGTATACTCCAAATTGCTTTTCAAAGATGCGTGTGCCAAATCCTGTAGATTTTGCCAATTTTTTTTGAAATTATGGTGGAAAGGAGATAAATATTGTCTTATAAGACATCGATTGAACCTATAAATTAGTCTGATTGCATCCCATACAGGTGATCAATTTTTTGTCGGAAATCGCTCGTCATGTTGGTAGCAGGCTACCAGATACTGAGTAAAAGCCGTTTTTATTATTAACCTAGAACGTTTCGAGCGAATCGGTGTATATTTTCTGAAATATTTATGTATATGTGACCGATTTATGCAAAGTTATTTTCTCAAATAAATGGAGTGAGCATTCGACGTGATCGTATTCTCCCAAATAATGGATGAATCTGATCTGTCAGTTGAGTCTATTACATCATAATGAATTATGTCACATGTAGGCTGGCATCACAATAATAATTGACAGAAATAGTCCGTAATGAACCTGGAATCATCCACCAGGTGTATGAATTCTATGTCTACTATTTAATAAACATTCCGTTGAATATTTTGAAACTAATTTAACTCGGGGGGCTGTTGCATCCATAGACCGCAACAGCCACCAGTCAAATTAGTTTCAAAATAGTCAACAGGTTAACTATATAGTTACCATGAAATTGGGATTCTGGGAAGTCAGGATCCAACATATATAACTCGATCCCAACATGCGTAAAACATGGGGCGTAAAATATAGGCAGAGCTTAGCTAGAGATGGGCAGAGCTTAGCTAGAGATGGGCAGAGCTTAGCTAGAGATGGGGCAGAGCTTGGCTAGAGATGGGCGGGGTATAACAAAAAGTTGATTCTTCCATTGGATACTCCCTTCTTTTCTGACGTGTCTAGGATATATATAATAAGCCAGTCTTACTTTAACATATATGTATGTTTTATGTGATATCTACCGTCTTTAATTAATGTTATTCAAATTTAGTTGTCACTAGTCGAACACTTTTAATTGAACTCACATGGATTTAGAGTTATGGGCTGTTTTTAATGAGAAGTATTTTAATACGATAAATGTCGGGATTCGTGTTTGTTGTTCTTAATGCCTCTGTTTGCTTATTCTTAGTCAATGTGTAAAGGTTCAATAAGTTAACCCTTTCATTTGATTATTCCAGTCTTTCAATTACAAAACACCTATAAAGATAAGCTCTTGAATGTTTTAAAACTACTTTGACTGGAAGCTGTTGCGGCCATAGGCAAAAACAGCTCCCCCATCGAATTAGTTTTAAAATCTTCAAGAGAATATTCTTCTTATCTCAAAAGCTATTTCTTATTTCTGGTCTTCACTGTTTAAGGGGTTAATCCTTAGAGTGAACACGTATCTTTCGGTGTCAATCACATCAAGACATGGTCAGTCATTAAGTCATGAGGTTTTAACCCTTTCGTAATGATGGCAGCCAAAACCGACCTCTGTAGTCATCTTGAGGAATATCCATTTGCAGCCCAAGATAAGACTATCTTTGAAAATTTACTACTGGAATGACTGGCTCAGTTACCGAGCCAGTCATTCCAGTGGTAAATTTTTCTTAAAATAATCTTATCTTGGCCTGCAAATGGATATTTTATTTTCTTGACCAAATTTAGACATTAAAGATTTAAAGCTGTCACATGTTTTGAGATCAATAGACCATTTTATTCAGCAACTGGTTTGCTTAATGTGACTGCCTGTGTTTTCTGACTGCATTACACTGTTATAGTAGGTGGCTGTGTGAGGTGATGATTTAAGTAATTGATTAGATAAACATGTTTAAAATGTCATTTAAAGAAAAAATTATTTCCCTCAAAATGGGAAGAGGGTAGTGAATTTGTGTCTGTCTCTGCATGCATGCATTTGTGTGTACGTGGGTGGGTGCGTACGTCTGCGTGTCCATAGCTGTATCTAAAAAACTACTGACCCGTTTTAACATAACAGGAAGTTTTGCCATAATCTGGATGAAAAATCTGGATCGGATCAAATTTAGGATTTATGAATATCGCCGAAACTACTGTTCCAGTTTAGCTCAGATCCTAACACAACAAAGGGTGTAAAATTGCAGTAGGGTTCCACACATTTGGACATGGTCCGAAAAATCTAAAATCTGTACAATGTGGCAAAAATATAGGAGGGCAAGTGTCTGCAATCTGTTGTTGGTCTTGTTAAAAATAAATCTGTGGTGTTGTATATTGTATATAAATTGTCTTATTCATTAAATAATATTAACATGAATTAAGAATAATAAATATAGGTTTGAAGTTCTCATGACGTTAGCATAGATCTACTCTGTAATTAGGTAATTATTTGATGTGTGATTCTTTAATGACTGATTAAATGTACAATATTTCTTTTTATTCATCAAGGAAAAAAATGAATGCAGCTAATATTATTATTATTAGTATTAGTATTATTATTAATGTTATTAATATTGTTACCACCCACCTTACACAGTCACACAGGGTAGTCATGATGGGTGAACCATCTCGTAATACAAGTCATTTGCCAGGAATTTTAAGGTGGCAATGTGGTTCAATAACATTCAGGATTAACCACCTTATTTTGGTTCTAGATCGCAGCTTTAAGCGGTTCCGTCGATGATGTGGCATTAGAGCACAGCTCAGAAATAAGTTAACAAATGTTCAAAACAAAACTAGAAACATGTTAGTGAGTAAAAAATGTTGTTGAATATTTTGAACTTAATTGTATTGGAAGACATTGCTGCCTGAGGCAGCAATGTCTTACAATCCAATTATGTTCAGAATATTCACCAGTACAGTACATTCTATTTTATTTTGCCGACATGTTAAGTGTTTTTATCTGCACTGTACTAATAGTGAAAAAGGAGAAAGATGACATCTCCAAGCCGGTCTCCGTAAGTACCAACTTTGTTGGAAAACTTAGTCATCAAGGATTGCAGGCTGACATCTGCATACAGAGGCATAAGCAGAGTTGTGAAATAGTACAAAGTGGCTTCAAACATGGACGCAGCTGCCGCATTGTATGGGCTCAATGCATGCTTGTGTCGGTAGTCATGTCCAAACACTGGGATTTCCACAAAAGGGTCATTGACATGTCACGAGCCTTCAACGCAATTAAACGCGCAAAGATCCTTGATGTACTATGCCAGGCCAGTTGCAATGAATATGAGCTACAACTAGTGAGACTACTACTTGCAGACACCAAGCTGAGAGTATGAGTGAAGTCAGTGAAGTCTCTAGAGTTTGAGACATCAATCAGCTCCCCACAGAGATGATCTATCTCCTATGCTTTTCACCTGTTACATTGCTGCTGCATTGAAATCCGTGCAGGAAAGTTCCACAAGACCAACCCCCCCCCCCCCACCATGTCCATACTGGGTGTGCTGCTAGAGACTTCATAAACAAGGAAAAGAGATCCCTCGATGAACTTCTCCCAATAGCTGCAAGCAAACTGAAAATTGAGAATCTCTGAATAAATCCAAAACAGAGTTCACCCACATATACCTATCTACAAAGCATGAAACTAAAGAAAATGATGATCCACTTCGTGGCGCCGAACCATGGGGGAAAAGTAAAATCCTGGGCTCACTGCTTTGCAGTACTGCTGACATTGCTGCACGCTGCGTCATGAGGAACATAGCTTTCCACTCCTGGAAGCTCTGGATTCGTAGATCAAAGATGCCCTTGATAAAAAGACTATGTTTGTATAATGCAACCTGTGTATCCTTGATGCTGTATAACTGTAACAGCTGGGCAGCTCCAAAGGCAAACTCGATGCCTGCCACCGCAAACACCTACGCACCATTACTGGACACTGATGGCCAGACAGCATAATTTGCAATGATGCACTACACAAGATGTGTAATATGTCGCCACTGTCTGTAAAGGTTGTCCAGCAAAGATGGTCCATGTTTAGCCATGTGCTAAGGATGCCAGAAGAGACCACAGAACAAATCCTTGGAATTCGCCCTACTCGGAGTCAGCAAATACAAAGCCAGGAGATTGGATAAATCTGTTTAGCGTGCTACAAGGTGACCTCAAGAAAGCAGGACTCGGTACACTCAAGGCACGAATGGACCTGAGAAAGCTAAGGATTTTGGCTGAGAATAAGACACAGTTGGCAAAAGCGAAGAATGACTGATTGCAGCTGTATGATGTTTAGTACTACAGCCGCAGAATACAGTAATCATACATACTGTACTACTGTGACGGGCATTGAACCTTTATTTATCCCTTTAACTGTGAAATTTGTTTCAAGAAAATTTTAATTTTATAAAAATGTCCATTTGCGGACCAAAATAAGATATTTTTGGAAATTTACCGCTGGAATTACTAGCTCGGTTATATCGAGCCTGTAATTTGAGTCGTAAATTTACAACAAAAAAAAGCTCGGTCTGAAAATCGCTCTTCTTAGTTGGCTAGACTATCATGGCTAATAATTAAACTAACCAAACATAGTCTCTGTACAGTGGTCATAAAAAAAATCCACATTTGCCGGGCCAGGGAAGACTTGTAGAGAATTTACCACTAAAAATCATTATGTGTACATATATCATTCAATCGCAGATTATTCAGTATCTATAACGCTATTCCGCATCATCCTGGCTTTAATACTACTACTCTAACTTACAGTTACGCTATTTTTAGAAATGATATGCATATGATATTTGTAATAAACTATACAGTATTAATTAATGAATATGCTGGATTTAACAGTTTTCGTCGCGCGGCACGCTAGTCGGGAATTTATAGGGACTATTAGATGGTAGACGTTTTCATTTTCCAGAAAGAGTTGCTGATTGGTGTTGCTTGAGTTGATAAATAATCTGTTTCAAACAGAATCCGGGATTGCATTTATAAGAGAGATTTTTCTGTTGTGATTAAGAAATAATTTTTGTGTCGCTACACATGAAATTGTAAAAGTTGTACGCTGATTGTTTTCTAATGGGCTGAAAGATTTTTAGCGATGACTCGCCATGGATGGTTAAATAGCAGAAGTCATTTAACCCTTACAATGACATGTGTCTCAATTTTAATGCACCTATACAGGAAAGCCGTTGAATATTTTGAAACTAATTTAACAGGTAACTGTTACTGCCATAGGCAGCAACAGCTCCCAGTCAAGTTAGTTGCAAAATATTCAACAGCATGCTTCTTAAATCATAAAGAATTTGTGGTTTTGTGTCTGTAAGGGTTTAAGCATTAAATGCCTATTTATTTTTGAACATTTTCTAGTTAATAACATGTATTTGACTATAAATGTTTTGCCAAATAATATATTTGTGTATTATTAATATTATGTTGCCAGTTTACTTTAGTTTTGTAATGTTCTGAAATTACAATCAGTGTTTTTGTCTATTGTAATATACAGCACCATATATTAGCCAGATGGCCATGACATGACACCTTCCATCTGCAGTTCATAAGAGACTATTTATTGAACATTAGCACTCGTTCACACTATTCAGGCCTCACAGTGGGTACAAAACAAAAAAATATGATCTTGTTAGAAAAACTGTAGTACTATGGTAACGAGTTAACCCCTCTTGAGTCAATTTGTGTTTTATAATGCGGTTATAACTACGTTTTCAGTTGTCACGGGTTGTTACCCGATAACTGAAGGAAAAGGTGTGGTTTATAGTGGTAAAACCAGTCAATACTTCCTCTGCAGTTGTCTTGAGGACTGTCTATTTGCAGGCTAAGAGAAAACTATTTTTGAAAATTTACCACTGGATATCCAGTGATAAATTTTCAAAAATAGTCTTCTCTTGGCCTGCAAATCAACACCGCCTAAACAAAGATTTAGATTTTCTTGACTATTAGCCCTTTACTCGTCAAACCGCTAAAAAAAACCGCTTAAAAAACGATTTTCCTAAATTCCCATTACAAACCCGTCTTCTCTTGGTCAGCAAATGGTCGTCCACTGAGCAAAGATTTCAATTTGCTTGAAAACTCTTGACAAATTAAAAGGTTAATTGATAAGTCGCCAATTGAGTGCTTTGAGGCGCAGTTGACACACGAGGGATTAAAGTAACTTGAAATTGTATTGCTGCCTTAGGCACCAAACGCTTCCATTAATAATATTTCAAGAGATTTTTATATGAACTCGATGAAAGTGTTATCCCGGTGGTAGGACTTCAGGAATGAAAGGGTTAAAAACTATAGTTAAGTTAACCATTTAACCATCATATTTGGTCTGGAAATGTTCCATTTTCTCATACAAAATGTCAGTTTGCATAGCAAGAGAATAGTATTTTTGAAAATTTACCACTGGAATGACTGGCTCGGTTATCGAGCCAGTCATTCCAGTGGTAAATTTTCAAAAATACCCTTCTCTTGGTCTGCAAATGGACATTCCTCAAGACCCCTGCAGAAGCTGTTTGGCTGATATGAGTGTTAAATGGTTAACCCTTAAGTTTGTTCAAGAAAATTTCAAACGTCTCATTCTTCTCCATTTGCAGATCAAGAGATTATTTTTAGAATTTTATCACTGGAATAACTGGCTCAGTTATCGTCTTACCGAGCCAGTAATTCCAGTTGTAATTTTTCAAAAATTATTTTTTCACCTACGAATGACTTTTTCTGACGGCGACTGCAGAAGCTGTTCTTGGCTCGCTTGAGTGCTATAGGGTTAAAGATAAAAAATACATTCTATTCTACCTCCATAAATATAAATTGGAATTTTCTGTACTGCTAAAAAGTAGGACAGAACTAAAACACAGGATAAAGTATGAGCGATGTCCAAAAAGTATGACCGCTGCGAGGCCTAAATAGCTTCCATCATTTCTCCAGATAACAGAATATTATTGAAAATGTATCATTTATTTAGTTGACGACTTCTCCACAATATCTTTGACAAATTATCTTCCTGGAATTGAATTGAAATTGTGGAATTGAATTGAAATTGATTTCTTATGTCATTGGGTGATGAATATGTGTGATAATCACATGGAAATTCACACATAATAGTAACGTGTGATGTCATCCTGTCCTGGTAAGGAATTCAAATCTCATAAAAGAATTCAGCCAATCACAGTCATTGACACGCTACCCTTTAACCCTCACATTTGTTCAAGAAAATTTATCCATTGTAGATCAAGAGAAGGCTATCTTTGAAAATGGTTATCAAGCTAGTCATTCCAGTGGTAAATTTTCAAAAATAGTCTTCTCTTGGTCTGCCTTTGGACATTTATCAAGACAACTGCAGAAGCCGTCTTTGGCTCATTTCAGTGTTGAAGGGTTAAGGTCTCTTACACAAGGAGACTGAGTCTGTGAAACAGACTGGTCACCATTTCAACTGTAACCTTTGAAATTTTAGTGTCTCGTTTTCAAGACAACTATAGATACAGGCAATTTATTGAATATTTTAAGACGAGTTCAACTAGAACATGTTGCTGACATAGGCAGCAACAGCTCCCACCCAGTCAAAGTAGTTTCAAAATGTTATTGAAATTGAGATACCAGCATTTCAAAGGTGCCATCTTTGACTATATTAAATTCTCTTGGCATTATTGCATTTTGTCGGATATTGAAAACAATTACGAAAATTTAAATAATCGTGACTGTATGTTTAACTGAATTCCATCGAATTAGACATCGTAATTAATATACAAAATTGTGTTCTTAGTAAATTCACTAGTTCCTGTACAGTCACATCAATCAATCATGTTTATAACATACACTTGTTCTTGTGGTGGGTGGGAGGAGCGTGTGGAAATTATGGTTCTTTTAAACTGGTCATTATAGGACCACCCCCGTCTTAGCCCTTTATGGTCAAAATTAATTTTTTAAATGTTTAATATTTACTCATTTGATGCCATTTTCAGAAGAGAAGAGTATTTTGGGAGATTTACCACTGGATAACTGGCTCAGTTATCGAGCCAGTCATTCCAGTGCTAAAGTTTCTAAAATACTCTCCTCTTGGTCTTGACCATTACAGAGTAGAGTTACCCATAAGCGAAATGATTTTTCTCAGCCAAGTTTAATTATTTAACGCTTAACCGGTTTATCCATGAAATGGTGATATTCATATGTTGAATATTTTGAAACTGTCTTTCATCTGGAGCAGCTTCCAATAAGATTAATTTTCAAATGTTCAACAGAATTTACCACGAGTTATGATTGATTATGACATCAGATACTTGAGTGATGCGTCAGATTTATATCAAGACATCTATATAGGAGAGCTGCTGAATATTTTGAATGTAATTTGACTGGAAATTTGTTGCAAAGTTTTAAGGGTTAATGTTCCTACTCTTGGTTTTCTCTCAATGTGTTTCTTTGGTAGGTAATGTCTGCATTCTGAATTTCTGCAGACTGCATTTTCCATGGGGTTGACTCTAGATATGCTGAATATTTTGAAAACAATTTGTCTGAAAGTTGTTGGTGGCTTAGCCACCAACAACTTTCAGTTAAATTGTTTTCAAAATATTCAGCATGTCCTGAGTTATTGACCATTGAAATTATTGTCTGTGGCCTGCAGTAGTCGGATAGTTAATATATTGGAAAAATCTATAAGCAGGGATGGAATGGAAAAGATTTTGTGTGAATTTCACTGATTTGACAGTCTGGTTTCTTGAAATTCCAGTGTCTCAATAACAGTTCACAATCAAAATTAGTTTCGAAATATTCCCTACATCATAAAGAATTTCTTGTTTAAGGAATCCCTATGGCAGCAACAGATTTCAGTCAAATTAATTTCAAAATATTTAGCAACTTTCGTTTGTCTAGAGGTAGCGGGTTAAAAGGTTAAATTAAAAGTTCTTTAACTGTCTCACTGTCACAAGCACCAGACAATAAGTTCAATGAGCTAAAACCCTTGATGTGCTGAATATTATGAAAACAATTTGACTGAAAGTTGTTGGTGGCTTTGCTTTCAAAATATTTAGCAGGTCCAGAGATATAACCCCTGGAATATGTCATCTGTAAAAACTCAGCAGTCAGATGGTTACCGGGTAATTAGGGTTTGGTCGCTTCACTTTGTTTATGTTTATTGAAATTTATTTGTTAAAAATTACTGTATCATTGATGTGTTCTCTAGAACAATAATAGTATCTTGTTAATTAGACATTGCTGTTACGTTTAGGGGTGTGGGGGAAGGGGTGTGTTTGGGGTTGTATTGTATTTCATCATGTACCTACGTACATAGATCTAGATCGTAAATAATAACCTTTATCCAGTAGTCTTAACAAGGTCAGTCTGTAGAATATGATAGATACTAGTAATTGCGTGAAAGTTTGAAACCAGAGTTGCAGAAGGCTTTGAATAAATGCAATAGAGGGACAGATTTCTAGCTATGCTTCGCTTATTTCTAGGTAAGGTTCGCCAACGTAGTTCGCATGTTTGATTCGGAAAATGTAAACTGTACCTGTCACTAGTGCTTCTGACTAGTGGCTCACCCTGGTACATGGACTGACTAGTAATAATGCACCTGAAATCTTGTGGATTGTATCCGCAGGTTCATGAACAGGATGTGTAGTTGTGTCCTGTGGACATACAAGATGATGTAATATATCTGTACATAGCTTGATTTTTAAATTATACATGTTTATTAAGAACATTTAATTTACCAAGGATTTACTTTATATACCATGAGTTTAGTTTGTTTGTATGTTAACTGGTAGCTAATTGTTTTTTCATCCATTTTAAAGTACCATAGTCCATATAATGTTTAGCATTGTATATTTAAAAATATTTAAACAGTTATAGAGAAATTTATTTTAAATAATGATATTTTAGAATGATTTGTAGAGCAAATGATCTGTTTAGTCACGTTGAATTAGCAATTTATGATGTTATATAAATCTATTTGACGTGGAGTTATTTTATAATCAAGTTTCATTTAGCAGGATACAGGGTGTTTATTGGGAAAATGGTGCCTTTAAACCTTTAGTATTCAAGTCGGCCAAAATCAGCTTTTGTAATGGTGGTGATAAATGTTTATTCGCAGACCAAGAGATTATATTTGAAAGTTTATGACTGGAATGACTGGCTCGATAACCGAGCCAGTCATTCCAGTGATAAGTTTTCAAAAATAATCATCTCCTGGTCTGCAAATGAGGATTTTCCATGAGAAAATTAAAACTATCTTGAACAAATTTTAGGGTTAAAATCATTTATATTCAGGTCAGTTTGACAAACAATCTTCCACTCCTGATACACCACTTTGCATGGTGGAGTGCAGAAGCTGTTAGCCCTTTGCCTCTCGCAGACCAGAAGTGAGAAGTTCTTTATGATGAAGATAATATTCTGTAATAGTTTGAAACAAATTTCACTGGCTGATGTTGATGGCGATAGCAGCAACAGGTTCCAGTGAAATTAGCGTCAAAATATCCAGTAGTTTCCGTGTATATAGGGTCAAGTTCGATTAGATAACCATAGTTAGTTTGCTAGTTTACTGAACATGCACAATTGCTATGCCCAGTCGGACGCTGGATAGTTAATGGACCGTTCCATTTTTAGCCATGCCCCACCCCTCTAACTAAACTCCACCCACACCTCGCTCGTGTTGGGATCCTGACTATCAATTTCTAGAAAGCTATACAGGTAAGCTGTTGAATATTTTGAAGCTAATTTGACTGGGTGCTGTTGCTTGCAGCAACAGCTAGGCAGCCACAGCACCCAGTATAATTAGCTTCAAAATATACAACATGTTTATTAAATAGTAGAGACATACAATTCTTTGAACGTGTCAGACTTTGAAGAGTAAAAGACGGGCTGCATACAATCATTTATGATGTAATAATTATGACGTCATCATACATGCCACTTAGCTGATTATGACATCATTACTCTGGAAAGGTGTATTGTAGTTCGCTGGTACTCGAGTTCCCATTAAATTACTATGGTAGTGCAGAAAATGTGGAGCCTGGTACCTGTCTGGATTAATCCTTTCTGTTTTGTATTTTAATGGCCTACGAAAATGGGTTATCTTTGTACTCTAAGCGTCCATATGAGACAAAGTTGGAAGGAAATGGGACTTGGGAACATTGACATACAATGGGAAAGTATAATTTCCTCAAATCTAAGTTATTTGGTGAAATAGTTACACCTTTATATGCTTTTATTCGTGTCCACCATTTTGATTTACGGCTGCTCGGCTGACTAGTTAACTAGCTATAGTTACCGATTTCAAGTTTGACTGCGATCTAGTTAGCTATAGCTACCGTAACTCTGGTTAGCTAACTATGGTTCACCAGTCGAACTTGACCTTGGTGTCTTGGAATTTTAATTGATAACGGTTTAGTCGATAGAATCATTGTATTAAAATTTCAATGCAAGTATATGTTAAGTATTTCATTGAAGTTTTTAATACAAAATTTTATTTGAGTGTATTGTTCTAAAGCGATATACAAATTATTTTTCAAAATAACCTTTCCTCCATCTTAACCCTTTAAGAAATAAATTTGGTTAAGAAAATTAAAATATTTGCTTATTAAATGTCAATTTGCGGGCCAAGATAAGACTAATTTTGAAAATTTACTACTGGAATGACTGATTCCAGTGGTAAATTATCAAAAATAGCTTTCTCTTAAGCCACAAATGGACATTCCTCAAGACCACTACAGAGGTTGGTTTTGGTCGGCTTCATCATGAAAGGGTTACATAGTTGTGTATCTGGTTGATGGAGTTAAAAGTGTTAAGTAGGTATAAAACCCAATAAGATTTCGAAGTGGACAATTAAGAACCATGATATGCTTTTAAGCTAACCGGTTGAATTTCTCATTTATCAATACATACAGAACATGTTGTTTCTTTATAATGTTTTTCATAAATTAATTTATAAGTAATATATCTAAGACGTGTCATAACTTAGTTAGTTTTAGTTGAATTTTTACAAAAATCAGATTCCAGATCTCAATACCTCTGCCATATTCTAAGACTGTCTATGGGTTCCAGATTAAAGTATCAGTTGCTCGTTATAATTATATGTTTTAGATTACACTGCCATCTTTGTTATTTGATTTTGTTGATTATACTGTAATCGTAATGTATTAATTATCAACTCCACTAACCTTGCCCGTTAGGTTATTTCATTCTAATTTCTGAAGAACTATTCTTATTTTTTCTTAATAATTGGACTGATAATTTCTGTGTCGGTACCCAAGAAACAAAACATAATTATAATCAGAAGGAAGTTATAGCATTTATTTCATGAAATCCATTTTTATTATAAACTCACATAAAAGTTGAAAACATGTATCAAATTTTTAAGTTTAGCTATTACAGATCTGTATTATTTTTAAACAACATTATGGACAATTTTTATTTCAAACTTACATGTTATTGAAATAACACCCGACATCATTCATATATAATAGTAGTTGTGAGATCTCAGCGTTTATTTTTAACATACATACAAGTCTTCTTGTATGATTTGTATTTCATCTGGAGTATTGATTTGATGTAGTAATCAAACATGTACTTATGAACCTGTCTATAATTGCCACCTACATTTAGGACCATAATCAGGTATCTAAGTAACCCTTTAACCATCTCAGACCAAATGTCACAAATTCTTTATAATGTTGTGGAATATTCTGTTGATAAATTTGAAACTATTCAACAGCTTCCAGTCAAATTAGTTTCAAAATATTCAACAGTTCCCCTGTATAGCCGTCTTAAACTGAGACAGTGGACTTTCAGATGTTAAATGTTAAAGTTTGGCCCTAAAACCATCCCATCTTGTGGACTCAAAAGGCATTCTCTGTTGTAGATGATTGCATGTACAGTTTTAGTTGCGACTTGCAGACACTAATATAAGTTGGGACACTAATATAAGTTGGCGTGCCTGTCTGATAGTCCGTCAAATTTTTAACAGATTTGTGAAAGCTGCTTGTGTCACAAATATAGTGCACTTGTACTTAATGGTTCTAGTATTCACCTAATATTTTTAATCCTTAAAATTCAAATGATTTAATTTCAAGACAACTATACAGGAAAGCTGGTGAATATTTTGAAACTAATTCGACTGTAACCTGCTATAGGCAACAGCAGCTTCCAGGCAAATTGTTTTGAAAAATGCACCAAAATATTCTTTGCATCATAAAGAATTTATGTCTTCAGTTCTGTAAGGGTTAAACGGTTAAAGGCGGTTTTGCCAACCGTGATAATAAAGGAATCCAATCTGTCAGTCAAGTATATGAGGTCATAATAAAGTCTGTCATAGGTTGTGCTGACGTCGCAAGTAAAATATAATGAATGGAATATCTAAGTCTGGCATGAACACTTAATAGTCTGTCACCTTGTAGGATTAGTATGTCTTTATTACTTAGCCCTACCACTCTGTTTAAATTTTCAAATTAAATTAAAAGATGAACTGGTGTTCATTTTTCAACAAATTTTGTGGACGATGTTGCTGTCATAGACAGCAACACCGTCCACCAAAATTGTTGAAAAATGTACACCAGTTTCTTTGCTATTAACACAATAAGAGACAGAATATTGACATTAGAGTGGTAAGGGTTAAGAAACAATCTGATGATTATTTTGAAACTAATTTCACTGGATGCTGTTGCTGCCATAGACAACACCTAGTCAAATTAATATTAAAATATCCAACATTGAAGTTCATGGAGTTTAGGATTCGGTCGATCCCAACACAGGCAAAGCATGGTTGGAGCTTAGGTAGTGATGGACGGGACATAGCTAAAACAGGATTCCAAAAATGGTTCCCTCCATTGTCAGAATATGTCATGTAGTCCAATTTTCTTATATTATGTATATTTCTGTTGTTATTGGTATTGTACATCCAAATTTGCATGGTTTGCGCAGTATGCATCAGTATGAATAAAGCTTTTAAAAAATAGATATATAAATTATGTTTTGATCCGAGGTAATCTTCACCAAAGCAACAGAGAATACAGCCTCACATCTCATTTATCAATAAATGCTAGTTCAAACACGGCCTGAGAAGCGTACCGCTCGGAAATCCCAATAGTTTCCCAGAGTCAGATCAGCCCATGGTGCGGATAGGGACCTCCAAACAATTAAGAAGCCACAAGGCTAAGAGGAATATGAAGAGAGACAAAATCATGGAGTTATGAGTCTTACCGGAGTGTGGGGCTAGATTATCGCACTGCCGGAAGAGAAGAATATATTACACAGTATGTAATGAAGAAAGTGTCTCTAATCATATGGCCATATACCTACGTAATCTAACCAGAACAAACAATACGGTGGCAATAATTAAGATGTACTATAGTATATATATATATATATATATATATATATATATATATATATAGTAATACAGGTTAACGAACCTACTATAGTGCAGTTAGCAACACATTGAGGAAAATGAAAATAACTATTTAACAAATACAGAAATTATAACTATTGGTCCTAACACCGTTACGGTTCTTTTTAGTCATCGGAACCGTTAGTACAGATACGAGATAACTAACAAAACCTATATAGAGAAATAATTAAACAGTGAGGTATAGTTACTTGAATACTCAGTAGTCATTCCCAAGTTAGGCTACCGTGGTACTGAAATTGAGACGTAGATCCGTAGTCGACGTGAGATGATGCACTCTCCGGAAGCTGGAAAGTTCCCATAGGCTGGTTCCCACAGACAAGACTTCCACACGAACACTCATGGCGGGAGGAGTACATCGCTTAGTGCTGTAGGCCAAATAGAATGTCTAATGAGCAGTCAGTAAAACATACGATAGTACTACGTGGTGAAGAAAGTTCCCGTACACCGTTGGCATGGATGAAAGGTGTAAACAACCTGATCACTAGCGGGGGTTGTCAGAGGCAAATGAAGATACAAAACAAAGCTTCACGGTGCTGAGTACGTCAACCAGCTATGGAGATGCACCGGGCTGAGTTTACATCTGTAGACTCACATATTCAGGTCGCAAAGGCCTCACCGCAAGTTTGTGTTCCGAATGCAGTTGTAGTATTTGTGAACGATTATCGAAAGTTCCAAATTATTCCCGTAAATGGGGAGTTACAAAATTGTGTTGGTGCGGTGGGTTGGAAACTGCACACTACGGGATAAAAACCCGACTCATGGCGAAGAAAGATGTGTGTCGCACTTGATAATAGTTGGTACAGCTCCAACCGGTTCAGCCCCTGGCCGAGGATGCTCTCGATCACCGGATCGCTTATCCTTTTATACTCACCATGATGTCACAGGCGCAGGCTTCATCCAATCATCGTTCGAGCAACAGCCAATCAGCACACAGCTAATAATAGCGTCGTCGAACGTTCTAGAACATTTTAGATGCTTTATGTCCACGTGGTTATGACGTCAGGGCAATATTTTTAAGATAATCAAAAAGAGTTTTCCTTCAGGGGATAACTCAGCCATTCCTCAACCGATTTTGAAATGGTTTACAGATTTGGAAAGCCCGTCAAATTCTGGTCTTGATTCATGCCAGATTTAAGGGGAAGAGACCATCAATAAGAATTACAGAGTACCAGCTCGGTACACTATAAGCGCCATCCCATCTAGGTCACAACTACGTGCTCCATGGAAACAGCGTCCTGACGCGCGCATGCGCATAATGTGTTTTAACGAACTTTTCGACACGCTCTCTCTCCCATAGGCCTATATATGCCTATAGCCCTACCCAGAGGGGTGTGCTCAGAAAACGAATCCTAGATGGGCGGCACGTACCCAGCTTAGCTGGTATGGCCGGTACTCAACCGGTCGATCCGAATTACACCACCCCCTCCTAGTTTGACATCCATGGCAAACGATCGTGCATGGCGGATCGACGCACGGATGTACGCTAGGCAGGAATAATAGACTTCCCGGGTATGCCCGTGGCCAGAGAGGAGTAGTGACGCATAGACACGTATTCAAGAGACAGAGCACATAGTGGTGCCAAGAAGATGGGAGGCATACTTTTCAATTTTTGTCCTGGAATTATTTTTCCAGGCCTTTCTTTTTTTTCTTTTTTTTGTGTTCTTTTTATTATTGATGTTACGGTGCGTGCTATAATTTTATTTGGTATATGATCCTAAACAATAGCTCGCATGAGTGTTCCAGTTAGTGCAGATAATCATAATCTCCGCAAAGAACACCCAAGCTCCAACGTACCACAATTTAAGTTTTAAATATACAAATGTATACAAAAATATAATAACAAAAAGACAAGGTATATAAATATTACCTATGTAACATACACTTATGAGGTATGTTTTTATTAATCACACCGAATTACTTGTGTACCCCGGGTAAATAAAGGGGCACACAACACGTATCACCAAGTATTATTATTATATATATCTAAAATATCTATTTGCGGCCGGCCTTGCCGGTCTGCAACGGGCTGCTCTCGTTGACCCCATATCCGTCCTGACGTCTAAGACAGGAAGAAAATTAATAAGAAAAATAAGATATATGATAATAACTTAAAACTGGTTTATCAGGCAGCTTCAGCGCGACTGAGATTGCATGACGGGATTGTGACGTTATTGCACTGCGGGAGGTTGTATTCTTTACGTCGCACATGACGTCCTTATAACATTAGAGTCCGCAGTGCTCATTTTGTATGGGACACAACCGGACACCTAAAGTGTGCGGCTGTGTCGGATAACCGTAGTCATCCTAGGGACAGGATTCAATTGATCTAACATATATAATAAGACGAAAAGTATGTAAAAAATAAAGTAATAATTAACACATTTCCACGAATTGCCTATTAACATTTCTGCTGAATTACACATGATTACACCTCAGCAGCGAAATTTCCCCATCGAGTTTGGGTCCCGTGACTAACAGTGGTAGGTCACGGTGAATGCACTGCCATTGCTGAAATGCTCTTATCATTATTATTATTGGCACTGTCCGAAACATCCGAAGTGATGGTGGCGCAAATATGGGCATCCATGATGTCCCTCACAGTTACCACTGGTTCCAGGATATCCGTCCGTGTAGCAGCGGCGCTACTCGTATTTGCCAATGTTGCTGATGCGGTGGAGACGGGAGCTGACGTGATGATGGCAGTTGTAGCTGGCGTGGTGGTTGCTGTAGTTGTCGTGTGAGGGCGGGAAGCTGTACCGTCGGCTGAAGACATGGTGCGGGAACGGGTACGGCAGGAGACGACATCTTTCGGAGCTTAGCGTACCTTAGCAGACGACTAGCAGTAATGTTCGGTACAGGATGGATATCCTGTGTGTGGGTGATCCGTTTCTTTCCCATGCATGGACGTTCTGGTGTGGTTCCCTTCCTGACTGCTGGGTCAGAAAGGCAAGGAGGCGGATGCTGAATAACACAGGTCGGAGTTACGCTGATTGTCACAGGCTGCGATGGTCCCGGTCCTTCGTCTATGGTAAACTCCGGTGGAGATGGAGACTGCGGATAACTGGAAATGTCTATCCCCGCAGGTGTCGTAATCACCACTGAGATTGGCTGACTGGCTGTCAATGTCTGTGCTTCTACGGTGGCGGGTGTGGTAACCGTAGCTGACTGGCTAGTAACTGGTGCGGGAGCTGTCGCACTGGATTTTATGGGAAATTTCTGCTTCCTACTTTCCTTCAGGACCGGTGTGGATGAAGTGATAGGTACCGGCGTAACATTTCCAAATGCGACTGCCGGCAGAATTGCACATCTGGCTGTCGGTACGTTACTTGCTGTAGCAACGGGAAGACGATGTTCAACGGGATATCTATGCATGGTGTTTTTCGTGGGGGTCATCCTCTCGGTCTGGAGAACCTTGACATGGAGCCGAGATTCGAAGTGCGTGGCTAGAATGGCATGATACTCATTCTCTTCCCCAGGAACTAACGTCACTTCCAACACACGATGATGATGCCGAAGTGCGTGAGTGATCCTGTAGTGAGTACTGGTGTAGAGATGATCCTTATTAATATGAAGAGTGCGGTCGGATTCCCTAGTGAAAGTTCTGGTACATGGCTCTTCGCTAGTCAACAATGAGTTACACGGGAACCGCTTCGGAACTGGCACCGATTCTTCTTCGGAGGAATCCGACAACGCGAAAGATCTTCAAGAAGTGACATCTCGTTCCCGCATAGTAGTTAGTTGCGGGAACTTTATTCAAAACCTAATGCCCTATCTCTTCATGGTTTATAACTTTCCAGGCCAAATATAATAACAAAATAACAATAGGAAAAACAGCAGAATTTAGTTTGTGACATGAAAGAAGCCTAATGCTATGTTCTTCCCTAGTATCGAGTTTTGATGGGAAGATAAAGTTTCAGAGCGCGCTTCCTCCGTTTATACTATTTGGTGACGTCACAGGCAGTGGATGACCACACCTAAAAAGTTTTACAGGTGATTCGGTCATTCTTATGTGAATATTTCCTTGCTTTCCTCCCATATGAGGGAGTAGTTGTAACTATAGGAAGAATGGCTCATTCGCACATTTAACAGTCTCCGATCAACATAGAAATGCGGTACTACTTTGTCACCTTTTAATTAGCATGAGGGGGTTTTCTAGGTTGGATGCTTATAAACTTTCCTATTCGAATTTTAGGCTGGAGCACCTGATGGGGTGCGTGGGAGCCAGGTGACGTCAGCGGTAGTCTCCTGGACTCACCCTCAGTAGTATAGCCGGGATTAAACGGATACCACGTCCCCGAATAACGGGGGAAATAAAGAAATTCGCCTCCCAGGCCCTTAACAATTGAGGGCCGCATTTTTTAGGTGTTTTTAGGTCCAGGTAGCGCAGGCCTCTAAAAAAAACTGCCGCACCTAGGGGCCCCCCTTCACTATGCCAGCACGTAGTGCGACGTAGTGCGACGCCACACCCCCATAATGAAAGCACCCGGGAGGCGAATTTCCCGATTACCCCCGTTATTCCGGGACGTTGTATCCGTTTAATCCCGGCTATACTACTTAGCACATGGTCTTAACGTCCATTTAGAGACAAGCATACTCAGCGGTATACGAGCTGAACAAGCACGCATTACATGGTCTGAACGTCCAGACAAGCATACTCAGTGGTATACGAGCTGATCAAGCACGCATTACATGGCGTCCATTTAGAGATAAGCATACTTAGTGGTATACGAGCTGATCAAGCACGCATTACATGGTCTTATCAGCGGCCTGCGCCACTGCTGTAGACGCCAGCACGAGCAATACGATGAGAAGCATGGCTATATATGAAGAGTTAAACTGAACAGAGTGAACCCCTCGAGAAATATATGTGCCAGATCGAGCCCTGCTCCATCCGGATCGATAGTGATCTTCATCCCCTCAGGGGCAGGGGCTAGCTGCTTCACTCTGCCGCCGGCTAAGAAACGTAGCTCTAGGACTATATGAGTCGTTTGCGGGCTAATGAGTCCCACTCGCTGAAGCAGTTTAACAGCACTCTTGGCTTTGGAGACATGTGACACCCCATCGACCCATAGGGTGCCCTCCTGGACAGCTTTTCTGGTCCATCGAATGGACGACGCAGCAGGAGCTTTCCACCTGTAACCCTGATCCGGTGACCCACCCTCGTCAGGGAGACACCTTCACCTATGTAGGTGAGGAAGGACGATCCCTGATTGTAGAGCTTTCGAACTGTCCCATCCTTTTCCACAACGGTGGAGATGGGAGTAACCTCTATGTCAATGAGTGCGGGAGGCCTATATAGGGGCAACCATGTTTGCCAGTTCCCCGCAGGTCCGGCGCGGTACCACACTTCATTCTTCTCAAATATGAACTGCAGTTTTTTGCCAGGGTCAATAGCAGGCCATCACGGACCATCGGCGGGGCATCGCTCGAATAGGGTTTGACCAGATGAAAGCTGATGTCGTTATTTAGGGTGTTGAGGTCTGCCACCTTTGTATCCGAGAGCTCAATCAACGGCTCGAGGACGTACTTCCTCTTCGGGAAATCGTACCGAAACACGATCTTGTGGCCATCTATGTCGCGACCCAGGCGCCCTTTCGTCACATCCTTGAGGTCTGTGAGCAGCTCCACCCCATCACCACCAATGGGGTGGAGGGAGAATGCCTTTGAGCTTGCTTCGTACTGTAGGGCGAATGACTTGCCATCACTCTCTTCTACCTTGGCAGCATCAACTGCATACACATCTGCGAGGTCAGCAAGGCCGGTCGAGTGAGCAAATATGGGTTCCATGGCACGCTATAAAGGGGGTTTAAACGAGACATATAACCATGCCGGTGGTCCGACTGCTACTCTCCGGTGGTGAGAACATAATCTAGAGGGGAGATGGGGGGTACAGTACCGTGTAGAATGGGTCCTCTTCGAGGTGCCCCAGCGGGGGCACAACATACATACACGCCGATGTGCTGCATCAACCTCGGGGCCGTGCACACAGCAGCTCACTGGTAGAAGTCGGCCGGGATGTGATAGAGTATCTCCAAGGTGCCAACAGCAACCTATGGAAAGCTATCAGTCCTAGCCTGTTCACACCTGTAAATCACCTGTTTGACAACCCCTCCATTAACATATACGCCAGCACGGATGGGGTATCGGACGCCCATTTAGAGTTTACACTCTTATTACTCATTGACATGACATGATATCATACCAGCAATATCTGGCCTTTGCCGAGATGATGAACCCGATAGAGGATTGCCCCTTCTTAACCCCTACACAGATAAAGGCTTTAAACGAACAGATGCCTGCACAGCAACAGATCTGTCAACAAGAAGGAGAGCGCCTACAGTGGGAGAACTGGTATCAACAGAATGCGCGCAGGGCAAGGAGGGACAGGGGAAATTTCCGATACTGGCAGGCCCGCCTGGAGGAGAGTAAGCGGGATGCAGGAGTCTTGACAGACGACGATCGGCCAGATGTCTACGACGATGAGCCAGGTGTCTTCACGGACGAGGATGAGCCAGAGGTCATACAGTGGGAAGAGGAGATGGCGCGGAAGTATAAGATCAAGAAAGCCATCCAGGGCGGACCTACTATCTTGGTGATAAGGTGAAGTTCCAGATGTCAGTCTCAGAACGCTACTGGCACCCGACATAGTGCTGGATGACTACGTTCTAAGAGCCATCTGTCTCAAGACCAAAAAGCTGGCAGGGTTTACCAGGCTCTCCAAAATGAACCCTTCTATGACTCATAAGCAGATTCTGCAGGTGATGTTGGTTTAAGCCTCCAAATATACTATGGCAAAATCAGAGTGGTGGAAGCAACCAGAACTATACCCCTCCCTGACTGCTGACGAGGGCGGTACCATCCACGGCTGGCGGCTCCAGCAGATAGATACCATCAGGCAGAATCTCGTCCATGAGGCAGAAAAGTACGGCAGAACGCGCAGTCGATATAAGACAGCCTACAACGTCCTCGCGCATACAACCACTGCTGCGGGCGTGATTGGAGCCAGTGCTGGTGTGGCAGCTGTGGCCACTCTCGCTACAGGGGTGGGTGCCCTCGTCGCCATCCCTCTGGGTGGCGTGACACTAGCCGCCACTGTCTTGGCCACGGGCTTGGGAGTGTGGCAGCGGCAGATCACAAGGAGGTTGGAGAGGCATGCTAAGTACGTGACACTAGCACAGCGTATGCTACGGACTATCGACGCGGCTGTCAGCAAAGCTCTCGAGGATGGCCTGGTCACCGATGAAGAGTATCACCATATATTGAAGGTCCAAGCCCTGTACCGCACTGAGAAACCTAAAGTGCGACAGCAATACCTCAAAGGCTCCCGCGGGCGGGTTGATATGGAGGAGTTAAAAAACGAGATGGTACGGCGAGGTCACCTCGCCGGTCTCTGGAGCAACTATAAATAATGTGCTGCGTTAGCTTTAAGAACACCAGTATAGATGGCCTTCCCACGGGACCTCACAACAGTCAACCGGAACCAACCGCCCCTCCTGGGTACACTCTTGACTGGCCTGAGAGGCCTACTTGATGATATACCAGAGCTAACACCTTTCTCTATCACAGTGGATGGACGGGCCCGAATCAGCTTCTCCATCAACCCACGACCACTGACGAACCGCCCCATCACCATCAAGGATGCGAAGCAAGCTCATACTTGGATGACTGCTCCAAGCCTCTCATACTGGAATCAGCAGCTGAACTTTGCCGTGTGGTGTGCCACGGCAGGCTGTGGAGTAAGTTCCACCATGCTTCACTCCTATTCTGGTACTCCTAAGCTGTGCTCATCGCCAGCTGTCTCAGATTCCACGTGTACTTCACTGTGCGACGAATCCTCCATGAGCTGGGTGCAAGCCTCCCTGATACAAACGACTTCGACCCACAGCTCAACCGTCATAACGTCTCAGCGGCCAGCAGACTACAGAGAGAGTTCAGTGGTCACCCAGACTATCGGTGGCATGGCGGCGACAACCACGGTCTAGGGATTATGTACGGTGGCCCGGGACGTGACTACTCAGGATTCCCCTATCGAACACCCCGACGAGTAGGCCGACGGAAGACAGCGACATTCTCGTTCGATCCAGACTCCGATCCTGGAGCGATAGTGCAGAATATGCACATCACCGGAATCAGGCAGGACTCCCCAGATGCGTGGAAGTACTTTGTCCCACACACCACCTCGGGCCTCACACCAGCAGGGATCGTTCGGATCAACCAGTCCCTGGAAGCCCTGTGCTACTGCCTCCTTACAGCGCAGACCAAGCTGCGTCATTCCATAGATCGTGGCAGATCCCAGCAGTCTTATTGCTAAGTTCCAGCAGGGGCTGCAGAAGGCCAATCGCAAACTTGACTTTGCTCTTTCACCACACCTACGGTTGATTCCGAGCAACATGATCGTGAACATCGAGGACCTACAAGTCAGGGGCTATAACAACATGATAGTCGAGGGGAGTTCTCCCGGTGTCCACTTCGGTTTCAACGCGGATATCAACACACCTAGACGTAATACGGGCCATACAGTCATTCCGACACTGCAGCCAGTCGACACAGCGCTTCCCATGGCAGCGCCAACCCCACCACTGCAGCCAGTCGCCACGACACCACTTCCCGTGGCAGCTCTACGAGTGGTGTCAGGCCTAACTATCGTGGTGCTCGGGATCAGCCTACTCCGCCGCTAGCAAATCAGCTATCTCGTCAGTCTCGGCTGGGACCACAGTGAGACACTGAGCCAGCTTGGCCTGCCCAACAGCCCCTATACACGCTGCCAACATGCACATCCAAGGGCTGGAGGGTTCCGCAGTGCATCCTTTTTCCAGCTTGTAGTATCGCAGAGCCTTGTTCAGCTCTGAGTTAGGTGAGGCCATGGAGGTCTGCAACTGCTGGAACACATCTGACAGATACTCCCGATCCTTGTAGAAACCTTTAGTTCGCAGGAGCTGCTCAACGATACTCCCACCCATGATAAGGTATTCGAGGAAGCAGATCTGCCCCTTTCCAAATCCTAGATAGAGCTTCACAGCTGTCAGCTCCTCTGTCAGCTCAGCACCAGAGAGCTGAGCGAGCTCATCTGGCGTCTTCTTCTTGTAGGCCTTCAGCTCCCTCTGGAAGACCTCATAGTACTTCTCGCATAGCGCGGACATGTTTAAGATGACTCAATAGGGAGATGAATATTCCTGAGTACAAACCCGGCCACCTGGCAGATGCAGACTGGGAAGATCTTATTAGCTCACTCGACGGGGAACACAGGTGTTTAACTGTGTTGTATACTCAGGGTTTAAACAATGCCGTCAACGGTACAGATCGTGAAGCAACTGCCCGAGAGCCAGATGAGTCTTCAGAAGGTAGAGGACCTGCTGCGAACCAAGACAGATAAGTTACTGACACAGGCTAAACCTCTGGCAGTCCATGTCGCCAGTAACGAGGCGGCAAATGTGGCTGTGGTGAAGATAAGGTTCTTCCTGCCGCCACTGCAGCTGTCCTCGCTACCGTAGTGAGTGGGGTGGCCGGCCACTGTCTTGGAATAACTCATCCCATCCCAAAGATCGCCCTCAGTGGTGCCGCCTACACTGCCGCCGCCAAGATCATGGGTGAACGTGTTACACTAATGGAGGCCGCGGTTCTAGGGCTAGCAACGAGTGCAATGGCCGAGATCATCGTCCCCTATGTTTAACCCTTCTGAATAGTGAGAGATGGATGACGAGACCACTGCAGCATATGAGGCATGGCGGGCTGGAGGGTGGTGTGTAGTCCATAGTCGAGCATGCGGCCTGAGGATTGCCAATGCCCAGTAATGGTGGACCGCCCACAAGGCGTGCCCCTGCAGAGAGGGCCAGTACCCTGAGCACTGCTACCTATTCCCTTGGCCGACTGCGTGGTCCTCCTATGCCAACTATTTCACTGGGGCTATGACTAGTGGGTTTAAGCCGCGTATATAGCACTATGACTCTGTCACTCACAGACCTAGAAAGCAAAGAGCTAGGCGATCTTGCTCACTTGGGCGAGGCACGCCTCGGTTCAGAGGACACTGTTGCCCCTATCTCCTTCCTAGACTTCGATGAGAAGGGAGACCCGCGGGAGATCCGAGGTACCATCCCAGCCCGAGATCTCGTCGGGAACACTGATAAGGTAGGACAATCGGCCATTAACAAGGCCAAGACTGTATACAAGGGGATGGGCATCAAAGACAGGGCAACGATGCGAGGTATGCTCGGAGTCGACGAGGCTGGTGCCATCAAGGTTATGGCTGAGTCCTATGCACAAGACCTGGTTAAGGATCTCCTGAAACCGCGGAGCTTTTTCCAACAAGACGGAGATAATCTCAGGGTAGGCACCATCGGCCTGAGCAATATCATGGTCGATGGCAAAAAAGGTGCTACCGACAGCCTCCAGCTACCAGAGGTGAAGAAGTCAGGGTTCTTTGGTTTGCCGTTTAAGCTCACATAATAGTCATGGCTTCCTGCGCGTGTATCGTACAGATACTGGATGTGCTAGAGACTGCGGGTGCTGACACAGGCCCTCTACGCTATCTTCTCAGCTGCTGCTGGGATTTCATGCTTGACGCTTCCATCGCATCCTTCGTATCCGCCGGAGGTACAACGCTACCCACACAGCAGGTGCAAAAGCTGGTGCAGGAAGTACAGCCGTTTAGTCTCCCAGATATAGACGAGGCTACCGCCGACCAAGTGCTAACCATCCTTCGCGCACATGTCTGTACCATTCGACAGTAGGCCAGGCGATGCTGGCCAGGTGGTGCTGATCATTGCCCCGTCAGGCCACGGGAAAAACATCTTGCTGCGGGCTCTCCTGGCCGAACATCTACACTCTCAATACATCCTTCTGGTGTCTGACTCCGCTGCTGAGGCGGTTGACAGTAATGATCAATGGTACAATGGTCCAGTCACCAAGATGCAGAACCTGCAAGCCCTGATGGAGAAGCTGCTGGCAGCCCGACTGAGAGAACCACTTGTTCTAGTTATCGATGACCCTGCAATGGACCAGAAGACAGTCACCTACCTCAGCAACATCACCTGGCGCATCCGGCACACAAAGATAACTGTCTTCATCCTCTTTCAGAAGTACACCCGCGAGATCTCACCAGACATCCGCCACAATGCCCGGTTGCTATACTTCAGCTCCAAGTGTGGACGTGCCCTGCTCAAGACCATATACGACAGCCTAACCCTCAAGGAGCCAAAAGGGGACTTTATCGCAGGTGTACAGAGGGCAGCTGAGCTGTACCACTTCATCTTCAGCAACAAGGAGACAGGTGAGCTGTCACACTTCGAGCCCTCTCTGGAAAAGGCGCAGACCTTCACCTACAAGCTGAATCCAGCCAGAAAACTAGCCTGCTCTACGCATTATCGCTGACAGACAGACCGCGGCGGTCTCCGCTGCAACTTTTTTCGTTCAGGCTGCGCGGTCTTCGTCCGCTACGTCATCAGAAGCTTGAGGAACTTCGTCAGAAGCCTGGATGAACTTCGACAGAAGCTTGAGGAACTTCGTCAGAAGCTTGAGGAACTTCGTTAGATGCTCGAGGAACTTCGTCAGAAGCTCGAGGAACTTCGTCAGAAGCTTGAGGAACTTCGTCAGAATCTTGAGGAACTTCGTCAGAAGCTTGAGGAACCTCGTCAGAAGCTCGAGGAACTTCGTCATAAGCTTGAGGAACGTCGTCATAAGCCTGGAGGAACGTTGTCATAAGCCTGGAGGAACTTCGTCAGAAGCTTGACGAACTTCGTCAGAAGCTTGACGAACTTCGTCAGAAGCTTGAGGAACTTCGTCAGAAGGAACTTCGCCAGAAGCTTGAGGAACTTCGTCAGAAGTTTGAGGATCTTCGTCAGAAGCCTGCCGCTGAAACTCTATCCACCGAGGGTCAGATGGTAGGACTCTCTTCGTCTGGAACTTCTCACGGAAGACCCACTTTTTCCATGCACGATGAGCATCTGGCTTGCGAGCCGTTTTGATGAGGTAGTCCTGGTAGTTATCTGGGAATTTCAGGAATGCTGACAGATTCTTGACCAATCTCCTACGCCCTCTTTCATTGAAGCGGCACTGACCTCCTCCCTGAAGTAGTTATTTGCCCCAGACTGGAGGCTATCCAGCATCTCTCGCTCTTCCTGGCTATGTAGGCTAAATATGGCAACCCACTTCCCGACCGTTAGTAGATCTTTGGGGCCGACCCTCGCCTTTTGGAGAGCTAGAATAACAGGACTGTTGGTTTGGCCCACAGGTAGGTCGAGTGTCCTGCCCTGGGTGCTGTCAAACTTCCGGTAGAGTATCCGAGTCAGGAGTTCTTTTGTACTACGAGCTGGCGCTCCTTTCTCTATTGCGGCCAGTATCTCCGCATCCGTCGGCGGTGTAACCTTGACTCGCTCATGGATAATGTTGATGTCACAAAGCAGGCCTCGGACACTGTCACTGTGGGACAGTGCACGCCGCGGCTGTCGTGCCGACTTGGCCTGCTGCCCAAAGATAATCTGCAGGTTCTGAACAGGTGGGAGATCGTACAGAGCAACAGCACCGTGGACACCACCTATGTGAACGATGAGTACCGAGTCCTAGGTCCGCTGGCTCGTGACCCAACCTTCTATGCGAAGGGAAAGGGGTACTACGCTGTGGGTGAGGGGTTCACAGCATTCGAACTACTGGTAGGTGTCGAGAAGCCTGTGACAGTTCCACACTTCACCCTCCTCGAGAACACACACGTGAATCCAGCTGCCATGCAGGATAGGTTGTTCCTCCGGGTGTACACTGAGCATCTCGCAGATGTGTCGATGAATGCTCCAAGACTTCATGTCTGGCATGACGAGAATGACCAGGAACTGAAGCAAACGGGATCCAAACAGTGGATCGTGCATGTGGAGTGAGAACACCAGCAGGTCCAAGCCACAGCTAACCAATGGGTGGAGCTGACATTGCATCGTGGTGCAACGGACTGTGTCGCTGTTGCGGTCCTGGTTCAGAAGGGAGTCGTCATCCAGGAGGTGGGTAAGCTGGACGACTTCAAACTTGTGGTTGCTGGGACCAATGATCTTGGTGAGGTACGCGAGCTGGCTGACTGCCAACTCTACAGACAGAAAACTAAGTCATACGCACTTCTGCGACTAACCAGTGGAAGCGACGACCTCGAGTCAGCACTCAAGGGCCGTCACCACGTCGGTGGCAGGAACATCCCACCTAATCAGGGCAACTGGCTCAGCTTCAACATTGGAAACCTCATAGCTGGGACTCGCCAATTAGGTGTGACGGTACTTTACTTTGGCTATGCTAAGGTATGCGTATCGAACACATCAGGTATTCAGCTTGAGCGCGCGTAGAGCACGACCCCTGTCGTCACCGCTGCAGCTGCCACTACTACTATAAGCTCTGCTGTCTTCTGACCTGTCGATGCTTCATAGTCGAGCGTTGGCTCAGATACGGCCTCGTAGTACTCATCGAGACTCTCATCTGCCTCTTTGAGGCTCTGGTTGGCATGAGCTCGGAGTTGTCGTCGGCGTGCCTCCCTCTGGCGCATATGCTCGAGGGCTTTGCTGTGGTCAAACTTCTCCGTAGACAGCTTCTCCATCGCCTGGTTATGGCGCTCACGCTCGACCTCTGCCGCCTTCTTGTCGGCGAAGCTGAGTCCCCAGTTCGGTAAGGCAAACACGCCCGCATTCAAGATTGCGGAGGCCATGCTATAGACTACAGTTTAAAGCTACTATATACGGATATGTATGAACCAGAGGCTTATGAAGATCCAGTCGAGGACTATGATGAGGAGGATTATGATGCAGACGAGGACTATGATGCAGACGACTACGATGTAGCGGAGACCGTGGGTGATGAGCCTGAATCCCTCAAACTAATACACAGAGCGAAAGGAATCTATCGCACTTACGTAAAAGGTTCTATTGGTCCACTGGCAGCAGTTGGGCCTCTGATCGCTCTGTTCACAACGAAGGCGGGCGAGACGGTCCGCAAGATCGCGAACAATGCTCTCCAGGGTGTGGAGAAGATTTCTGAAGCCATACCAGCCATCGCCTCAGGAGTAGGTACGTCCTTCGGAGTCGCAGGCCCTTGGCTACCGTATGTTGCCATGGCACTCGCGGCCATCTGGGCCTCCGAACATTTAAGCCATACTATATAAGGATGGCGTCTCTGTATGACCTAGTCAAGACACTTAACTTCCGAGGGTTAGTCGATAAGCTACCGCTCAGCGAAGATCCAGCAGAGACTAGACGCCGGTGTATGGGGGTGTTTGATGAGGTCTTCAGTGATAGTCGAATGCATAACGGCCGTCTGTTCGTCTGTGTAGAGTTCGCCCAGGCTGTGCGTGATAGGACGGGAGTGGACGTCAGTGATGAAATCTGGGGTCTTTCTTGAGGAACTCTACTATCAGCCTGGTGGATATTACCGTGAGCCCCACCAATTACTCGAGGCTGTACGTCGCAAGGGCCACAACTTCACCTTGGAGACAATTAGCCAGTGGCTCAGCCGCCAGGCGATGTGGCAGATATACAAACCTCGTCCACGGCACATCAGGTATACCCATTTCGATGAAACTGGCCCGAATAGAGTTCACCAGGCAGATGTTCTATTCCTTCCACACGACTCGGTTGGTCGAAAGACCTACAAGTATGCCCTCACCATCGTCGACGTCGCCAGCAGGTACAAGGCCGCAGCACCGCTCACAGACAAGTCAGCTGGCCAGGTGGCCCAGGCATTCCAGGGTGTCTACGAGGATCCGGAAAATCCCCTCCAGTGGCCAGAATTGTTGCAGGTGGATGAGGGTAAGGAGTTCAGAGGCGAGACTGCGGCCCTCATGCGGAAACATGGTGTGGCAATTAGACGAGGTGAAGTTGGTCATCGCCGTGCCCAGGCAATCGTCGAGCGGTGGAATCGGACACTGGCAGAGAGCCTGTTCCCACACCAATACGCCCAGGAAATGGCACAGGCCGGAGAGATGTCCAGGGTGTGGGTGAAAGGTTTGTCCCGGGTGGTAGAGCGATCCAATACTGAGGTAACTCGGTTAACTGGTAAGAAGCCAGTAGAGGCTATCCAACGATCCTCTGATGCCCAACCTTCCGGAGGAGCGGACAAGGAACAGGTGTGCCTTCCATCTTATGCTCTGGTTCGGTACCTGTATGAACCTGGTGAGTTGGAAGGTGGGCGACGACGTGCAACAGATCCTAACTGGTCGCTAGATGTCCACAGACTTGACAGGTATGTCGAGATGGAGGGGCAGCCTACGCTGTACTATCTGGCATGCTCAGAGAGCTGTCCCAAACGTCCATTTGTTCGGGAGGAGCTGAGGTGGTCCCTCCAGACACACAGCTACCACCGTCGTCAGGTGTCTGAGGGATATGGTACTCGATTGGTTCGGTATGGACACCATCTGGCAACACATGCCACTTACCATAGTAGGCTGAGAGCCCGAGTTTTTCCTGTTCATACGTCACCATGCCCTGGTGGCGCATGCGTAGGCCTCGGTTCGTAGCTCTGTCCATGCTACCGTTTGGGCACTGAAGAATCTTTGCCAAGAGACATCGTTCTGGCGTTTAGACATACCTTTGGCTGAGCATTTCACCTTCCCCTCGGGGCTCTCCACGTAGTAGCACTTGGAACAGAGAGCGATACCACGGTTGCCTTCGAACTCGAGCTTGAACAGTCCCGGAGTCCGTCCAGACCACTTGTCCCAAGCTAGCCACTCCCACTTATGAGCCTCATACTCTGCTCGCATCTCAGGGCGAATGACTTCGTCGAGGCTGGAGGCAGCTATTGCGATGTACGCAGAGTCCGTGTCCATCTGGAGGTACTCGAAGCTGTCACGAGGCACATAGTGATCCAGGAAGTCGTAGTAGAACTCCAGCATCCGCAGCTTCGCGAGCTCGTATACGGCTATCCCCACCTGGAAGGGCCGGCGAATGGTGATTTTTGCCTTGCGTCTCTGGATCTCGTAGGACTCGCCGATCTCCTCGAGATCTTCGAACCATGCACTGCGGAGGGCTCTATCTACCACTCGTTCATCCTTGGTGAAGGTCGTGTTGCTGTGGCGCTCCAGGGCCTCGATGAGCTTCCCATAGGCACTGTTGCCTAGTAGCTTGAACAGATCTGCCAAGAGCGATTTGCTCTTATCAACATCTCCTGTACGGCGAGCATCGGTAACATTATTCACGAACCACTCGAACGGGTGCTGGGGCTTGTAGTCTATGGTGCGGTAGACCGCTGTAATCTCTAGCCCATGGGCGAGGTACCACTTGAGTGATGGGGCGTACAAGAGCTTCCTCTTGGCCGAGAGGGCGCCGACTAGTTTACTGGTTGTGGGGCGTTTCCTACCCGTTTTCTCTAGGTATGTGTGCATCTCAACAGATACTGCCTCAGCTGGAATCTCTCTGTTGTAGAAGAGAGGTGGCATTTCCTCGAACTTCGCCCACAGAGCCTTAGGAACCTCTATGTCCACTTCAGCGAAACCGAACCAGTGGTCAGCCAGCAGATCCTTCTTAAATCTGGCTACGTCGCTAGCACCGGACCACTGCCGTACTGTCTCCTTACCACATGGCATCTCTTTAGCCATCGTAGACAAGTACAGAGCATTTGCGTCATAGCCGAGTAGACGTTGGCAGACACGCTCACTCTGGCGGATGCAGGTCACACCTGCCTCGTGGTATCTGGTGAACACGATGCTGGGCCCTCCAACAACCGCAGCCTTCAGCATATCGTAGGCCTCCTTGCCCGGGGAGTAGAGGCTAACATCCGGCATGTGGTGGGCGGTTCCACGTAAAAGGTACTGCAGAGACACTCCTGGGAGAGACACAGCATCCTTGAGGATGTCTATTTCTCGTTCCGTGTAGAACTCCCGCATCCGCTCGAGGGCTTCGATGAATGAACTGACATCCAGGTTGTTATAGTACCGCAACCAGTCGGCGAACGTCTGCATGCCTTGGTCTCTGAATGTCTGTTTGCACTGTTTCCACTCCGACAGCCCGAGGAGGTAGCCACCTTTGAGCTTGGACCACCACACTGGGTAGTCGGGGAGTCCGGGGTAATTAAGCTTCTCGGGGGTGTCGAACCATTCATATGGGAGCCAGCTCTTCTGCTGTTTACATCCATAGGCTTTGATCCATGCCTCGTAGGAGACTCCTGGCCCCAAGTAGTTAATCACATCGAGAAACCTAAGCTCGGGGGTCATGAGGAACATGGTCTTACTAGCTTGCTTGGCGACATTCACTGTGCCAGTGTTGGTCAGCTCATCCACGAAGTGCTTCTTGATCAGGTTTAGGTCATAACGGCCAGAGTTGAAGCCCAGCACCGGGACTTGGTCACACCACTCGGTAATCAGTCGCTGCTGGCGTTTTGGGAGCTTGTCCATGTCTGAAGGGATGAACTGTGCCCGGACTTCTGTACAGATTCTGTGTGCTCGCCTGGTAATCTCCTCCATGAAAGCCTTGATCAGAGCTTCTGGGTCAGGATTGCAGAGGTGAGTGGGCTCACTGGCGGCGCCGTCGTACGAGTCCCCGACTGACACAGAGATCGGTATGTGGTTACTCTCAATCGTGAGAGTCTACGTAGGATGAGTCTTGACGCCATCTAGGAGCGCCTCGAAGTCATAGACGATGAAGTATGGGTATAAGACGGTCCGAACTCGTTTAGGGATGCTTGGGCAGCGTTTTATCCTGCACTCCCACTGTACCACAAGCGTGTATCCAGCTGCTCTCAGCTTCTCCTCTCTCCGGACTGTCTTGAGGTATTTTTGTTCGGCCGCCTCACCTCGCTGGTGCTGAGGGCATCCATGCCAGAAACAGCCATGGAACTGGTAAACGGTGTTGGTAGTCGGATCATAACCATCTACGGGAGTCCCCTCGATCCAACGCTCGCCACCGTGCCCATACTCTACATGGTGTATGTGGATACCTTGGGTTTTCGCCTCATACGTGACCCAACGAGTAGCCGCTGAACTGGCTGGTTGGGGTGGATAGAAGGCTTTCTCATGCGCAGACTGCGGTGCATCAGCCTTCTCCCCAGGGCACTCTACGGTTGTTATGCCGCCTGTACAACGGTCAGCATGACGCTGAAGATGGCATGCCTGTGTAAATCCCTGCTGACAGTGCCCGCAGACTAGTGTATGTGCCAGCTTGGAGACGTTCTTTATATAGAAGGCGTGGTGATCGTACACCCCGATGGTCATAGTGTCGTGGTAGTGGGCCGCTTGCCGGATCAGGTGCCAGGTGCCCTCTTCAGTTGGTTCATACACGCGAATCCCGATCTTCGCGAAGAACTCTACCTTATCCACCTGATCCAGAGAGGTTTTTGGCACGTCAGGCACAGGCCCGTCCAGGTCATAGAACTGTCTCGCGAGCTCACGCGCGGGCTCAGTACTTCTATCGGGCCTCACCCCCTGATGCACTGCTAGGCATCTCCAGAGACACATGTTATCCTTGTAGGTGTCAAGTGCCACCAGACTCATCTTATGCCGTAGCCAGACTGGGAGCGGTCCTGTCCCGAGCAAAGGTTGGTGGTCGATGACAGCCTTGACCACAACGTTGATGGATCGGACGAAAGCCCACTTGGTGTTGGGGCGGTCGATGTTGTCGGGGTCGAGGCGGTCTTGCTCTCTTGCCGCCACCCAGTCCTGAGCTGCTCCTATCGTGTTCAGCCACGGACTCCCTGGTGCGTTCTTGTGGAAGAGCATCACCCTACCATCCTCGATGTGTTTGATGCGATAGGTGTGGGTATACCGGAGGTAGAAGGCGTTATGGGCAGTCTGCTGGATCTTACCCATGATCTGCCCTGTAATGTCTCCATTGAGGCCTTGGAAGAACGTCCAGCATACTGTCCGTCTTCCTATCTCCTCCCCTTCCATCTCACCCAGACGCTCATTGAGAATCTGCTCACCCTCTCGCCTCATGCTCCGGGCTAAGGGTTCAGCCCTCGGGCCTCTCATCATTCGCCTAGCGATCCTGCGTAGGGCGGGTCGGCACTCCAGTGGATGGTCTGCCATCCGCGTCGCAACAGCTTTGGCTCGTAAGCTGGCCGTCACCTCCTCATCCAACTGATGAAGCTCCCGCCGCCGCTGTGCTTTCTTGTGGGGATTCAAAGGATCATCTCTGGTGGTCGCGGGAAACCGTCCCATCTTCACTGATCGGCTCAGTCGAGCAATGAATTCCTCGGCACGGGCCCGCCCGATCAGCTGGAGCAGGTCGGCTTTCTTGGCCTTAGAGGCTACTCTAAGGCCAAATTGCCTTGCCATAGCGCGAAGCTGTGCAACAGTAATCATGGTGTATACCACTGAGTAAGGCTTGTCTCTAAATGGATGGTCAGACCCTGTAATGCGTGCTATACCACTGAGTATGCTTGTCTCTAAATGGACGTTCAGACCATGTAATGCGTGCTTGATCAGCTCGTATACCGCTGAGTATGCTTGTCTCTAAATGGACGTTCAGACCATGTAATGCGTGCTTGATCACCTCGTATACCGCTGAGTATGCTTGTCTCTAAATGGACGTTAAGACCATGTAATGCGTGCTTGATCAGCTCGTATACCACTGAGTATGCTTGTCTCTAAATGGACGTTCAGACCATGTAATGCGTGCTTGATCAGCTCGTATACCGCTGAGTATGCTTGTCTCTAAATGGACAGGCAGCCCCTGTAATGCGTGCTTGATCAGCTCGTATACCGCTGACTATGCTAGTCTCTAAATGGACGTTCAGACCATGTAATGCGTGCTTGATCAGCTCGTATACCGCTGAGTATTCTAGTCTCTAAATGGACGTTCAGACCATGTAATGCGTGCTTGATCAGCTCGTATACCACTGAGTATGCGTATCTCTAAATGGACGTTCAGACCATGTAATGCGTGCTTGATCAGCTCGTATACCGCTGAGTATGCTTGTCTCTAAATGGACGTTCAGACCCTGTAATGCGTGCTTGATCAGCTCGTATACCGCTGAGTATGATTGTCTCTAAAGGGACGTTCAGACCATGTAATGCGTGCTTGATCAGCTCGTATACCGCTGAGTATGCTTGTCTCTAAATGGACAGGCAGCCCCTGTAATGTGTGCTTGATCAGCTCGTATACCGCTGAGTATGATAGTCTCTAAATGGACGTTCAGACCATGTAATCCGTGCTTGGTCAGCTCGTATACCGCTGAGTATTCTAGTCTCTAAATGGACGTTCAGACCATGTAATGCGTGCTTGATCAGCTCATATACCACTGAGCATGCTTGTCTCTAAATGGACGTTCAGACCCTGTAATGCGTGCTTGATCAGCTCGTATACCGCTGAGTATGATTGTCTCTAAATGGACGTTCAGACCATGTAATGCGTGCTTGATCAGCTCGTATACCACTGAGTATGCTTGTCTCTAAATGTACGTTAAGACCATGTAATGCGTACTTGATCAGCTCGTATACCGCTGAGTGTGCTTGTCTGGTCGTTAAGACCCTGTAATGCGGGCTTGATTAGCTTGTATACCGCTGAGTATGCTAGTCTCTAAATGGACGTTGCGACCATGTGCTCAGTAGTATAGCCGGGATTAAATGGATACAACGTCCCGGAATAACGGGGGTAATCGGGAAATTCGCCTCCCGGGGGCTTTCATTATGGGGGTGTGGCGTCGCACTACGTCGCATTACGTGCTGGCATAGTGAAGGGGGGCCCCTAGGGGCGGCAGTTTTTTAGAGGCCTGCGCTACCTGGACCTAAAACACATAAAAATTGTTAAGGGCCTGGGAGGCGAATTTCTTTATTTCCCCCGTTATTCAGGGACGTGGTATCCGTTTAATCCCGGCTATACTACTCCCTCGCCACGCCTCCATCACGCTGTGGTAGTTGCGTTTTTGGGCAGCTCTTTTGTTTAAAGCGTTTGATCCAACTCACTGGAAATAGTGGTAAATGTCACGTGGCTCTAAAAAGCACGTGGTTGATCGGAAACGTGTATGCTGTCTATGGCGACGGCCAAAATGCTGTTGCTGAGATGTAGCCTGTTGCAGAGGCGAGATATATAAATATATATGTTACATCAAGATCTTTATAATGTCCCGTATTTGCGCGAGTTCCTTAACATGCGTCTTAGTACGTGTCTGTAATAGGTAGTTCTCAGTCCGTGTTGATTATAGACTGGAACGCACGGGAGAGAATTTTTGAAATTCTCTCTGTGATTTTACTGCAGGATTTTTGATGCCGCTTTACCGGCCGGTTCGCTAATGATTTGTAGCACTGTAGAGCAGTTGTGCTCTTAATCGAAAATTTAACAGTAAAGTTGCAAGTAATTTTTATGAGTGGTTTAAACAGTTCTATTCATGCAGTAGATCAACGTTACTGATTCCGTCAAGATAGCTGTGTTTTTCGAGCGGGAGGGCTGGCCAAGCATTCTCCTTGATGGGTAGAACTAGCTCCGTCCCGGCTTAGACCAAACACATTTGTACCATTTTAGTAATGGCTAAATTACAGTACAACTCGCAAACACGTGTGCCACAATTTTTACGATTACAATGCCGTCGTTCGGAGATTGTGAATACAGACGACCTGAGTGTCTGTGTTTCTGTCATGTTGGTGATTTGAATCTGTTATGCGTGACTGGTTCTCTGCAGATGGTACTTACGCTGTGGTGATGGTGACGTGTTTATGGCCGCAATGTGCGGGAGGGGAGGGTTGCGGCGTGAATGCCAACTTTATCGAACCCTGAGGGTATTTCACTCTGTAATGGCCGAGCCCGTGGGCAGGACAGAGTTACTTTAGAGTAAAGATGACCTGGTGGATGCTGTCGTAACTTTGATCAAACCATTGTCGAATTCAACTTTTCGGTAGCAAAATCCTACTCGTGACTGACGACAATGTGGACACCTTGCTCTCTTAATAATATTGACTGTTATTACGTGTAGATGACGTATGTAGTTTATCTGTTTCTGTACGACATCGGGAGAAAGGGGTAGGGGAGGATGCTGGACAAGCGTCTCTCTCGTGACGCATACTGTAGATGGCTGTGGTGCATTCCTGATATCCATATGATCAGTTCTCCCGTAACTGGATAAGAAGGTGTGCCCGGGAGATTTGTTGGTTGCGTTCTGTTGATGATAATGCTGTTGTCGGGATGTCCGGGCTGCTGTATGATGCTAATGTTATAAGCGAAGTGGTCGCATTCCAGTTTTCCACGCTGGTAAATGCCAAGTCTGTTGTTATTTCCGGGAGATGTAGTCTGCGGGTCTTATTACTTTTCCCGCAGTTTTGTGCGGGAGGAATTTGTCGCGGGAATTCTTATCTCTCTACTGGTAATTAATTAAGACTGGTAGGTGCTGCTAAATGCTGTTGTTGCCGATGTTGAACGTCTCTGTTATGCCGAGTATAAGTGACCAAGTCTGTGATGTAGCTGCAATGAAGATTTGACGTATCCAGTCCTGAAGGTAGGTGTGTTCTTTGTAAGTGTTGACGTTCTGTCTGTTGTGTGATGTTCTGACCGCTCACGGGGTAGTATGGTAGGCCTATTTGATGGGGCGGCCTTTGGATAGGGGGATGTGGTCATCTCCCATTACATGACGGTTGGTGTCCTGTCGTAGTTTTTAGACACTGGGGAAATTCTAACCAAGAGTCTGCTGAACAGGCTGCTTCCCTGCCCGCCGCGGGGGGGGGGGGGTAATGTTGGTCGGTGCGGTGCGGGATGCCACCTCCACTGTTGCAGCAGTCTCTCTCATACCTGAAGATTGACGGTCAACAGATGATGAGTGGAGTGTGAATTGGACCGGGCTGATGATGTTCGAACTTGGTGTGTAGATAAGGGATGCCAATTGGATTCGGGGTGTTGGTGCAGTGGGAGATATGGGTGCCGCTTGGGGGCGGGGGGGGAATTGGTCTGGCGATTTTGGGAGGTGGTCGGGTACACCTTGTTGTACAGTTCTGCGGTTGTAGACATGCCAAGGCTTCATCCAGCCTCTTCACTTCCATGCTATTCACCACATGTTCCACCCCACAGGAAGCATGGCTTGGGTCAGCCTCAGCTTCTGCTTGTGGTAACTCTATGATGGGGTGGGGGGGCATAGCATGAAGCATGTGGCAGTGGGAAGAGAACGGAAGAACGACTTTTCCATCCGGTCCCTTGGACAAAACCAACACAAAATTCTTCAGATATGACTTCCCAGATCTAGTAGACCCGCCCTGAGGAGGGAGAGGGCGAGTACGTATGGTCATCGTCGTCAGCGTTAGCCGCTTGTTCATCCACGTTCTGGCTTGGTAGAACTGGAGCTGAACTGGCACCGCAGTGCTCTGCGCTAACCATGGGAATACTGATTTCCGTAGAAATATCTGTCTGGGTACCGGTGTCATGAGAAACGCCCAGTCCGAGCTCTGGTGCTGGGTCGTCACTGACACAAGGTTTAAGTCGATCGAAGTGGATGACTGAGGTCAGGCCATCTGAAGCACAGATGCGGTAGGTCACGTCTGATGTCTTACCTACTACCACATAGGGGCCTTTCCACTGGCAACTCAGTTTACTAGACATGTTTGCAGACCATCGTGAATCGTGTACCCAAACCATTTTTCCTGCTTCACGCACTCTCCGGTCATGCCATGTCTTTTGCCACTGGTGTGCAGTTGATAGTGTTTCTCTCACTAACTCATGGGATTGTTCTATCCTTTGCCGCAAGAGTTTGACATAGGGAGATGTTGAACCTTTCTCCTCTGTTATCCGTGGCATGGCCAGGTCCAGGGGTAAGGCTAATTCATGGCCTAACATTAGCTGAGCAGGAGTGTAGCCCGTGCTGGAATGTTCCGAAGTGCAGTAAGCCATGAGCACATATGGGAGCCGTAGATTCCAATCTCTACAATCAAGGCGTGTTTCCTTGGTAAGCATCTCCGCGAGAGTTCTGTTGAATCTCTCTACTATCCCGTCACTCCAGGGGTGGTACGGAGTTGTCCTTGTTTTGATGATATGGAGTAATTTGCAGAGCTCTGATATGAGCCGGCTCTCAAAATTACTTCCTTGATTGGAGTGCAGTTCATAAGGCATACCAAAGCGGCAGAACACATTGCCATCTGTTGTTTGGTGGTATGCAATTTTCTCCAGATTCCACTCTGTGCACCGCTATTCTGGGAACTCCGGAGATGGCTGTGTTGACTGTGTCACGTTGTCGGCCTCTTCGTGTACAGCCTCCGCGCCAATTCTGCTAAGGGCGTTGGCATTTCCATGCAATTTGCTGGGACGGTGGACAATGTTAAAGTTACAGGCCTGCAGGGATTCCTGCCATCTCTCTACCTGTCGCTCTGGATTTTTTAAGTTCCTGAGCCACCGTAGTGAGGCATGGTCTGTACGGAGTGTAAAAGGGCACCCGTACAGGAAGTGTCTATAATATTTGATGAAATGGACGGCCGCCAATAATTCTCGCTTGGTGGTTGCGTATCTTTTCTCTGTTTTATTCAGAGTATGTGAACAAAAACCCAACACCTGCTCTGTTCCGTCTTCGGTGACCTGAGATAGAACTATGCCGATGGCGAAAGCTGACGCATCAGTGTCTAAGATGAAATCGAGGTTTGGATTAGGGTGAGCAAGAATCGGGGCGGTCGTCAAGAGTTCCTTCAGCGCCTTGAAGGGGCCTTCACACTCAATCGTCTACTGAAAGGGTCGATCTTTCTCGGTGATCTGGTAAAGGGGCGGAGCAATCTCGCTGAAATGTCAGATATAATGGCGATAGTACTGGCATAAGCCAAGGAAACTCCGTGTCTCCGTAACCGAAGAGGGCCGTGGCCACTCTGCTACTGCCTTAGTTGTTGATGACTGTGTAGCCACTCCATCACCGGATATGACATGTCCCAGGAACTCGACACTCTGTCTGAAGAGATGACATTTCTTTGGTTTGAGTTTCAAATTAGCCATGTGGAATCTTGATAGCATGGTGTCTAAATTGACTAAGGTGTGCTGAAACGTGGGTCCGAAGACGACTACGTCATTGATGTAACAGAGACAGACCTCCCAGTGCAGGGTAGTCAATACCTGCTCAATGAGTCATTCAAAAGTTCTAGGGGTGTTGCACAACCTGTAGGGCATCTTGTGGAATTGGAAAAGACCGTCCCTACAAACGAATACGATCTTTTCCATATCAGCTTCATCCATGGCTACTTGCCAGTAACCGCTAGCTAAATCAAGGATACAAAACCACTTGGCTCCAGACAAGGAATCCAAGGCCTGATCTATCCGTGGTAACGATAAGCGTCTTTAACGCTAAGATCATTAAGACAGCGGTAGTCTATACAAAACCGCAAGGTTCCGTCCTTTTTGCCTGCTAGCCCTATAGGGCTAGCCCATGGAGAAGCTGAGGGTTCGATAATACCCATTCGCAACATGTCATTTACTTGTTGGTGTGCTTCCACTTCTTTGTGAATGGGTAGACGTCGTACCGGTTGTCATACGGGGTGATTATTACCTGTATCGATGGACTGTCGTATGAGATGAGTCTCTCCGAGATCCATATCTCCGGAAGAAAAACTATTGCGATATTTATGTAATAATTTCCGAATTTCTCGTTTTTGTGATTGCAATAATCCAACAGTGGCACGCAGATGTATATCGTGTAGATGTTCGGGTAAATCATCAGTCAGCGGTGGTGTTGTGTCAGAAAGTGCAGGTATTTCCAGTGAAATTATGTCCACTAAATGGCCGCAGCATACTCCTGCTTCCAGCGTGATGGGATCTGCGGTACCATTGAACACTCTAAAGGGTATCTTCCCTTTATCAGTGGTGTCCACTATTATGCTGGGACTTGCGCATTGTGAGGTGGTCATATAATCAGGGTCGGGTTCCAGCATGGCGATGTGTGTGTTGCTTCCTAATTGTGGTGCGGTGGCCCATAGGATCCGTTCCTGTCCCGGCTCAACCGTGGCAGTACTTGATAGTATTACTGCACACGTATCGTATAATGACGATGCCGGTCCGAGATGTATGCATCGGCCGTGTATGTCGAGTTCCTGTTGTCTGCAGTGTATGATGGATTCGCTGGCACTGAGAAAATCAGAGCCAAGTAGGGCGTCGTTATGAATGGAGGCGATGATAACTCTCTGAATGAATTGCATTTCCTCTATTTGAATGACTAGATTAACCATACCGGCCAAGGGTACATCTGCTCCCGTAGCCGTCTCTAGGTAAATATTTGTAGGCGTAAGGGGGGGGGGGTGTGTGCTTTTTATGAGGTGGGATGCTCTCATACAAGTGCTGCTTAAAAACTGTAATAGAAGCTCCGGTGTCGACGGTGGTGCATGTAGAAACGCCACTAAACAGACAGGCACATTTGTAGATTACTTTACGATGAACCTGAGGAAGAGTTTCCAATGATGCTGTCCGCAATAATGGCAGGGTAGCAGCATCACTATGTATATATTCCGACTGTCTCCGTATTGCTTCTCGCAATGTTGCAGGTGGCTGAGTGAGGAATGGGCCAGTTCGTCGTCTTCGCTGGGGTGTAGGCTGCGGTGAAGACGGAGCTGGGGGTAGCAATGGTGGTGGCGTTGTTGTCGTTTCTGTGTGAGCAGTTTAAGTATAGACAGTGGCGCGTACGGGATGACAGATAAGTTCTACCTGTGCAAGCCATTTCTGACAATGCTTCAAAGGATGTTTTGTTGAAGCACAAAAGAAACAGCATGCTTTGCATGGACGTGCGTTCTTCCGTCCATGTCGACGCTTGCGAATACATGCGGCGGAATGAATCGTCTATCCCGAATCGCTACTGTCTGTGGATGCGGAAGATGATGCTGATTGGCGTGGTGTTCTGCATACCACCAGGGGCACCGAGAATCTGGTGTCTTGGTGGCGGGATGTGGTGCTTTCAGAAACGTGGTTTCAGCAGAGGTACTATAACCTACTACTGCTGTTTTACATAGGAAAGAAGGTTTGTCATGTGTGGAAGGGGATGTCCTTGCTGCAGATGGGGGAGGCAACGTTTAGCACGGACATGGTGTTGGTGTGAGAGCTGATTTCTGTGGATGATGGTTAGTCACTGAACGTTGTTGTGTAAAAGCCGCAGTTGAGCCGGGAGAAGGATATGGGCACCGAAGTGGATCCATGTAATTCGGTACCCTTAGGAGTTTGACTGTTTCTCTGGTTGCGGTGTGCTGCGGTCTCGAGCAGGCATTGTGGAGGGAGGTCGGTTAGGACACCGCCCCCTCCAATGTCCTGGCTGACCGCATCCGAAACAGGTGCTCGGTGTCGGTGCGGTGCTGGTGGTGTTTGCTGTTCTAAACTGTGTGGTGGCGAGGTTGGTGCTGAGTGTGGTTACCAAATTGGTGAGTGCGGAGATCTGTTTATTAATCTCGTCTATCCGCTCTCTCATGTTGCCGTTGTTGTTGTTGTTGCGCTTATTTCTGCGCCCTGGGGCTCCACTATACCCTACTCTGCGGGCATGGGCCCTACCTCCAGGCGCTTGATTCTGACCGGTCTTCTGCGTTTCTGATGGTGGTGGTGTCTGTGCTGTTGGTGTTGCTGATCTGGGGTAAACACTACTGGCCAGGGCGATAGCTGCACCCTCTATCTCAATATCTCGATATGAACTGCAGTTGCCGTTATTTGGGCCAAACTTCCATGGTCACCGAGAAATAGTTGTTTTTTTTAGAGCGGGTTCAGCGCTTAATGCATCGATGAAAGTATGGAGATGCAAGATTTTTAAGTTGCAGACGACCAGTTTCTCCGAGAGCTGTGTCGCGTCATCGCTCCGTGAGTGCTCGTTCCAGTTGGGTGTAGGTAGGTGTACAATCCGTTCTCAGATCCGCAAGAACTTGCAGGGCTTTTCCTGAAAGTTTTGCTGCAAGATACTCACCCATCTGTCTATCGTCCCAGCGGTTATTCCGACTTATTATTTCGAACTGGATTTTATTGTTTGTCCAGTCATTCTCACCGCTAAATTCGGGAGGGAGGATGACTAGGCCAAAACCGCGGGAAGAGTGAAGTGGTTGAAATCCGGGTCGTGTGGGTATCTGAGAAAGTGAGGATTTTATTGTAGTCAGTCGTGGTGCCGGTGGTGGTGGTGTTGGTGTCTCCCGTCTATGCCAGTGCCGAGGAGCTAGAACATGCGTACTCCAATTTACTGAGTCCGCCCCATTTGTTGAGCCATAGAACAGCATGGGTCTATGAATGGAGGGCGGATTGCGGTGGAGAGTGCGCGGTCATTCCTCCAGCGGTGAGGGCTGTCGTTCCTCATATGGCGATGGTGCAAGTGACTAATATACCAGCGAAATGGTGGTGCCGATTCCTCCCGCTGACTCCGCGGTGTTCCCCTTGAATATAGCATTTCATTAGAAGGTGGCAGTGCGGGAGGTTGTCTATGTGGTGGATTATCACTGATTATCATACTGTCTCCGTAGATGACACGGGTGAACGATAATAGTCTGAAGGGCTGTAGATATGCCCGTAGTCGGGTCTTTGTCGGAGTCGTCCACGATTCGGCCCTGTTGGAGTTTGCCTGTCGCGGACGTCCGAAATGGTTCTAAATTCTGTTCCCGCCTGTGAGGCATCTCGAAAGGTGCCATCGCTAACAGGCGAAAACAGGTTATGGTGCAGAGTTGTTGATTCCGCAGAATTTCTGGCATAGTCAGTGAGCATGTTTGCTGAGAATCCGTCGCATGGGGCTACCTCTTGATCGAGGGAGTTCTTGCTGAACGGAGATGGTATTGAACTGATCTCACTATATGGTGTGGGCGTGAGTTCGCTGCGCTTTATTACTGTTGTTCTTCGAGCCCCACACCGGGCGCCACTTGTAGCTCGCCGGGTAGTGTCGGGCCGTTCCGATGTCTCATGTCGACTAGCCATGTCGTACATGCACAGCGAGTAGAATCCGGTCTCGGGGTGATGGACCTTGAACGAGACTGCCCTGCGGGAAACAAAAACCATCTCCTAAGGCCGGTGGAACTAAATCATTCCGGTGGGCCGTGCGACCATTGTAGCAAACATCAACCACAACGGTCTCATCCCAAGAGGTTATGTCACAAGTATGCCTGTCCATAGCAATTTCGTGATCTATGGACATACAAGATTTGATTTTGTGACCTAAAAATATAAGTCTATACAATGAGTTTACCTAACTAATTGAAAAATATGCTATATAAATCTATAATAAGAGCAAACAAAAATACAAGACATAGAGGCAGGTAGATGAACCTTTAAACATGGGGCTCCCGGAGGTACCACACAGACTCGTAGGTCCCCAGAGGTATCCCCGCAAGGGAGGCTCCCGTACATGAGACATAGCTATTTAACTTAATATAAGTTATTATACCTCTACGCTGAAAGGAAGAAGGCTATCTCATACGAAAAGTGATGTGCCTCACGCGGGCACTACTCCTAGTGCTAGTTTGGGTGAGGAGTATTATCCTGCCGTGGAACGTCATCGCTGAATCCTTGTGAGAGGCAAGGTGTCGCCACGGGTTAAATCGGGAGAAGAATAGTAGGCCAAAATAGGCCCACTCTAATATTTGAAACAAAAATGCTGTAGAAAGAAAAGACCATACCTAGTGAGCTTATGACTATAGGGGTGCGTACTGTTTTACGTGAAGATGGAACGGAAGATTCCCGATGGATTCCTTTGTCACCGTCTTATGTGATTCCTAATATGCTGAGTTGGTAGTTGCCGCTTTATTTCTGTGGGCCTTCTGATTTGCTTAATTCCTTTTGGTTGTTTTCAAAACAAGAATTAGTTTAGGCCGCAACTGGCTGATATTTACCTAGCTAGTAGACATGGCTGTCACGGAGAACAGATGCCCGCGGACATCAAACTGTAGACAGCGCTCATACATGTTACTTGGTGGGATCTCCGAACGGGGTGAGAATCCGGACATTCCGCTTCGCAACCACATGAAACATCACAAGACATGGTTTACATTTCACGAAAGCATTATTAGGCCATATCTCCTATCGTTATGGTGGGGGTAAGAGAGACGCTCGCCGTAAATTTTCTTTCCAGTAAGGGCGTGGCAGATCTAAATATCATGGCCAGACGTTTTAACAGAATTCGGTTAGAATACGTATCTCTCCCGTCACTGGGTCCTATGGAACTAACCATTTAACCTGTCGTTGGGTTTATATACAAGTTGCCGGTTTTGCACTGCGGTGCGGGAGGGTTGTCAGCAAATAAAATAATAATTAATACATGTGTTTTCACAGTGCTTTCCTACATTGGCTTAAAGTACTATCTACTAAGTATCCGACGATACATGCGAATGTGTATGTGATACCGCACCCTAGCCATCACTGCTCGGAAACCCCAACAGTTTCCCAGAGTTGGATCAGCCCATGGTGCGGATAGGGACGTCCAAACAATTAAGAAGCCACAAGGCTAAGAGGAATATAAAGAGACCAAATATTGGCATTATGAGTCTTACCGGAGTGCGGGGCTAGATTATCGCACTGCCGGAAGAGAAGAATATATTACACAGTATGTAATGAAGAAAGTGTCTCTAATCATTTTGAACCTATCCTATCGAGCTGAATAGAAAATGTTTAGTCGGTAGCATGCCGGGCTAAACAGAGTTATAGCACGGACAGCAACCTCAGTGAAAAATTGGTGGTGGCGGGAGAAAATGCTGCACATATAAATGTTGCTGTATAGTGTTTCCTACGTGCACTGCATTCCTATATTTTCTATAACTTAAGCAAAACAATTTAACGGATGGCCACTGGCCATATACCTACGTAATCTAACCAGAACAAACAATGCGGTGGCAATGATTAAGATTTTTATAGTAATACAGGTTAACGAACCTACTGTAGTGCGGTTAGCAACACATTGAGGAAAATGAAAATAACTATTTAACAAATACAGAAATTATAACTATTGGTCCTAAGACCGTTACGGTTCCTTTTAGTCATCGGAACCGTTAGTACGGATACGAGATAATTAACAAAACGTATATGGAGAAATAATTAAATGGCGAAGTACAGTTACTTGAATACTCGGTTGTCATTCCCAAGTTAGGCTACCGTGTTACTGAAATTGAGACGTAGATCCATAGTCGACGTGAGATGATGCGCTCTCTGGAAGCTGGAAAGTTCCTGCAAGCTGTTTTACGCAAACAAGAGTTCCACAAGAACACTCATGGTGGGAGTGCATCGCTTAGTGCTGTAGGCCTAATAGAATGTCTTACGAGCAGTCAGTAAACGATACGATAATACTATGTAGTGAAGAAAGTTCCCGTACACCAATGGCACGGATGAAAGGTGTAAAGAACCCGTCACAAGCGGGCGTTGTCAGAGGCAAATGAAGATACAAAACAAAGCTTCACGGTGCTGGGTACATCAACCAGCTCTGAAGAAGCACCGGGCAGAGTTTACTTGCTGCGGTCTAAAGTCGAAAGAACCGACACAATGTGTGCGGCGGCGATTGAAATACCACTTTTAGGCATGGCCAGCTGATCTGGAGAGTCATCCATCAAGGAACATCCTGCCTCTACATCTGTAGACTCACATATTCAGGCCGCAAAGGCCTCACCGCAAGTTTGTGTTCCGAATGTAGTTGTATTATTCGTGAACGATTATCGAAAGTTCCAAATTACTCCCGCAAATGGGGAGTTACAAAATTGTGTTACTGCGGTGGGTTGGAAACTGCACACTATAGGATAAAAACCTGACTCATAACGAAGAAAGACACGTGTCGCACTTGATAATAGTTGGAACAGCTCCAACCTGTTCGGGCCCTGGCCCAGGATGCTCTCGATCACTGGATCGCTTTTCCTTTTATACTCTCCATGACGTCACAGTCGCAGGCTTCATCCAATCATCGTTCGAGCAACAGTCGATCAGCACACAGCTAATAATAGCATCGTCGAACGTTCTAGAACATTCTAGAAGCTTTATGTCCACGTGGTTATGACGACAGGGCAATATTTTGAAGATAACGAAGAAGAGTTTTCCTGGATAACTCAGGCATTTCCCAACATATTTTGAAATGGTTTACAGATTTGGAAAGCCCGTCGAATGGAACAGACTATCAATAAGAATTACAGAGTACCAACTCTGTACACTATACGCGCCATCCTATCTATTTCACAACTACGCGCTCCATAGAAACAGCGTCCTGGCGCGCGCATGCGCATAATGAATTTTAACGAACTTAGTCATTTTTCGACATGCTCTCTCTCCCATAGGTCTATATACGCCTATAGCCCTACCCAGAGGGGCGTGTTCAGGGAACGAATCCTAGACGGGCGGCACGTACCCAGCTTAACTGGTATGGCCAGTACCCGACCGGTCGATCCGAACTACACAGCTCTTGAATCCTTCCCTAAATCGAGCCTCGTATTTGGTAGCAAAATACTACTAGCTCCTGACTGAGGTCTGTGAGAATTCTTGCTCTCTTAATGATATTATCTGAATTACGTGTATTAGGGTGTTATTATTTAATTAATGTAACATAATGGCGCCGCCTCCTAGGGAAGGGATGGTCCGCTTTGGCATGGATTGATGGTTTTTAGTTGTTGCTCGGTTGGTGCCGTTTCTGGTTCGACACCAGGCATGCACAGTGGGTGTAGGTGATGGTTTATATACATGTATGGTGTAAAGCTCAGTGCAATAAGGTGTAAGCTATGTTGATCATGTAATGCAGTGCCGCAATCTAATCGACTTTTAAACACGCCTTTTGTTGATGGGTATATGCGTCAATGATGATATTGCTGGCGCCATTCTGCGTTGTTCGTGATGAGTTTATAACGTTGTGCCAAGGGTTGTTGACTGGATATACACACATGTTGATGGTCTGTTGCGGGGTGGGATAGGGTGGTGGCCGCTATGGCGTAATAAGGTTTTAAGTGTTAGTTAATATGCTGTCCGATGGTGTGTTCTGACAAGTGAAGTAGTGATTCTCACGCATGAGGATCAGTTAGATAACGAAGTTTCGAGGGCAAATGGTGTTGCAGTAAACATGACGTTATGTATATCGGTGCATTGATCTCTCACGTGGGTGAGGGGGGGGGGGTATGTGAGGTTGGGACTTTGAATCTCCAGTCATAAAAACGCTGACACATACTTTATTTACAAGTGGATCGAGAACGTAGTGTTCAGGCCGCTAGATCGGCTGTTGCCACTTTCTGGGGAAGCTGCTGGCACCGTAGGCCGATCTACACAGGGTAATAAGTCCTCTCATATCAGTGGCATGGTTATAGCTGCTGGCGACAAGTGGGATGTGAGGGGAGGAGGGCGTGTTATATTCAAGCTTGGTAATGGCAGGTTTGGTGCCGCTGGGGAATTGGCTGAGAATAGTAGAATGGAAGGATGGGTGTATGGAGGGAAAGGTTAGTTTAGAGACGGTGGATGGAGAAATTCGATAGGCATGGGAGGGTGCAGACCTTGGCTTTCCACCTATTCCTTATAACAGGCCGAGGGTTCATCAAACCCTTTCACTTCTACACTGGTTATTACATATATCACTGCCTGTGTAACAGATTGACGGGGCATGCTTCTGCTTCCATTCAGGGCAGCTCGATAATCGGTGTAATAGTGTGAAGTGGGATGGAATGGGAAGAAGAATGCTAAACAACATTCCTGCCCTTCTTCTTGGACAAGACATGAAAAGGACATTAGATATGGTTTACCTGACCTAGTGGACCCGAGCAGAGAAGGAAGGGGTGAGAACGAAGGTTGTCACCATCCTTACCATCAGCCGAATGTTGGTCCAACTTCTCATTTGGTAGGAGAGGGGCCGAACTTGCACCGTCAGATGTCGGGATTACATGCCTCCAGAGAGACATCAGTCTGGGTGCCAGTGTCTAGCAGCATACCAGGACCGAGCTCAGGTCCTGGGTTGGCGCCAACACATGGCTTTAGCTAATTGAAGTGGATGCCTGAGGTCAGGCTCTCCGGGGTATGGATCAGTAAGTCACTTCCGACTTCTTACCTCCTACCACATAGCGACCTTTCCCCTGGTGAATCAGTTTACTAGGTACAGTTGCAGAACGTCTGGTATCGTGAACCCAAACTATCTTTCTGGCCTCATAGGGGTTACCATGCACTCGACAGTCATACCACGTTTTCTGCCGCCGATGTACAGAGGGAAGGGTTCTCTTACGACCTCATGGGCCTGCTCTCTCATTTGGCATATGCGTTCTACATAAAGAGATGGTGAGTTCATTTCGCCTGGGATCCTAGTCCTGGTTAGGTCCAGGGATAATGCTAACTCGTGACCTAGCATGTGCTTCGCAGGTGTAAAATCCATGCTGGTGTGGACTGAAGTGTGGTACGCCAAGAGTATGCATGGTAGCCTTAGGTTTCAATCCCGACAATCAAGGTGTGTTTCCTTCATCAACATGATCACCAGGATTTGGCTCATAAAGCATACCAAAACAGCGGAAGAGAGTAAAGGCCAAGACATCTGCTACAGTAGTGGCCTCTTGGTCTGGCAAAGCAAATGCTTCCACCCACTTCGTAAAGTAGTCTTGCAGTACGAGGATATATTTATTGCACTTATCCATCGTATTCAAGGGCACGAGCACATCAATAGCCACTCACTCCCACGGTTCACCTACTATTCTGGTTTGTAGTGGTGCCGAGTTTTGTTGGCCAACAGTTCGATGTTGGCAGGGCACGCATTTGGCTATGCATGCCTTCATGCTATCGTGTATATTAATCCAGTGTTAGTGAGCTTTTATTTATTCGGTCGCTCTTCAATGGTTAGATGATCTGCATTGTCATGTAATTGTTCGAGTATGGGAACTCGAAAGCGTTTGGGGACAATGGAGCAGTTATTAATATAGAGAATGGCATTGTGTACATGACATTCAGTATACCTTTGAGAGTAGTATTTCGGCGATGTAGATAACGGACTTACAGATTCTCGTGAAAGGCGTACACCCTCCTGGATCCACGTCTATATGTGTCATGTGTGTAAATCTGTGGCTTGTTTCTGAGCGATTTCATCCGCCATCCACTCCTCACACCAGGGTTCTGGAAGGGTGGGGTTTGGCTGTGTTTCGTGTGTAATGGTGGTGACCACTTCCACGTGTTCCTCTTGTCCAATTCGACTGAGGGTATCAGCATTTCCATGCAGTTTTCCAGGCCGATGCATGACTTTGAAATTATAGGCCTGCAGGGATTCCTGCCACCTCATTAGCTGGCCTTCAGGGTTCGCTAGGTTCCTGAGCCATCGCAGGGAGGCGTAATCTGTGTGTATTATAAACGGTCGCCTGCACAGAAAGTCTTTATAGTAATTGGTGAAGTACACAACGGCTAATAATTCACACTTGGTGGTGGCGCAACTAATTTCAGCTTTATTAAGAGTACACGAACCATAGCCTAAAACATGTGATAGTACAGCGCCAATGGCAAACGAAGAGGCATCCGTATAGAGAATGAAATCGAGATTAGGAATAGGATGAGCAAGAATTGGTGCGGAAACGAGCTATCTTACTTTCACTTGTCCATTCTTTTTTTTCTTTCTTGTGTAGATCCCGTCTCTTGAACATGAAAATTAATGTCCTTTAGACGAACCCCCATTGGGAGTAGATACCGAATATTATTACACTACTTATTATTTAATAAACGTGAATGTCTCTAACTGAAGAACACGATATGTAGATTGTCGTGACTTGCTTGCTGTCAAAATTCTGTTGTCTTGATGTGTACATAATCTGTAAGTAATCTGGTTCAGACTGTCAAGAAGGTGCCTGTAGATTCAGCATACCAGCTTTCCCTGCGGGCAGTCAGGGCGTCTTCAGGATCGCTGTCCATTTCAGGTGCAGCATGTAGCAGAGGTCTCTGGACTCCTTTAGGAGTTTTGTCATGGTCTGCCAGTTTTCCTGCTGGACATTAAGTTTGCTGCCCGTCGAGTATAGCCGTATGCAGTTGGCATTTGTTGCTATAAGCCCAAGCTGATGCAAGTGGCATTGGATTTTCTTCAGCGGGTTCTTCCAGGCTAGCTGAAGCTTAGGGCATGCCAAGAGGAAGTGAATGAGAGACTCGTTATTCCGTTTGCAGAGAGGACAAAGTAGATGCCAATCTGTTCCTGGAGAGTCCACCGAGGGGGGTGGTATCGGTGGACCAAGAGTCTAACGTGCACAGTGGCCTTGTATACTGATACTTTGTCAGTTTTGCAGCTTTCTCATGCCATATGTGGGTGACCGATACGACAGCCATCTATGTCCAGGTACTCTAGGGTTTTCTTCACTCTGCCCTCTTCTTTTAGAATTCCCTCCCAGTATGCATTGATATGTGCATTCACCAGCACCTTCCATCTTCCCTTGCCAGGCAGAATGTTCAGAAGACTGAATGCTGATGGCAGACTATATTGATGTAGAATGTGTCTGACCATAGTCACCCAGCTATAAGATGAAAGGGTCTTCACAGCAAGTTGCCTAACGAATAGTTCTTTCTCCACGTAATTTTGTCTATGCAGCATATTTACTAGGAAAAGCAGGATGCGCTTGTGCAGTTGGCCTTCAATCGGAAGAGCTCCTAACGGTAAGTAGACAGCAGCGTTTGCAGTCATAGCAGGGAGGTGATGTATATTTTTTAGGTTCATCCGGTAGAACTCCTCGAGTTTATCGATCTCTGCTCTCTTTATGTTCAGCCCTTCTAGTCCATATAATAGGATTGGTGTTAGATATATGTCCCAGATGTGCCTGGACAGCAGCAGGTTGAGGCCGTTCAAGCCATGGAGACCAGCACCCCCCCCCCCCATAAGGGAATATGCAGCTCGCATAGCTGTGTTAATTCTGCATTCTATGGTCGGCTTGTTTGAGCATGATGGATTTCTGTGCTTTTCCTCTTGTGTAGCATTAAGTGGGTCACCATTAGGAAAGAGTTTGCCCACATGGGTGCCTCTGATTGCCATGGTGGTGATTTCTGTACTGCTGAATAGATATCGTACACTTGATGCACCGAGCTGAGCCTCATTGAGTAGTAGCTGCATATCATGTGGTGTTCTTGCAGCTAGTGCCAAATCATCAGCGCACATGATGGCTCCAGTTGGAACTGTACTGACTCGGAATGTTGCTGGGTGAGATTCGAGTTTATCAAGCAGTCCATTACTCCTACTACTGAATAGGTCAGTAGATGAGTCACCTCCCTGTCTGATACCATGCCTTCGGTGAACGTTATCAACAACGCATCATTCCACTTGACAGCTGCACCGATACCGGTGTTCATGCTATTGGTCGCACGCCATAGCTTTCCACTGATGCTTTGATTGTAGATAGCATTCAATAAGCGAGGATGATTTACGATGTCGAATGCCTTGCTTGCGTCTAAGAATGTGATGTATTTGTGGCTTTTTCTGTCGATGGCCTCAGTAACCGTCTCACTAAGCACGAATACAGCATTTACAGATGAACACTTTTCTGTGAAGCCGAACTGCATCATATTCTTGGTTTGCTTAAGTATTGGCCTTATTTGCTGCACAATTTCATTCTCCACAACATTTCCAAGGACCGACCCACAGTTATTCTTTTGTATTTGTCCAGTAGATGCTGTGATTTGCCCTTTTTGGCACTGGAGTGACAATACCGGTTTTCATCACATCTGACATTTCACCACTAGCTAGTATTTTGTTGATGGCAATTATAAGAACTATTTCACGAGAGGAAAACAGCAGGTGTTTAGTCGTAATTCCGAATATATCAGCAGCTTTTCTATGATTGAGCTTAGAGACAGTTTCTTCAATGCTAATTGGTGGCAAGGGCTGCGCTGTGGATGTGCTTAATTCCAGGAGAAAGCGCCTGAACTCTAGCGAGTCTTTCATTTCTCTGTTGTATGTCGGCTCATCCTAGGGGTAGCAAGGCCTTCAAAGTAGGCTGCCCATAGTTCAGATTCTGTATTGTCATCTCTTTGGCCGGGGAAGATAACAGATGCGGCTTGAGCTGGTTTATCATTTCGTAGTCTCTTTATTGCACTAAACATGCAATCCCTGTCCTTTAGTCCTGCATCCATTATGGTAGTATGGAGACAGTTTCTTTCTTCGGCATCTAGACGTCACTGCATTCTTTTTAGCGATCTCCTGCTATCTTTCTTATTTTCTGCTGTTTCTCCATCAGTTGGACATCCATCACATTTCCAAGCTCAATGAGCAAATTTGGCTGCCTGTGTCAGTGGCTTCAGCTTCGCATCCCACTTATACCGTGTCTTTTGTTTGCTTTGTATTCATGCAGGACTACTCGTTTGTCCTTTTTAGGGGCAGATATGGGTAGAGATTTAGACCGGCAACTTTTAGCATAGATTGTAGCTGAGTGGAAGTTAGGTCTTTATATGCTGTAAGTAATATCCACCTTCTCCAAGTTTACTCGCTGCTTGGTCTGATTTACTGGTTAGGGAGCAGTCAGTTTTCCCATTTTCAGTTTTAGAGAAAGGGATGCTGTAACAGCGTCGTGTGCACTATTATTTATTTGGTGTCTAGTGTCTACCGTAATACTCTGGCTCTGCTGTCGGCTAGGTACAAAGAAGAGGTCTAGCAGTGGGGTAGAACCCCCAACAAAGTGGTAATATGTAGGCACACCGGGCATCACAACAGACAGGCTATACCCAGATTTTGTACAAAACCACTTAAGGAGTTTATCATTTTTAATCTGTTTAGGCCTATTTAGCATGCCATTGATATAGCCTGTACAGATAATTAGGCAGGATCCCGAGTACGTGGCAGTCGCCTCACGAACTTCATTGAGTTAGGCGTTACTCATTTGAGAGCAAGCAGTTACTGAATTTTAGGCACAGGCGGACTGTCACAGTGCAGGAGTTTGTCTCGCAGCGAAAACAATTATAGTTCAGGCTAGTGTCACAAAAGTGTTAAGTAAGTAATATGGCGTGGTGCTTGAGAGTAACGTTTATTGAGATAGTTAAGCATGATAGTTAGGCTTATTTATTGTGGTATTGATGAGGTGTGTATACCTCAAGTCATGATCACTGTTATAGTGATTATCACAGTTAGCAAGACAGAACCAGGTTGACAAGCAGGGTTAAAAGCTTCACAGGCGACAAGTTAAAATATCACAGGAGACGAGTTAAACGACGAGTTAAATTATCACAGATGACGAGTTAAAATATGTATATCATAGATGATGCATTTAAAATGATTTGCACCCTAGTGGTTGGTTTTCTCTAGATTAAAAAGGAAAAAAGTTCGACAACAGCGGATTAAAAATTTCAGATCGATTTAATTTGCTGAAAGTTCATGGTGATTTCATTCAGGACAACTTGTGCGTTTTGTCCTTTCCAAACATATAATAAAATGTTCTCAGTGTACAGGAACCAAAAGCCACAGCAATAGTGGGCGGCAAAATGTTTTTGAGCAGTGTGCTCTGAAAACATGAATTAATTGCGGCAGAATAATTGTTTCTTTAATAGTTCATTAAGACAGTTCCTTGACAGAGATGGGGGTCGTGGGGTGGCCACGAATTTAGCAGTTGTTATTGTAATTTCGGAAAAAAAACCCCAACATGGTAGCGATAACGAAATCCGGTTCTTTTTGTTATGGATACAGATTAGAGCTCTGTCAGAAGATCCTCCTCCAGGAGATCCTCCTCGGTGTTGATGTAAGCGAATTCCCGTGGGCAAGAAACTGTAGTATTAAACCGCAAATATAGTCTTTATCGATAAATGTTCGATGTAAAAATTTGGCATGTTAATCCTCCATCTTCGTGTTGTTCTCACTTTTCAATGATTTGAAATAATGGTGCCGCAATCTCGCTAAAATAGTGGATGTATCTACGATAATACTGTCAAAGCCTGAGGAAGCGGCGGGTATCAGTCATTGTGGCGGGAGTTTTCCATTCAGCTACCATGGGAGTCTTCCCGTGTTGGGTTGCCACACCGTCGAGGGATATGACGTGGCCCAGGAATTCAACCAGTTGTCGAAAGAAATGGCACTTCTTTGGTTTGAGCTTTAAATGTGCGTTTTCGAAAGGCTCTAATACTTCAGCCAAATTTGCCAAGATTTGCTCAAACGTGGGCCCAAATACAATAAAGTCATCGAGATAACACAAGTAGATTTGCCACTGGAGATTCCTGAGTACCTGTTCCATTAGGCACTCAAACGTACCAGGGGCGTTGCACAGGCCATAGGGCATAAAAAGCAATTGTAAAAGCAATTTTCCATGGTCGGTGCCCTCCATGACTACCTGCCAATAACCAATCGCAAGATCCAAGGTACAGAACCATTGGGCTCTGGCTAAAGAATCCAGATCTTGCTCAATTTGGGGCAACGGATATGCGTCGTTGGTACTGAGGTCATTCAGGCGACGTTAGTCAATGAAGAATCGCAATGACCCATCCTTTTTGTCTGTGAGGACTATGGAATTGGCCCAGGGAGATGTAGATGATTCGATAATGCCTGTTCTTAACATGTCACTAACCTGGTGATTTGCTTCTGCTTCTTTATGAATGGGAAGACGTCGGACAGGTTGCCAGACTGGCTGATTCTGTCTGGTGTCGATGCAGTGGCGTACTAGGTGAGTTTCTCCCAGGTCTAAGTCACTCGATGAGAAACTGTCCCAGTATTTGTGCGGTAAATGATGTGCATCACGCTTGTGTTCCTTAGTTAGGCCCAGTGTTGCACATAAATGAAAGTTCTGTACATGTTCTCGTAAGTTATCATAAGTTATCACCGTTGGTATGTGTGTGTTTGATTGTGATTCCACTGAAATTAGTTCCACTAAGTGGCCACAGCGAACGCCGGCGTGAGGGTGATAGTGTCAGCTGTCCTATTGAATACCCGAAAAGGTATCTGATGGTTATTGGTGGTTGAAACTTGTATGCGTGGGATAACGTATTGTGAAGCTGTTATGAATTCTGGATCTGGATCCAGCATAGCATTGTGTGTATAGTTGCGTAAATGTGGAATATAAATGCACAGGTGTTGTACGTTGACGAGTCCAGCCATAAGTATATGCAGCAGCCACGTATGTTGAGTTCTTGTTGGCGGCAGTGTATTATGGATTCAGAGGCGCTAAGGAAGTCAGCCCCAAGGAGGGCATTATTTTGGATAACGGTGACCACAACTCATTGCGTGAATTGCATCTCCTTGATCTGTATAACGATGTTAACGATTCCAGCCACTGGGGCATTGTCACCAGTAGATGTTTGTAAAATATGGATGTGGGTTATAGGTTAGCAATGGCACAAGATTATCCTCGCCACAAGATCAGGTTTGGCGGTGAAAGCAATGCACAACACTGAAGAACGGCCTCAGTTAAAATGGCTTAGGCACTTAAAGTTTGTAGCACTAGACAATTATGCTATTTTAACCACATTTTGGCGTGGCTCAGACAGGTCTTGCAAGATATCAGATCAAGCCGTTCAATGCACCATAGATTTCAGTTGGTACAGTCCGAAATTGGCACCTTCCAAAGGTTTGAAGATGTTATATTACAGCGCCTCTAGTAGTTTGACGTGACTTACAACCTTAGCATACTTTTAGTCTATTAGTCCTCAAAGGGACTGACAAATTAAGTCAGTGCTTTATCCACTGTTATGGCATCCGATCACGATCTCAGTTATTTGGCATACTTCGAGTCCATTTCTGGAATACGCTGAGATGAGAGTAGCTTAGTTTTAACGACACTGTATCGGACTAGCTCCCAGTTCTGACTCAGGAATTGCAGGCGATACGGGCCCTTTTATACTTAATGGTGACCAATCAAATGCTATCACCTCGATTAGATTAACCAATCAAAGTGCTCCTAAAACAGGTGAGAAACACGTGTATTTGACGTCATACAACCATCACCTTACTCAAATGATGGAACATGCGTAATACGGGCCTTAGCGTATTTATCATTTAGTTTTGACCTGATTTTAACTTAGTGATATCTCAGCCATTCCTGGTCCAATCTTAATTCTGTAAATGGATTCGAGTTTAGATCCATCCCAGCAATAATGAAAATCGGCCTCATATTAACGGTTTGAGAACACGGGCGACACAAAATATGCCATACCCCACGCTGTCTATGCAGCATAAGCCTGCTATCGCGAATGACCCACATGCGTAATGCGCGTTCTTATGGACTTAGTCATTTTCGCGTTTTGATTCTCGTAGAGCTACGTACTCCAATCCACAGGAACATGGGGTGCGTTTAGAGCAATTCAGCCAGGGCCGTTTTGTACTCAGTGCTAAGCGATAGATACTAGATGCATCAAAACTCATAAATTTAACACTAGAGTTATTTGAAACACTCTCAAGTGAACTGTGGTTCGCACTACATCAGAAACCTGCGGCGCTGTTAGAAATCAACACAAATCATTTCTTAGATGATAAATTGGGACAGTTTGTCTAGGCGTTCTATATATAATGTACATATGTGAACATTGCTAGGAAATTACTCCAAATTGGAGGCTCGCCTCAAGAAGAATTCTGAGAGGCAGCATTTACATACAGAACCGAACATCATACAGAATTGTGGACATTTTGGTTCAGGAGTTCTTTGGATAAAATAACCAGACTGTTGCAGCTACAGCTTGGGAAGTAAAATTAGTTTCAAGATATATAACAGAATGCTTATTTAATTAGAAATTCGCCAGTCTGTTAGTACCTTTTTGACAATCTTGCTCACTGTAAAAATTTCGCCTGTCATCCTCGCAAACCTTTTTGTCTGCTTTTCTCTTGGGAGATCAAAGATGCCAGCATTCAACCATTCATGCTGATTTTCTTGGTAAACTGAAATTTTCTCGGAGATTCTTTCAAGAATTACCAAGCCATTATTCATCCACGAATGGCCACCTGAAACATGTGTGCCTGTTCAAATTTGCTACTGCTAATCAGTTAACCGAAGTAATTAGATTCGTATAGTCTCAACTTGTGACACCCAGTGATGTCCTGTGCACTTTTACAGTGGATCTGCAGATCTTCGCAGAGCTCTTCCTATCCTCAATTCTTCACGTAAGAGATTTTCCGCCTCCCTTCACCTGCAGCTTTAAGAGAGCAGAAGAAGCCATAATTGTGAAATCACATATCTTCGCCTGACCGGAGTTCGACTTCCAGTTGGTCAGTAAGAAACGGAGCACTGATTAAACATTGTCTAACTGTCTTCGTTGTAACCCCGTAATTATAACTTCATTGTGATTCACCTTAGTGAACATTCATCTGTGTTGTTCTCTTGACTGTCCTTCTGGTAAAGACAGATCATATTTTCAGCTTCCACCTAACGTTCTAGCTCCTGTGTGAGTGAAGATCATTCATGACAAGCGTAACTTAGGTGTCTTTCCAAATGTTTATATATCCAATGTTGATTCTTTTCGGGATGACTAGCTACAATATGTGCAAGGGTTCTTCTCAACTCTTTAGCTTTGTTCATCCCATCTGACGACATTGACATCTTTTCGTGAACACTGACTATCTCTCCTACCTCAGCACCTGGTGTCTCCGGCATCTGCATTTGGAACATACAGTTGACATCTGCCCCACCTGATACAAGAACTTCTTGACAGTGGATGTCATTAGTATTTCCCCAGTAGACACACGTTTCCACTCATTTCAACGGCGGGCTGTCATCAAGTGCTTCCATATATGCTCTAAATACCGAAGTCTGAAAATCTGTGCATGACGGTGCTGTGAATTCACTCCGGTTAATGAAGTCTGAACATTTCCTAGGACCATTTGAGCATATCACAGTTCATTTAGATGCGGATACCATACTTCTGTTTTACTGAAGATCTAGATCAACCTTGGCTGGAACTCTCTTTCATGAACATTTGTGTTACTGAACAATATGTCAGGATTCTGTGTTCATATATCAATCGTTAGTTTTCAACCCTTATAATATATGAGTCATAATACTTTACAACATAAATGACCATATTTTCTAACAAAAGATCATCCTATCCCATACTTTAAGTGTATATTCATTTTCTACGATATGAGTTTATACATTCCAACCTGGATGTCTTCTGACGTCTCATAAGATAACATTCTATGAGATTTTGATAGGGTAATTTCCAGTTATTTCAGATTATATTACGTTCTAAGTAACCACCATTATTGACGGGTCATTTTCATGCGCCAGTGGGGCTCTTGTCACAATTTAGTTGTCCCAATGCTATTTGGCTGCCGATGAACTCTATGAAAGGGCTATTTCTTTAAGTTATCGATTTGCAGGTATGATATATACCTGCAAATCGATAACTTAAAGGATTTTCCCTTAAAGCAGACAATTCAGACCGAGAGGACCACCATACCTCCAGGCTATCTGCAGCACATTTTGAATCGATTCAAGGAAGACCTTGAGAGCAACTGTCAATTATTATATCAGATTTTTATTATTACATTATTAAGCTCTCATTGTTGATAAATCAGACTTGTATATTTACATATTTCATATACTCTAATATTACTCTATTAAGCTGTTATTATCATTATGTATAGAATTGTACCGCAGCTGCCATCATACTCTATCCTCTGCTCATGAGACCAATTTACCAATTTTCGTTATATATTCGAGTTAAATTTCTAGTGCTGCACTTGTCAGTCCTTGTAGGAAGTTGATTGCTTTGCACAGGACCGACAACTTCCGTAATTACTTTCCCGATCCACGTGCACCCCAACAGCGCCTTTCATCTGTATGAATCCAGTAATAACTTAAGTATCCTTTTACGGAGCTAAGTTAGAACACTCCGTGACATGTAGCTAGGATAATATGTTGAGCAAAACATTAGCCTTGCCACCTAGCCAGTGAATCATAACCATTATCGTCTTACCAGAAGACTATTTCCTTATCGGTTAACATTAGAATGGATACACGTTCGGATAGGATCTGCCAACTGGCTCTGGTGGATCGGCGTATGAGTGACACCTTCGCTCGTGCCCTGATCAGCCGAGAACCAGGTTCTTTAACATCATTTAGTTGTGTAGGTGTTTCGCTCATCGGAGCATTATATGTTAATAATTGAATGATACAGAGCAATCTCCATGAGTACATAACTATACGGCGTTCCCTCTCCTTTATACCGAACTTTCAAAGTGGTGTATGTTGTCAATGGATAACCTAGCCATCCGTTCATGGACTTTCTCTTTCAGCTCCCTAAAAACGTCTTATCGAATATCCAGATTCAACAATCTTCCCGTTCTTTTTCATCCTCGTAGACCACCTACTTGTAATCCTCCTATCTTCCCTGATGATTGTCTCTTGATTATCAAGCAATCTATCATTAATTTTACGGAACATTCGTACTGTAGGACTTTCGTAGTGTTATTTGCGAAACTTGTGCGTTGTAGGCAAACGACAGTAATCAATTATATCACTCCCGCGGAACTTCCATGCAGCCATACGACCACCATCCACCCGTGCTCGCGATCGCTGTGAGCTAGCAGCAAAGTATCTGGCTAAACCAATTGTTGATTATTACCGACACACCATCCGTCGTGTAACGTTAGTGATAAAGTATAACAACCTAACCAGAAACCGTGTTTCGACATAGCTACGGGACACCGTTATGTATTTCCCGGAACCTCCACACGATAATTGTGGAAGCCTTCTCATTTTATGATTCAGTTCCTCTGGTAAGCCTTTCCACAGGATCTCCACACACATGCTCATCACCTCTTTAATAAGAAACTTTTATTATAAAACATTATGATGACTTCATAGTTATGCATTGTCCCGTAACCGTGTCTAAATATCTGGAAACTTCACGGGGATGTATTCATACTATATTGATGAAATTTCCCACCTCTTGTATTACATTCCATCCCGATGTTTGCCAGATATTAGTACGTCCCTCTGTATGTAGAAAGGCTTCACCTCATTCAATGTGGTATAGGCAGTGACCAACACTTATAATAAATACTTGTAATTGTTCTTCGTAATTAGCATTCATGATTACACATTCTACGTTCTATATGTGTTATTAATCATATTGATAAAAACGGTGAATACATTTCCGTGGTTCAATTACTGCGCGTTAAAACTTTAACATCGTGTTTCTTTTAGTTAGTAACCAAAATGGAACTTTTCCCTGACTCCTCGGATTACGGCGGAAGTTACCATTTTCTCAACCCACCACTGAATGCGGTCCACCCAGAGGGAAGGTACTCGGAGCATGGCCTCAGTTGAACCATTTTGGGAGTGAATGTACACCTGTCCCTGCGGGAACGTTACCATTCCAGCGGGAGGCTACGTGGCTGACATATGTTTCCTCCGCCCGAGACTGCCACGCAAAGGATGCGGACAGGGGACCCGCTCCGCAGAAACAGTAGCAGTAGCTGCTCTACGAAACAGCTGACTATAACTAATCATTCCATTCAGACAATGCCAATAGCTCGGTGAGCACGTCATCGGTAATCATAATAGTTTTAATCATCACATCAATTTTATTATATTCTACCATAAATAAGCTGACTCTGCATCCACATCTCTATGCCCAGTATCAAGCAACTCTACTTCTTCATGCTTCATTCTCAAATTGGTGGATTCTTTCCTTCTGCCCGCTCGTCCACCTAAAGAAAGTGCATGCGCTATTTCATCAAATGTCTTGTCTTTTGTCTCGGGAACAAAGAAGAACATGAAGGTAATGGCTCCCACGAGAATGACGATAAACACGATGAAGGTGTATGGACCGGCAGCTGCCTGGAAAACAAGCAAGAAGTATGATAAAAACAAGACAGCAACAGTTCACACTAAAATTAGTTTAAAACATTCAACACAATGCTTATTAATAAATTGTAAATTTACCAAAGATACACAATTCAGACAGTTTCATTATGACCTTTGCCACTTTCGTGCCGGACACTATCCTCTGTGGCCGTCACTTGTTTTTGTGACTTCTCCGTTGTCCAAGTTCTGGTTTGTGTTGATTAGACATATTCATGCTACCCATATTTATTAGATATTGTCTACATCAGGCTTTAGGTATGGGACGCCTGTAGTGACTCGCTGACGCTTCATGAGGTGCGTGATAATTCTCGGCACTATGTCTATGTCAGAAGACTCCAGATCACTATATTGGATGTAGAATGGGCTTGGTCTCTGGGTCTACTCGCCTTGGAGTTTACGCTGCTGGAATTCATCGTCCTGAACTGTTTCCTTGTTTTGGTTTGCTCCATTGTACTTTAACTGTCAGGGTATACATACAACAGTTATTCATTTGTCTCACGACCAGCTAAAGAAATTCTGAGATCAACCTCACATGATGCGGTTTCAAAATGGTAAAGAAAACTCGATTTTTCTGTTTAGGCTACTTATCCCATCTTGTCTTAACTTACCTCTTTAATGGTCAAGACTGCCAAAAACGGATTATGTAGTGGCCTTGAGGAAAGTCAATTTTTTCATCAAAGTCTATATGAATTTTTAAAATGTACCACTGGAATGACTGACTCGGTAACCGAGCTAGTCACTCCAGTGGTAAATTTTCAAAAATAGTCTTCTCTTAGCTAAGAAAAATAAATTTCTTGACCATTTTCATGGTCAAATCGGCCAAAAAACAGCACATGTAGTGTTCTTGAGCAATGTCTATTTGCACGACGATAGAAAGTTACTTTTGTAAATTCTATTGTAAAAATTATTATTTTCTAAAAATATTTTGACCATTAGCCTCAGCCCTAATACCTCTCAAGACTTGCTACACCACACCCATCAGTACCGTAGACTAGCCAGGACCTGGAGGTGGCAGGAGAGTAGTAGGCAGGTGCCTTGAATCAATCACACGAAAGGTTGCGGTGCCTAATTCATGTTCATAACATTTAGAACTGTCTCGGTCCAAATCCTTAATAAGATAAGTTCTATTGTAACTTAGAACTGTTTCAAATTACAATGTTGTTAATGCTGGGAGATAATAAGTTGTTGTTTGGATATTCGTAGTCCGAGACTGCTCCGACTATGAACGCCGTTCTGACAGATAGTTGGATAGACTAAGGGCCTGGTTGGATCATCAGTCTATCGAAACAATACGTCACTGGGTCAGTTGAAATTCGGGCTGACTAAGAACAGAATATATGCTACTTTCTGGTTAGCATACTATTGTTGACGCAGTGGTGCCATTTAAAACATTTTAAACGAAACTAAGCATATTCCAAATTAAATTTACTCTGAAACCCACAAATATTAAATTATTCATCTTTTTTCGTGAATCCGTCAGTAGATGAGTGTTACCTATTTGGTATACGGTGTGGAGTTGAATGGGGTATATGTTTGGGCGGGCTCTTTTTAGCCCGTCTTTAGCGCTTAATAGTCCGACACATTGTAGGAATTGTATGTCTTTACGATTTAATAAACATGCTGTTGAGTATTTTGAAACTAATTTGACTGGGCGCTGTTGCTGCCATAGGCAGCAACAGTGTCCAGTCAAATTAGTTTCAAAATATTTGGCAGCTAACCCGTATAGTTTTCTGGAAATTGATAGTCAGGGTGTTCAGAAATTGATCGATCCCAGTACGGACGAGATGTGAGTGGAGCTTAGACAGAGATGGGCGAGGCATGGCTAAAATTGTAGGCCTATTGGAAAATACTAGTTCTTGTATTACAGCATTCCCGCGACACCCTCGGAACGTACTAATTACGTCTGTCTGGAGTCAAGATGTCATTGAGAATTAACCCTCCGCCGTCGGGAAAATGGTATTACAGGTAATCACATTATATTATCTAGATTGGATCTACAATTTCTGAAAAACATTTTGTGAATCTGATATTATTTCATGTCTTTTCTAAATTATATTTATTCTGGTATTCAGGATCATAGTACATAATTTTCCCACCTAGTTTAACATTGTTATTATCCCCACGTTTTTCGAAGAAAAGTGGGGCTTATGTCGGGTAACCCGTGCGTGCGTGCGTGCGTGCGTGCGTGCGTGCGTGCGTGCGTGCGTGCGTGCGTGCGTGCGTGCGTGCGTGCGTGCGTGCGTGCGTGCGTGCGTGCGTGCGTGCGTGCGTGCGTGCGTGCGTGCGTGCGTGCGTGCGTGCGTGCGTGCGTGCGTGCGTGCGTGCGTGCGTGCGTGCGTGCGTGCGTGCGTGTCTATGCGGAAATCGATTGTAACGCGTCTCCCCCGAAACCATTGGGCAGAATTCAACCAAATTTGCCATGTGTGTTACCCATATGAGTGCGGTGTGCAAGAGGCCATTTACATTTGGCTCCGCCCCCGGGGGCGGGGAAGAGGTGAAAAGGTCAAATATTAACGTGCAGAAATTTATTGTAATGCATCTCCTCCGAAACCGTTGGACAGAATTGAACCAAATTTGGTATATGAGTTACCCATATCAATGTGGAGTGTATGAGCACATTTACTTTTGGCCCCGCGCCTCCTCCGAAACCATGGGACGGAATTCAACCAAATTTGGTATGTGAGTTATCCATATCGATGTGGAGTGGATGAGCGCGCATTTACATTTGACCTCGCAAACCCCACCCACACCCACCCCTGGGTGGGTGATGGGTGTCAAAAGCTAAAGAAATTAATTGTAATGCAACTCAAAAACGATTGGATGGAATTCAACCAAATTTAGTATGTGAGTTACCCATATCAATCTGAAGTGGATGAGCACATCTACATAGAGGGGTTGAGGATGGTCGGGGTGGGTTGGTGCGGGATGGGGGTCGAAAGGTCATGAAGTTGATTGCAATGCAACTCCTCTGACACTGTTGGACGAAATACAACTAAATTTGGTATGCGCGTCACCCATACGACTATGGAGTGCGAAAGGACATTTGCATTTGGCTCCGTCCCCGGGGGTGGGTTGTGCTGGTGATGGGCGGTGGTGTTGTAAAAAGTTCAAAGCGGTGAACGTGAGGATTTGGAATGACGCGTCATCGACCGAGTAATCTAGTTGGATGATAGTTTGATGTATCTCATTGGTCGCTATATGTTGGTATTAATTCTTCAATGAGCCATGTTTCAGTTTCCCAACCTTTGTCATATGTAATATTAAATAACCAGGATTGAAGTCAGTATGAAAGCTTGAACCCTTGAACTGGAAACAGCAAATTAAAACGTACCAAAGTTCCATGTTCACAAAAATGACTACTGATTATATATGAGAACGAGTAACGCGCAGAAGCTTTTAGTTGCCGTTTACTCACTGCGAGAAATCTGAATCCCGCTGCCAGGATGAAGTTACACGCCCAATGAAACATCAGTGAGATGCCCATAGCCGCTCCACGCGGACCCTGGCGAAACAACTCAGCTATCATAATGTAGGGGATTGGACCTAATAAACACAAAACAGAAATATTAAAAAATTAAAATTAAGTCAGCGAGTAGGAGTGGTCTCAAAGGTGGCGGCATTCATGCAATCCCTAATTTAGTCGTCCACTCACTTGTTTCATTCAGTGTCGTATCCATTCATTTGATCGTTCGCCATGTTTTCTTTCATAACTGTGTTGCCCATCCATTCAACCATACATTATGCATCCGGCTATCTGTCTGTCCGTCCGTCCATCCATCCATCCATTCATCCATCCATCCATTCATCCATCCATCCACCTGTTCGTTAGTTAATTTGCTCTCTCATTCCCTACACACAGCCACCCAATCAGCCCCCAGACCCAACCCCAGCCCCACTACCCATCCATCCATTCATCCATCTGTTCGTTAGTTCATTTGCTCTATCTATCTCCCCACTCCCCACCCCACCCCACCCCCCCCATCCCCATCACCCCCGCCCTAAATATTGCATTCTGTTTTATATGCGAGGGTTGAATGGGGCGATACAAGCCCAATCACCTTGCCATCCCATCGATGTTGGTGTTCCCGAAACAATGAATGGATCCGATCTGCCACTCACGTCTATAACGCCATAATCAATTGTGTCACATGTAGGCTGATATCATAATCATAATTGACAAGAAATATTCCGCCATGAAGCCGGAATAGTCCACCAAGCTGATTTACTATTTAATAAATATTCTGTTGATTATTTTGAAACTAATTTGACTGGGAACTGTTGCTGCAACCAAGTCAAAATATGCAACAAAATGTTTATTAAATAGTAAATCAATCAGCCATTCAATTCGTACGCTTGACGGCCGTTTGCCTGTTCATGACGAATCTAGATACGTCATTAAATATGCATTATGATTGCGATATTAGCCTACCTGTGATGAGCTACATGATCAAATCACTCAATTGATCAACAAAATGTCAGACTAAATGATGTAGACTCCGTGTGCCATTATCGCCGTTATGAAACTCTCAATGACAATCACAACCCCAAAATAAAGCTATATTTCATGACCTTGTATTTCTGAGTCATTATGATGGACTTTTGGAGTGCTAGTCCTTGATATGCTCAATGCCGAACATGTTACGTAAAGGTTTGGTACATGGCTAAGACAATGGTGATCAGCTATGTTTTAGAACACTTGTTTCAAACTAAAACCCTCCTCTACTAGTACTTGTTCAATCCCTAATAAGAAGACTATATGAGTTGACTACCAAATAAGAGGTCAAATGTTAAATGTGGTAGCATTATTAAATATGTCTGAGATAAATTTGTAATTTTGGTCCAATATTACGTGAATATGCTAGGATTTGGGCCAACATCGGGTAGATGTATTTGGCCCAAGATATGTGGTCAATGTTAGACCAATCAGCAGAAATATGTTGGGTCCTCCTAGCAAATGTTTGATAAACACAATCGTATTACATTTAATACGACCTCTCTCTGATCTGGAAATTATTCTGGATCCAGGATTTATATGTAATATTTTTTTTGCTACAGTGGAAATAACAGCTAAGCCTTTTATTGTTAGCTTCATTACAATAATGTTGCGAGACTATTAGCCATATGTGGATGCGTTCCAGAATCATGGCGCAAGTTCTACTTGGGTTGGAATGTTGTCTAACCTTGAGTGGAAGGTTGGCATTCGGGGTATCGACGGAGTGTCTTCACCCTGGGCTTAATATGATAAGATATTAAACATCAACATCTTCACGAATAGTACAGCACAATAACTTTGATCGTTTCAACTGGTGGAGCATTGCGCAAATGTGGACGAGACCTCGCGCTTGGGGTAAGACCAATCTCTCTTGATATTAGAATCAAAATATCATGAAGTTAAATGTCAAGGTTATTGAAAATGTTGATCGGATGTGACTCTGTATTCTCACGAGCTAGGTTTGATAAAAGGCTTTATATTGTTATAGTTGCAATATAATATTACATAGATACTTATATACAATATGCATCTGTTAAGTGTTACCACTTTCGTTTATCATAATCTGCAATTTACATTTGCTTAGCAAACGTGGTGTTTAACAGGATGCTTGTACAACGCCAGGCCAATAGCAATGAAGATGAGCTACGACTAGTGAGACTACGTACTGCACGCAGACACCAAGCTAAGAGTCCGAGTCAAGTCAGTGAAGTCTGTAGAGTTTGAGACATTAATCGGCTTCCCACAGGGAGATGGTCTATCGCCTGAGCTTTTCACCTCTTACCTTGCTACTGCATTGAAATCCGTGCGGGAAACTTCCACAAGACCAAATTCCCCAGTATTAATACTGGGTATGCCGCTTCCTAGAGATGGAATATGCCGACGATGTTGACTTCATAGACGAGGAAAAGAAACCCCATTGACGAACTTCTCCTGATAGCTGCAAGCAAACTAGAAATTGAGAATCTTTTTATGAATGAATCCAAAACATCACTGCTTTGCAGTACTGCTGCCATTGCTGCACGCTGCGTTATTGGGAACATACCTTTCCAGTCATTCTGGAATCTATGGATTCGTAGATCAAAGATGTCCTTGATAGAAACACCTACGCACCATCACCGGACACCGATGGCCAGACAGCAAAATTTCCAATGATGCACTATACAAGATGTGTAATACGCCGCCGGTGTCTGTAAAAGTCACCCAGCAAAGATTGTCCATGTTTGGCCATGTGCTAAGAATGCCAGAAGAGACACCAACAGAAAAGAGAACCTTGGAATTCGTTCTACTCGGAGACAGCAAATACAAAGCCAGAAGAGGACGCCATTGCATAAATCTGCTAGGCCTGCTACGAGGTGACCATAAAACAGCAGAACTCGATATCCTCAAGTCAAGAATGGACTTGAGGAAGCTAAGGATTCGGATGAGGACATGCCATAGAGGGCAAAAGCTAAGAAGTACTGATTGCAGCTGTAGGATGTTTGTAATACTATAGCCGCAGAATACAGTAACCATACAAAGGGATGCTAATCTCAACTAAAATATTATATTGCAGCGACAGGTTATGGCTTATACATTCCATATTATTCACATCCCTGCTTTGTAATATCGGGTAAATGTTGAACCGCGAGCGCCATCTATTTGTCTCCGCAAGCGATGGTGTGTGATGTCATGTAAGTGCGAATGCATTACATTCTTTATTATGTAATACTTATCTTGTTGAATATGTTGAAACTAATTTGACTGGAAGTTGTTGCTGTCGTTGGCAGCAACAACTTCCAGTAGAATTTGTTTCAAAATATTCAACTGGTTACCTGTATGATTGCTTTTATACCACATTCAAACTATATCTGGCACCTCTATGACTGAGCGTATACTTATGCAGACACGCTCTGTATTTTCTGATTGGTTGAAAAGTACATTGTGACAGCCATGACAGGCTGTAGAAATGTATCAACATTTAACTACCAGTCCCGAATATCCTTCGATGTCGGCATGATAAAAGGCAAAAGTGTCAGGAATGGATTATGGGTGGCAAATTCTATCTCCTGAATGGTTAGTATAAGATAAGGTGAGATTTCCCTTTAGTTCCTTGCAACATATTATATTTGTAATTATTATTATTATTATTATTATTATTATTATTATTATTATTATTATTATTATTATTATTTAAACCATTACCTACCACCACTCACCTAGACCCATAGCAAAGCCGATAACATAGGTATGCAAGCATATAATGCATATATATGCAAGCCAATGCGCCTGAGACTACAATTACGAAAAGAATACAATACAATTTTAGAAAATGTATGCACCAAAATAGATTTATAGTAGTAGAATGGATGCCACCATTTTCTTGGGCCTAGTTACCCAGAATTGCCTACTACGGCTGCTGCTGCTGCTGCTGCTGCTGCTGCTGCTGCTGCTGCTGCTGCTGCTGCTGCTGCTACTATCTGTTGCTACTGCTACTGCTACTATACAAAATAAAGATGAGTATCAGACACAGCCCCAATTATTTTGTTATTATCTAAACGGAAACCTAAACTTCGGGCGAGTAAACGTTGTTTTATTACAATACTAGATACAACTCATTTGCACCGGGTAATTTTATTGGGCAATAACTCCGAGAAGATTCAAGTCATCGTTAATAAGGGGAGACGAC